>CM033728.1:36131955-36731955 GCA_019671005.1 Hibiscus mutabilis
CATACCAAGAGCAATGGTGACTCTTTTCCATGACATGATGCACAAAGAAATAGAAGTATCGTGGATGATATGATTGCCAAATCCCAAGCAGAGGAAGAGCACCTACAAAACTTGAAAAACTATTCCAAAGACTACGGAAAGTACCAAGCTGAGACTCAATCACGCCAAGTGTACCTTCGCCGTTACTTCGGAAAACTCTTAGGGTTCGTAGTAAGCGAGAAGAAGAGGATTGAGATTGATCGGATAAAGTGAAAGCCATCCGGGACCTTTCACCACCCCCACGTGAGAGGAAGTCCGCGGTTTCTGGGGAGGCTGAATTATATCTCTCGTTTCATTTCCCAATTAACCAACCAATGCGACCGGTCTTGGACTTCTTAGAAAAAATAATCTGGCGTGTGGGATGAAGAATGTCAAAAAGCCTAGAAAAGATCAAAAAGTACGACAAATGCTCAATTTTAGTCGCACGATGCACAGTGGACCACTAATTCTCTACTTAACAGTCTTGAGAATTCAATGGGATGTGTACTGGGGCAACACGATGAGTCAAGAAAAAAGGAGCAAGCCATCTATTACCTAAGTAGGAAATTCAATGATTGCGAAACACAGTACCCGCCAGTGCAAAAGCTGTGTTGTGCTCTAGTTTGGGCTACCAAGCAGCTCAGACAGTACATGTTATACCATACTACCTGGTTGATATCCAAGCTAGACCCACTGAAGTTCTTAATGGAAGCGCCAGCACTAACGGGAAGGATGGCTCGATGGCAGATGCTCTTATCCGAATTCGACATCGTATATGTTAATCAGAAAGCTGTAAAGGGGAGTGCCGTAGCAGATTTCCTGGCTAGTCGTGCTTCGGAAGAATATGAGGCATTGAACTTTAGTTTCCCAGACGAAGACTTGATGTGCATTACCACTTTGAAGAAGTTTGGATGATAAGTCATGGAAACTTTACTTGATGGAGCCTCCAACGCCTTCGGACATGGGATAGAAGCGGTGCTAATTTCACCGAGGACGTCTATTATCCTTTCACCAGCAGATTGGAATTCTTCTGCACAAACAATATAGCTGAATACGAAGCTTGCATCATGGGACTGAATTCAGCCATCGAGAGAAAGGTTAAGGAACTTCGAGTGTTCAGAGATTCGTCCTTAGTCATTTACCAATTGCGCGGAGAGTGGGAAACCAGAGACCCGAAGTTGGTCAAATATCACAAATTGATCCAAGAGCTCGTCAAAGAGTTCGAAAAGGTCAGCTTCAATTACCTGCCCCGAGAAGAAAATCAGATGGCAGATGCATTGGCAAACTTGGCATCCATGTTTAAAACAAACACTGGGGCAGAAATGAGAGATGCAGACGTTTGAAAAGCCTGCTCATTGTTGTAATGTACAGGAAGAGATTGACGGAAATCCATGGTACTATGACATCCTGCAATATGTCAAGCTTCGAAAGTATCCAGAAGGGGCAAACGACAATGATAGAAAAACGCTCAGAAAAATGGCAACAAAATATGTCCTAGATGGGGAGATCCTATATAGGAGAAGTCATGATCAAACATTGCTGAGATGTGTGGATGCCCGGAGGCGAAGAAATCTTAGCGAAGTACATGATGGGATCATGGAAAGCATGCCAACGGGCTGTCTATAGCCCGGAAAATTATGAGATACGGTTATTTACGGTTGACCATGGAGGAGATTGCATCGATTACGCCGAAAATGCCACAAATGCCAAATTCTGGCCCGACAAAATTCATGCACCCCATCGCCTCTACACACCATGAATTCTCCGTGGCCATTCGCAGCGTGAGGCATGGACGTCATCGGGCAGATCCATCCAAAAGCTTCCAATGGGCACCGTTTCATTTTGGTCGCCATAGACTACTTCACCAAATGGGTAGAGGCAGCGTCTTGCGCCAATATCACCAGGACTATAGTTTGTAAGTTCTTAAAGAAGGAAATTATTTGTCGATACGGATTGCCAGAGAGGATCATCACCGACAACGCTTCCAATCTGAACAACAAAATGATGAAGGACGTGTGCACTCAATTCAAGATAACACACCATAATTCCACAGTCTATCGTCCTAAAATGAATGGAGCAGTGGAAGCGGCAAACAAGAATATAAAGAAGATCATAGCGAAGACTACGGATACCTACAAGGATTGGCATGAGAAGTTGCCTTTTGCCCTTTTTCGCCTACAGGACGTCCATTCGCACATCAACAGGGGCAACACTATACTCCTTGGTGTATGGTACCGAAGCAGTACTCCCAATTGAGGTAGAGATTTCGTCTCTTCGGGTCTTAAACGAAGTAAAATTGGAAGAAGCTGAATGGGTGCAGGCCAGACTCGGCCAGCAAAATCTCATTGACGAAAAAAGACTAAAGGCCATTTGTCATGGTCAGATGTACCAAAAGCGGATGGTGCAGGCATATAACAAAAAGGTGCGCCCAAGAGAATTCAAAGAAGGGGATCTGGTACTCAAGAAAATCCTCCCTATCCAAAAAGATTCTCGAGGAAAATGGATGCCCAACTGGGAAGGACCGTACGTCGTAAAAAAGGCCTTCTCAGGAGGAGCCCTGATCCTAACAGAAATGGATGGGGACGAGCTGAAAAATCCCGTAAATTCTGATGCCGTCAAGAAATACTATCTCTAAAAAAAATGGAGAGCTCAGGACGAAAACCCGAAACTGGGCGTCTTGAAGCAAAGGAAGGACTCGAGTTGAAAACCTGCAAAGGGCGGCTTGGGTAAATTGAAAAGTTGAATATCCGAAGAAAAGGGTATCCCCATGAACATCATGAAGAGAAGGTTTCAGGCAAGAAATTCTACACCGGTTGACAGGATCATGTATCATTCATATCGAAGATAATGAGGGATTTTGTATTTTCATACTTAACTCATGTGTGTCATACCTTTCTTTTTAAGATATCCCAAGCCCTTAATCATAATAAAACCGTGTTTTGAGCATCCCTTCCTGGCCTTCTTGTCAATTTCAGTCAAATAAGATAACATAGGCTTATAATGAAACAAGAGATTTCGAAGCATTACTATGATTTAACCTTGAAAATGCAGGTGATCAAAGAAAACGATGTTAACTCCGTCCTCTAGTTCCCTAATGGTGTCGATATAGGGGGAAGGGAAGCTTCAAACAACTGGTAGGATAACCAATGGCACATGTCCTATCTATTCAAGAAAGGCATACGAGATAACAAAAGAGATCTTTTGGGTGAAAACCCAGAAGGGCACCCCTCTCAAAAAAAAATCTCTAAAGTGAAAACCGAAAGGGCACTTTAGAATTCAAGTCGTAATTGAAAAAAAAAAAGGTCGAGATGGTTGAACTTGGCAGTGAAGCGGGGTATCGATGCCCGTAAGAAAGGAGAAAGCGAACATCAAGATCAAATAAGGACCAAAACAAGCCCACCAAGATATTGACTCTCATACATCATGAATAGTCAGGCATCACTAGGATTAGGAGCATGTCAATTCATTCATTTGTCATAGCATTTTGTTTTCATCTCGATGTATCTGCAGATCCAAAGAGACATCGAGGGCCATCACGGTGTGAATCCCAAATGAGAAGACAATGTTTTTACATACAAAAGGCACATGTTTTCAAGCTCTAGAGAGAGGAATCATCCTCTCCGAGGCTTCAGAAGCTGAAAGTTCTATATAGGAAGGACTGACAGCTCCAGGGTGAAGACTAGCAGTTCTATATAGGAAGGACTCCCGGTCGAAGAATTCACCCATGACACGCAAAGATTATATAGGAAATCTGCTGTGTCGAAAGCAAAGAGTTCTATATAGGAAGGGCTCCTAGCTTCAATGTCTTAGAGTGAAAGATTCTATATAGGAAGAATCCGTAACTCCAAGATTTCAAGACGCCGAAAAGTTCTATATAGGAAGGACCGATTGGCTCCAAGGTGAAGACTTCATGATTCTATATAGGAAGAACTCCCAGTCAAAGAAATTCACCTATGACACAGGGTTATATAGGAAACTTTGTTGTGTCGATAGCAAAGAGTCTTATATAGGAAAGGCTCAGAGCTTCATTTTCTTAGAGTGAAAGGTTCTATATAGGAAGAACACAGTAGCTCAGAGATTTCAGACGCCAAAAGTTCTATATATGAAGGACTTGCGGCTCCGAGGATTTGAAGACTAGCAGTTCTATATAGGAGGAACTCCCAGTCGGAAGAATCCATCAGTGGCGCAAAAGGTTTTATATAGGAGAAACCAGCGTTGAAGGCGAAAAATTCTATATAGGAAGGACTCCAAGCTTTATTGTCTCAAAGTGAAAGGAATGACTCATAATTCGGGATGTCAGAGCGAAGGGTTCTATATAGGAAGAGCCTGTAGCTCCAAGATCGGAAGGTGACGAAGCTCTATATAGGAAGAACTTACGAGCCTGAAGATTCAGCCAAGGAAGAGCGGAGATGTCCAAAAGAATTCGTTTTTCCAAAGCTACAAACAGGGAAGTCTGATAAAAATGAGTGCTTATGAATCTTTGCTTTGTTTCCCATTCCATGAGAACAAGCAAAGAGGGGCAACTGTAATCACTCATTTTTACTTGTAAATATATTAATATTGCATGTATATTTATTATATATGAATGTTACTAATATAAGATGGTGTGTGCATGTATAAGCTATGTATACGTATTAGGGGTGTATGTATGTCGCGTATGTATCTAGAGTATGAGCGTATTTGATTAATATATAGATGTTATGTTAATTATATGTATGATTATACGTACGTATGCTAGAATATTATATTAATTAATGATTGTATAATATAAGTATACATTTTCGTATGTATATGTATTGCTGTTATAATTATATTATTGTTATTATTGGGCTGACAAAATGAAAGAATTAAATATATTAAACCCAAATAAAATTTACAGTCCAAGTCCAAGTCCAATTACAAGGCCCGGTTGGCCCAAATCTAAATCTTATCTTATTACAATGTGCAGGTAATTGTGGGCCGTTGGATCAAGATATGATCCAACGACCACGATACAACTAAGAAGTCAAAAATATCTGCCAGGCGCGTGTTCCACACGTATGGACCGTTCGAGTGCCACGCGCGCGTGTGGTCCACGCGCAGTCGCTTTAACATCCCACACGCGCGTAAGATCCACGCGTTCTGACCCCTCGACTGCGGAGCTCCACGTGGCGAAATCTGAAGCCGTCTCATCAAATCGAGGCTTCATCCAGGCCGATCGTTCTTAAAGCCATCTCGACCGTTAGATCAGATCTGATCTAACGGCCGAGAACACGTCTGGCCGCTGGCAGAATATCCATACCGCCACCGCGCCGATATTCAGTCCCCATGTTCAGAACATGCCCAAGATAACAAGCAAAATTGTCAGTTCAGTTCAGATCTGAAAAAGCAAGATGTAACTTGCAACAAAACGAAGACAATAATATATATGAAACGGGAACTTTTATAACGGGGAGAAGGGAGAGTGGTAGCAAAAAAAAAGAGAGAACAGAGATCTTGTAAAAACCAAAAATTGTAACCAGTCAAGTAAATCGAAAGACAGTCCAGTGGTAAATACTTTTCTCTTTTTCTTACTTATTTTCTTTACATGCATATACAAAAAAAAACAGAAACAAAAAAGGAAGAGTAGTCTTACCGGCGTCTTTTGGGGGTCTTCCCTTCCTCAGTGATAAGCCTTTCGGCTTCTCCAAGCCTGATATGGTGAACTAAAGGGAGGGGAAGACCCTTTGTAGTTTTGTTTTGGTCTAAAAAAATATTTTTTTTCGTTCGTATTTCCTAGATCTAGGGCGAATAGAGGTATATCCTCTGAATCCAACCTAGGATTCGTAATGAGGACGAAGAGGGGGTTGTTTTGGTGTGTTTTGGATGCCTGCCGGCGCTGGTTAGCGGCAGCCGGCGGCGGAGAACACGGCGGTCGGCCGTCGGATTCTGGGTTTCAGAAGAACAGTTGAGAGAAAAATGAAGAACATAGTTCTTACAAAACCAGAAAATGAAACAAATGGCTAAAATTTTGATTTCGGCCTAAAAAGAGGGTTTATATAATTGTTATTATTTCGTTAAATGGGAAAACCACACACTTAACCATCCCGCGTTTTCAATATTTTCGTTTTTGTCTTGCCGCATGGTATAATTACAATCCCAGTCCTCCTGATATTTTAAAATCTTGTAATCCAGTCCCTAAATTACACCGATTCAGATTTTAAATGGTAAAATTACGCCTTTAGTCATCCCGCGTTTTTAAACTTTTCGTTTTGGGTCTGCCCCTTGGTCTAATTACAGTTCTAGTCCTTTTAGGTTTTGTTTGTTTCGCAATTTCGTCCCTAAATTACATATTATTGCTCTTTAATTTCTGTCACTGACTTTTATTTTTCTTTCATTTCAGTCCTGTATTTTTTGTAAATATTCATGTTCGTATTATAACTGTATATATTGATATCCTATTATTTTATTTTATGTCCCTCACATATGACTCGTATTTTATGTTTATAGGTATATATGTGTTAAGCTTATGATAGTCATGTTTTTTATCCGATTATTCGCATTAAAGCATGTTATGTTCTATTTGACTCGTAAAACAGCATGTTATTGTATTTTTGTACGTATTGTATGTTTTCTTGGCTTTTAGGTTACGTGTTAGTGTGTCTTCTTTTACGTATAATATATTGTTCATATATGTTGAAATATGTTTTATTAATAGCATGTATGTCTTTTTTTAAATATTTGTTCGTCTATATACTTAATTATTCCTACCTTGTTATTCTGTTTTGTTAAAGTTGTTATTATCTATTATTTAGAATAATATGTATATATGCATGTTTTAGTCTAGAATATCATCTATGTTAGATTAATATTCTGTTATGTCAATATTTATTACATTTAAATATTTTGCCATGTTTTATATTTTTGCCACTAAGATTGCATATGATTTATAACTTGTTAATGCGGTGTCCTTTTATCCGAGCGTAAACGGGGCCAGTATCAAGCGTAGTGATAGTGGTTGGGCGTTTATTCTCGGATAACGGGACCCTTAAAATTAATTCGCAATTATGACCGAAGTTTAAAATAATCGTCACTTTAATCCGGAAAATCCAATATTAATAAAGCGGTAATTATTAAAGTACCAATTTTGGGCGGTGTGGGGGTGCTAATCCTTCCCCATCCGTAACCGACTCCCGAACCCTGTCTTTTTGAATCTCTGGTTTTATGGTGTCCGGCCTACCTAAGTGGCCGGTGGCGACTCCATTTTTTTAAAAGCGGTTTCTTTTAAAACCCCACGGAATAAATATTTTATATCAAAAAAAATCACAAACATCCTTCGAAAACCCACCACGTTTTTATTTAGCGATGATAAAAAAAAGACATCGCTACACCACGATTTCGCCCTATCCCTTAGTGAATAGGGGAATAATTTCAGCCTTAGAATATCCTCATGGACTCCTTGTAGTTTGAGTGAATTGCAAATCTCCAGGAATGATTTGAGATGTTGTCGGGCATCTTCAGTTACCGAACCGCCAAATTGACCAATTGTATTGATCATATTAAACATCACTGGCTTTAATTTAAAGTAGGCGGCTTCAGTTTCAGGTGTGACAACTCCTGGGTTTAGACCGTTGAGATCTTCCTCTAGGTAATCTCGGATTGCCCTATTTCTGACACGAACAGGTTGTTGCTCGACTAAAACTCTTCCTCCTATTGCCACATTATTTTGATTACCGTCTGGGACAATAGGATCTGCCATTGCTGCTCTTTGCTCACGTCTTCTCCTATGAAGAACTCGTTCTATCACGAGTTCAAACGGGTAATCTGGTGATGTTGGTCTCGCCCTGGTCATACATAGATGCAAAACCAAAATTGTAAGTCCTTTTGAAACCGATTAACAAAAATAAAAATAAAAATGCAAGGAATAAAAAACAAAGTTGCTATTGCCAATCCCCGGCAACAGCGCCAAAAACTTGTTGCGTGATTTGAATGCAACGTAAACGGTGCAAGTGTACACGTCGCAAATAATAGTATAGATTAGATATCATTTCCACGAGGGTTGGTGCTACTTGGGAATCTAACTTCTCGCACCAGTAAAAATAAAAACACAATTGATAATAGGGGTTGATTTTGTCGGGTAAAGTAAAAGAGCTCCTCTCTTTAAGGGAACATGACTCCCTTCACGACTCTCCTTGGTCAACCTCGTATTCTCAAGCCTTACTTAAGCATCGCCTGCATAGAACCCACGATGTCCTTCCGCCACTACTATAAACAACCGCAACAAGCATACCTTGCTCGAGATCTCTCAGAGTATTCAGCTTACTAAGAACGTGCTTGGAAACTCACAACCATCATGTACCTCTCCACATTAAACAGAAACACATATCTGCCAGAGTACTACATCTCATCACATGGTACCCACCATTAAGGTTCACTTACTACGAATGATGGGACCCCCGATCGACACTCTACCACTGGTCAATTAAAAGCAAGTCCTCTTATTCGTTCTATAAGGGTCGCCTACCAACACGTAGAAACTCACCACTAGAGGTTCTCACCAAGAACTCAAGGCTTTAAGGTAACTTATGGCACATAAACATGATTACTTCTCAAGCGATAGGAGGCGGGTACACCCTCAACTCCTTCATTCCTTCATAAACCCAAGCCTAACGTCTAAGATAACTCCGATCTTAGAATCATTCTCAAAGGAATCAACCATCATCACGGTCCTCACGACTGCGATCAAAACTATCTTAATGTCGTAAGCAGTGATACACACAAACATAGGGCACACCATCCAGATTCCAATCTTAAAGAGTACAACTTAGACACACGGGCTCGTATTCGATAGACACCTATTCACGACTCCTAACCACCTCAGGGTTTTCCTAAACCTAGGCTCTAATACCACTAAATGTAACACCTACGACCCGGATGTCACATTTGGGCTTCACGCCTGAAACCCAACCAAACAATTTTGACCTAGATTAGCCCAATCTACAAATCCATTATTAAAATCCATTTAATTCAACCCAATAAAACATAATTAATATTCTAAAACATATACAGTGGATCTCCTTTTAAATTACATTATAAACCTTTGACTCGATCGTTTGAAAATCCAAATATGATTTACAATATACAATATGTTCCTACGAATACATACCCCAAGAACCTAAATATTGTACTCTGATGAGACGAGGCACTGGAATCCTTCCCTGATGGTGCTCCTCCAAGAATGAGCCAAACCTACTAACATGCGAACAGAAACAACGATTCTGAACGTTGAGCTAATAAAGCTTAGTGGATACTGCCACTCAACCATGCTTCATGCAAATCATCAATAAAGCAAAGCAACATGAATGATATCATGGCAAGATAATGATGGCGCTACCATATCCGCCTAAACACATAGCATTATGAATGCATGATCACTCAGACAACTTATACAAGTACCTCATACGTTTACATAGCATCACACAAATAACACCAACGACATTAAGTGAAGTCGCGTCCACAAAGCATCGGAATCCTACACTTGAGTGAGGCCCACATCCACAAAGCATCGGGATACTACACTGCGAGTAAGACCCGCGTCCACAAAGTATAGGGATCCTATACTCAAGGGGATGAGGCTCGCGTCCATATAGCATCGGGATCCTACATCCATGCTCAGAATCTCTTATCAGGCATCTTTGAATGAAGCTCGACTCTATAAAGCATCGGGATCCAACATTTGGGAATCTTCAAAGTGTTACAACACACTTAGGGTATCTAAATCCCAACAACAAGGGATGACTCAACTATCTAGGCGTCCCATCAGTACACAGCAAAGACCCTAGCCACCACACAGCACTTAACCTCGACACAAGGGTCTTATCGCACACAGATCTAACATCTTTACCATCACCTTATGGTTTCTATCAGTTATTATACCACCCTATTAAACTTATCAATTTATTAGTATGTTATGAAAGTACACATTAGCCGTTCTCATTAATTTATCTTATTATTCTTTAAGACTTAACCTTATAAGTACCTCTTCCATACACAACAATGGCCCAGATTAACACACAACATTAATCGATCCACCTAGGATCCCTATGGATTACCACCTTAACTGACCCCCAGGGCCCTTTGCCATTAGCCATTTATTTCATACACGGGGTTTAAAACTCTATTTCTCAGTTTTAATATTCATTTTACACCTTAATTGACCCTAGGGCCCTTTGCCTCGAATTATAGAACCCCGAAACATAAACTCATCTTTCTTGAGCAGAATGCCCAGCGAGTACCGATACTCATACATGGGTATCGATACGCCCCTATAGGTACCGGTACTCCCCCATGAGTACAGATACTCAATTTAGACTCGAAAGGTCTAGTACAACAATCCGTACCGATACGCTAAACCCCCGTATCGATACTCAATAATGGTACTTATCCACCCTGTACCGATACATACCCGTACCGATACCCTTACCCTCGCGTAATGGTACTCGAAAGCCTTACTTAGGCAATGCAACAATGAGTACCGATATGCCCCTAGCGTACTGGTACGCAAAAGAGCTATTGGAATTCTAAATAGGCAAGGGGTACTGATACACAATAAGGCATACCGGTACGCCCCTCACAACACTCTCCCTTTTCTTACTAAGGCGTACCGATACGCTGGTCACAGTACCGGTATGCGAGTCCAATTTTTGAACTTTGGGTGCGCATTTCACCTACAATTCCTGTTTAACCCCTATGGTTAAACCCCAAATTGTTTCTACAAGTTATGGTGATACTATTAGGTAGATTACTACCGAAATTAAGTTATAGCAACATCAATCCTATGATTTACCATTAACAACCACTCAAGGTATAACCAAGCCAAAAACACCAATACATCCATCAAAGCTTAATTTCATGATTTCCAGGAAACTATGGGAGTTAGTAGTGTACTAACCTCGAATTAAAGCTGAGAAAGAAGCCTTCAAGACCCATTCTTGTTCATCCACACTAATCCCACTAAAACCTCAATCTCTACAATTTTAACTCATATTCACCTTGGTGTGTAGATCCTTTACTGCTCATCAAACTTCCCTCAATCGTCAAAATTTGATCATCTCTCAAACACACAAAGATTACACCTTGAACTTCAAACCTGTGTAGGAAGATGAATATGAGAAAGAGGAAAAGGGTGACTTTACCCTCCACTTTTCTGCAGAAAATAATGAATTCTCCCCTCACATTTTGTCTTCCCCAAGCAATTACACATTTACCCTTTTTATTTTCACATAGCCCATTAACAATCCAACAACACAAGCCCAAAAGCTTTCCTTCAAGCCCAACAAGGCTCTTACTAGCCCCACAACATGCCCACACGCGGAGCTCGCGCTCCCGTTTAACTTGACTCTCAAATTCTAAGTTTCGTGTCGTTACAGAATTATTGTGTCCAGTATAATGAGTCTTTAAAGTCATAAGAGTATATTCCATTAATTTGTCAACTTCCTAGTAATGAAGTGATTGAGTTTGTGAACTATCACATCTTTTGGCTATCGAGCTAATGGACAATAGTATGGAGTGTGGTTGGAGGGTAATGTTGAATTTTTTAAATATAAATTAAATTTATTGAATCATTTTTAAATTAGGACTAAATTTATAGAATATATAAGTTCCAGGGACAAAAATTATCATTATATGATTCCTTGTTTTAATTTTGACTGCATAGTAACAAGTTTGTACTAAAATTTTAATTGATTGGTTATAGTATAATTTTAAAAATAAAATATTTGTTATTAAATTTATAGATAAATAATTTGTGGCCTACTTTACCATTACTTTCACATAATGCTTACTTTAAGGTAGCTCTGAAAATAAATTGGAAAAAATTAGCACAATATACCAGCCATCACTATCCTATACCGACATGACCTAACCTATGTCGTTTGATTTAATTTTTTTTGAATCATGTCGTTTGATTTAAGGGATTATAGAATGAGCTCTATTTTGATAAATGATACATAAGTTTGCGTAAAAAATATTGTACAATCTTTCTTTCGAATTTAAAATTTAAATTTTTAAATATAAAAGGAGCCAGGATCTACTATCAGGAGTGGCCAAGTTATTTAATTTTAAAAATATAAGAATTTATAAAGTATTTAAACTCAAAATTGAGGAACAATTATTAATTTATCTAATATTTAAATTTATAATGACTTAAATTATCATCAGAATAAAAAAAAATTAAATGGACCAAAATATAATTTTAGAGAAATTAGTTAACAATACTAAAAAAATATAACTTTTAATATAAATTTCTAAAAATTGGAGGGGCCAAATTAAAATTTTCAAAAAAATTAAAGTACTAATTGTGAAAATTTTAAATCTTGGAGGGGCCAAGGCCCCTTAAGCCTAGCCTAAGCTTCGACCCTGTTCCTAGGTCTAAAATTTTACAACCTAAACCCTAAGCTCTAATGTATAAAGTTTTTAACAATTTTAAAGTAGCAATTCATGTGGTGGTTCACATGTACTTCATGTTAATATGGTACTATTTGCTTTGTATGAGATCAACAAATGATTCAAAACTATAAAAGATAAAAAAAATTACATGAAGTGTATACATAATTGTCATATGTGATACCATGTCAATGATGTTAAAAATATTAAACATTTCAGTTAATATTTATGTTTTAAAAAAAGATTCGACTCTTTTTAAAAAGTTGATGGTCCACTCCGACTCATTTTGAAATGTTGAGTTTCAAATTTAGCTAAAAAATAATATGGGCTAAAATGACAAAAAAATGTCAACATTAGGGATTAAACTTGTCATTATATTTCTCTACTTTCTTTTGGGTCTCATATTTTTTTCAATACTTATTACTTCAATTGGGCCCAATAAAAGCACAAAATAAAGCTATTAAACTTTTGTGTTCCCAAATATTCTGAGTTATAACACATAAGAGGTCCATGCATTTGAGTAAATATGGATACTCCTTTTTTTATGCTTTTCTTTGCTTTTTAGTCCTATCTTTGCCAATCAAAGAAGGTTTCAGAGAGAGAGGGAGAGAGTGTGAAAACAACAAATAGAACATCAAATAAAAAGAGAATATATACATATAAATATATATTTATTATAATTTTAAGATCAGTTCAATGCACTTAGTTGGAGTTAGTGGGTCAAATATATAATAGCTAGCTTTTGAAAATTTACTATCAAAATTATAAATATATATATAGGTTAAAAAAGTATATATATTTTGTTACTGCATGGTAAATGTAATCTTATAGTATGCAGCTTGAATTTTGGATTTATTTGTGTATAAATATTTGTACAAATGGAAAGGGTTTGCTGAAGTTGAAATTCAAACTCCAAATGTTGATGTCGTTGGTGTCCGAGGTGTTAGACATCGGATGAGATGGTGGACATAAGGACCAAGGAGGAGGTTGATGATGCTTTGTGGTAGTTCACCCATTCTGAGATGGGCGGAGAGCCAAAGATGGTGTAGAGTGAAATGGAGAGAGTTAGCGAGAGATCAAATGAGGGGAGTTGGCTTGCTTTTCCTCTGCAACTCAGTGGGTATTTATAGCCAGGGGAGTTGGCTTGCCTGTCCTCTACAGCTCAGTGGGTATTTATAGCCAAGTGGTATTGTTTGATAGGACAGAGCCAAGCCTAGTGATGGCTATTGACAGGTCGGCATGATTAGGTCCGTCTCCCAATTGATAGGGTTTTTATTTTTTCACATGGGTTGGCAAAGTAGATTCACATGTCAGGTAATAGGCTCAGCTGGCAGGTCAAGAAGACATGATGGATGTCATATCGAAAGTAATTTGGAGGCAAGAGCTCCGGAAGCCATGATGTTTCGCATGTTGTGGTATAGTGCGGAGACAAAGAATTTTGGGGGAATAGGCGGAGGTATAACAATTGTAGGCGGAGGTATAATAGTTATCCTCCCTTAGGCGAAGAAGTGCTATAAAGTGGCACAAGCTAAGGCTTAAAATAAGGTATCGTGCTATAACCATTGTGTTGATGGTGCATTTTTAAAAGAAACGTTTCTAGGGAATAGACGCAATCATTGGCGCAAATATTGCTTATTTCAAATAAAAAATTGTATTCATGGCATTATTTGAGTAGTCCAGAGCAAGCGACGCGAATTATGGTCTTTTTAAAATAGCGCTTTGATGGGTTATAAATTGGGGATAAGACTAAATTCTTAATTTCATCGTTTTTTTTTATTTCTTGAGACAATAAATCGTTTCTTTTTCAGACTCATTCTTTTCAATTGTTGAATTTCTATTTTTTTCTTTATATTGTCAAAATAGGGAGAAGTGTGAAAGCCTTGGCGAAGAAAGTTAAGGTGAACAAGATGGTGGATGTGATTGGGTGTGAAGTCGAATGTAAGACAGACAAAAATAAGGTGAAAAAACTTCTAGAATGTCACGGGCTATGGTGGTCGAACTTTGAGTTCGAGTTTAAGGTTCCAAAGGGAACCTTCCGCTTGAGCAACTACGATGAGGGTGACATAGGAACTCTAGAGTGGTGCTACTTGCTGCTCTATATGTTTGAGGTTGGGTTTCATCTGTCTTTGCATAGGTTTGCTCATGAAGTGTTAGTGTAGTACGATATGGCTCCAAGGCAACTGACAAGGGCATCTTGGTAGCTCATTGCCGACTACCTCATCAACTATACGAATCAGGGCTGGAAGTCGTCTGTGAGGGATTTAAGGAGGTTGTTCACCCTCGGTCTAGTGGCTCCGCAGACTTCTCTCGATTTGTTGAGTTTTATAAAGCGACATAAGAAAAGTAATGCTATTAGAGATACCATTATAGGATAAAGCAGCACAAAAATGTTTGGAATAGATTACGTCAAATATATCAGGGTGACACAGAGGTTGTGATGAGGCTTTGGCCTCCCACTGAGGTGGTGAGATTCAACTTCAAAGGCTAAAAAGAGGAAGATTTAAGTAGGCATATGATGGGTGTGGAGGCTCTTGTGGAAATAAAAGTGTAGGTAGAGGATGATGATGATGCTCCGGAGGTAGTAGGAGAACCAGTACCTATTAGTGCTATTTTTGCGACTCTAGTGGGAGGTAAGGAGAACCTTAATGTAAATCATTATGAGTTATGGGGTGGATCATCTCTAGAGAAGGGTTTCGGTAATGAGGGGGAGACCGCAAAAGTCTTCCCCTTAACATAATTTTGTGGGAGAGACTGAGCCCAATGTACTTCTGGTATGCTATGGTTTGGAAAAAGGGCATCTAAGGCAAGATCTTGGTTGGTAACACTGCCTCTCTTTCCCGGTAGTTCTTTAAGGTCTCTTTTTTATAGTTGTTTATTTGACTTTTCTTTTAATATCGATAGGCGTTTAATTTTATTGCAGATATGCTCGTAAAACATTTTGATTTGTTGTTCGTAGATACTAAAGTTATGCCTCTGGGAGTTCTATAGTAAGGGCATCTAAAACACCTCCAATTGGCATATCAAAAAACCCTCTACGGGAAAAAATGAGTGATCCTTTGATTTCATTGAGAAGATAGAGAGAGTGGAATTGATGGTTCCTACGGGGTTCAAGCCTTGGAAACTTTTGAGCGTAAAGATTGCTTTCTTGAAGGTAAAAAGGGAAGTTGCCCACACTGGGGCTTTGAAGAAGAGGGTGATCTAGAAGAGAAAATAAGCAAAGTAGCCGTAGAAGTATCGGTGGTTGTAAAGGTGCCCAAGGTCCTAGAGTTGACTGTAATTAAAGAAATGTCAACATGTGGGACTATGACATCATGTGGGGAATTAAGGCTTCTACGTCCATTGCTCCGGCTGTTGCATGTATTTCACTTAATCTTTATTTATTAATTCTTTTGTGGTATTTGGCCAATGATTCTTTTGTGTTGATGATAGATTCCCCAGAGGTATCTTCTGACCCAGTCATCCAGTTAGTTGGAGGTTGGGATGCTTTAAATATTTATCTTTCTATTTTAGGTATATACGCGAGTTTAATTTCATTTCTCGTTTGTTTGGAGGGTTATTTACTTTCTTCTTTTTTTGCAGTAAAGATTCTAGTGATACGGCAACTGAAAACTAGGAAGGAAGATGTTGTAACTATGTCTTTCAGGTTCTATAGGGTCTACTATGATGTGGCTACTAATATATTCTGCTTTTATTGATGTTGGAGTAGCTTGTTCTCGTCAGCTAGAGGAGGTGGCTATAAAAGAGAATGAGCCTTTTGAGGCTAATGACAAGATTGCTTCGATGACCAAAGAGGTTGAGGTCATGAGACAACAGTTATTGGAGGCCCAGGATAGCCAAAAAGAGTTAAGGTGCGAGTTGCTAATGAGCGAGAGAAATATGTTGTTGCCTAGGCAGAGGCCTACATGTAGAAAGAGATAGCCATGAAAGCAGTTTCAAATGTAGAGGAAAAGAAGGAGGAAATAGCCTGGGTTCATAATGAGAAGTAATGGCTGAAGGAGACCTTGGACAAGGAGAAAGAAAAGCTAAAGTAGACCTTGTAATAGAAGATCTGTCGGCTTGAGAGAAAGTTGGTAAGGGAGAAAGCTACATATAAAGAGGAGGTCAAAGCGAAAAAGGTTATAAGGCTTGATGCTGAGCGGCAGCTGCGAGAATATGATGGCTATGCAGATAAATGCAAATGCAACCTCGTGTGTTCTATTTAAGTGGTCGCAGGGCCGCTAAATTTGAGCAATCTAGACCTCTATTTTTGTTGGGGTTGTAGAATAGTGGTAGATTTTGATGTTTATAATCTCTTGGGTGAGTCTTAGGAAGATGTTCACGTTAGACTATTACCCTACATTCAAAATGAAGTGGATAGCGAGCCCTCTTCTTCTGCGGATGACCTTTCGGTGGCTGAACCAAGAAATCCTCTACAGGTAATCCCTCTAAAGTCTGAATTAAGAAGTCCTCTTTTATTGGACCCTCTAGGGGTTGAATCAAGAACTTCTCCACAAGTGGGCCTTCTGAAGGCTTAATCTTTTCTAGTAGTTCTTTTTGGAATCCTTGTAATTTTTGATATATTAATGAATTGTGGGTTGTTTAAGCATACTTTCCATTTTATCTTTCTAAATCTTAGGTATGTGTTGGGCTGAAGTGTTTCTTTGTCTGTGATGTTTTGTTGTGGTATCATGTATATACGTGTTTCTTATTTTTTTTCATACAATTAAACAATCTTGTCAAAATTTTTAGCCCATGTGTCTCAACAATTTGGGTGGGTACATTTTGGAATAGTAAGCCATGTTCCCTTTCATAAGAATCTCGATGATGATGTGGGGGAGATTATCTTCATTCGTTTTGAAGAATGGTGGAAAATAGAGTGAGAATAACTCATGTGAATTTTTAGATTTATTTCATTGCTTTGGAGCTATTACTCGCGTGTAAAGGGGAAATTTCTCAAAATAGTCAAAAAGAAGCAAAGATATTTCATGTTTAGACTTACAAAAGTCATCCAATGCCCTTGGAGAATCAACCATAAGTGGTGGCAGAGGCATCTCAACACTCTCGGAATAAGAAATGCAAATTGAGTGGTACTGTCTCTACACTCTTGGAGAAACGTCCATAAATTGAATAAAGGCATCTTGACACTCTTGGAAAATGATATGCAAATTGAGTGAAGAAATCTCTATGTTGTTGGATAGTCAGTCTAAAATAGTGCAGAGGCATCTCATACCTTTGGAGTGACAGTCGTGAATAGGGTGGAGGCATCTCAACACTCTTTGGAGAAATAAGAGCAAATTAAGTGAAGTCATCTCGGCATTCTTGGATAAATGATACACAAATTTAGTGGGGGTATTTCGAGATTCATAGAAACGAACGTACTTCTGAATGTGTCAAATGAGCAGAGGTGACTCAACATGTTCAGCGGAGCGGTAGTGTCGGAGAATAGAGATATGAATGCTTGGGTGCATACATTGGTATTCAACTATTTTAACATTCACCATTTACGCAAACATGTAGTCACTCAGACATTTATATATTAGTTCAACCATTCATAAGTAGTTCGAGAGGATGCAAGGTGTAGCAAAGACTATTTGTGAGCGTATGCAAGGTGTCGCCGCTAGCTTGCATCGATGACCGTGCCCAAGGGTTGGCTTTGTAGAGCCCGGTAAAGAGCACAACTTCTTTAAGTTAGCTTCACCCTTTATGATCAAGTGGTTCTGTACTTTCATCGAATAGCAAACCTTCACCAGCATTTGGCTTATCACAGTTGGCATATCTAGTGACATATTACTATCCCGTCAGTCCTACGGCGCCACCCTCGGATGTGTGTGGTGAGAAATTGCTAACATATATTTTATACTTCCTTCTCTGTGGCTGAAATAACTTGAAATGGGAAAACTATCACGATTGATTCTTTTGGTCAAAAAGATCTTCACGCTCACTGCACTAAATGTTGATGTCGTTGGTGTTCGAGGTGTTAGACATCTGATGAGATGGTGGAGATAAGGACCAAAGAGGAGGTTGATGGTGATTTGTTGTGGCTCACCCATTTTGGGATGAGTGGAGAGCCAAAGATGGTGGTGTGCAGTGAAATGGAGATAGCTAGAGAGAGATTAGATAATGGGAGTTGGCTTGCCTGTCCTCTTCAGCTCAGTGGGTATTTATAGCCAAGTGGTACTATTTGATGGGACAAAGCCATGCCTAGTGATGGCTATTGACGTGTCGGTAGGATTAGATCAGCTCTAAATCAATAGGATTTTCAGCTTGGTCATGTGAGTTGGGATAGTAGACTTGGCTGTCAGGTAATAGGCTCAGCTGGCGGGTCAAGCAAACCTAATGGTTGTTATGTTGAAAATAATCCAGAGGCCATTATACTTCGAATGCTGAGGTGTGGTGTGAAGTCTAATAGTTCCTGAGATATAGGCGGAGGTATAACAATCTTGTAAGTCTATCGTCTTAGATATAGCTAAAACACGTGAGAAAATTATAAATATAACTAAAAGAGCTTTGCCTTTTTCTATAACTAGAAAATTATATACAGATTAAGCAAACTCTTTGTCTCACCGTTTTCCTAGTAGAATCCTAAATACATAGACCTTGTTTGGCAATTAGCGGATAGCTGATAGCTGATAGCATATCACATTATCTGATTGCATTAGCTTATTTGACTAGCATATTATATTAGCCGATTGTATAAAAGTGCTTGGTAAAATTAACTGATAGCTGATAGTTGTTTGATTATTTAACCAAGCAAAATGACATATAAGGACATTACTATATTTAATACTTGTTTGAATAATTTATTAGTTAACAATATTTTGTATATTAATTAGATTATGAAAAATAATTCTTTTAATATAACATTACTAAGCATATTTGAAGGATTTATATATTAATTTATTATTTATATGTTTATTTTAATATAATTTAATTAATTATTAAATTTAAAATCAAATATAAATGCTTGAGAATAAAAAGAAAAATATTAATTTACAAATGTCACAATGTAAATATGAGGGTGAAGAATTAAAATAGAAAAGGTTAAATTTAGGTTATTTGGAGATTTTTGATAATTTTTAAGGGTAAAAGGGTCTTTAGAACTCTTATGTCAAAACCTCTAATTTCAAAAAGCTCCTATTAGTAGCTTTTTCAAAATTAGAGGTTTCACCCCAATCTGTTATTTACTAAACATCCAAATTAGATGATTTAACCGGTCAAACCTCTAAGATTAGCTCAAACCTCTAATTTTAACTAAAACGATTACTTACCAAATAGGGCCATAGAAATAAATAGCCTCGTCAAATTAAACAAACAAAAGGTAATTAAGTTTAATAAATAACATT
Organism: Hibiscus mutabilis; assembly: GCA_019671005.1. NCBI lineage: Eukaryota > Viridiplantae > Streptophyta > Magnoliopsida > Malvales > Malvaceae > Hibiscus > Hibiscus mutabilis. The sequence continues at coordinate 36,151,698 of CM033728.1, forward strand.
AAACGCCATGGAAATGTTAGCATCAAATCGACGTGTTCTTCAAAATAATTAGCAGAAGCGGAACACAAGCAAGACCAGTACCCAAAATTTTTTTAAAAAAAATTGTTAATATATTCTTGAGATTTAAAAAAAAAATTATTTGGATCCCTCAATTTATTTAAAAGTTTTTTTTATTTCTCTTAAGTTTAATAAGTTCTGATTAATATTTATTTATATTAAATTAAATTGATAATCTTAAAATATAAATTTTATATATTTGACTTAAATGGTCATACATATAAATAATTAACATGTATGTGAATTCAAACTTATTTTTTTAAATGTTACCTTATCCTACGAGTTAATTCTTCTAAGTTTTTCTTTTCCTATTTCAACATTGTTTTTTAATTATTTATCAAAATATGGTATATTTGGTTTCCCTCATAAAGAAATTAATTTGGTGGAAAAATCAAATTTTAATGTTCCTCTAATTTGTTAATTGATGGAAAATTAAAAAAAAATCAACAACTTGTTGTAGTATTTAAATAATTTTAGAGTCATTTCTACTATAAATGCAAATTCGTATTGGTTTGTTCAATATCTTAAGAGTTTCTTCTACTCGCAAAACAATATGAAAGAAATAATAATCGAAGTGTTGTATTATACACATATTATATATACCCTTTTCTTAAAAAAATAGTTGTCCCCAAAATCGAGTATCAAGATGCACCACCGATAATTAGTTTAAAGAAAGAACCTAATATATAGTTCAATCAGCGGTCTCCATGCATTAATTCAAAGGTTCTGATACTGTCTATGAGTATGTGTTGAACACAATTTTCAAAGTTCTAAATACAAATTCAATTAGAGTCATAAATGTAAAGATTTTAAGAATTTTTATACCAACATACACATAATGCAGGAAAGTGATTATGAAATCGATGAATTTGAGATCGGAAAACGAAAGGTTCATGGCAATCTTTATGTATCTGTGTACATGCAAATGCAAATATGTAAGTGTGTTTCCGTGCAAATTTGGCGAGGTGTACAATTATATCAGAATCACTCACGTTTATAGGTCAAGGAAGAGACAATTGTTGTTGGCGTCGAATCAAAGCACTGAGGACACTGCCTTTTAACATCAGTTTAGGGGCCACACAGTGTAAATTAGGCTTATGTATTTATAATTATACTGTTTCATTCCATTTTAACCCAATCACTGTTCTGAATCAAAGAAAAGGTTTTATTATCATTTTAGGGTTTACCAAATTAGCTTAATTGTAATGGTTTTTATTATATAATAATCAACTATAATGAGTTGTTAAGGAAGTTGGACAATCATTTCACAACGACTATTCTAGGGTTTGCTGGTGTGAAAAAGAACAGAACCCAAAAAAGAAATATAATAATAATGATAATTTCTTTCAATAATACTAATAAATGGTTTTTTGGGGATAAATTTGTTTCTTTCATTTATCTAGAATAACGAACTGCTATGATAAGCGTATAAATTCAGTACAAAGAATTCAAACTAAAGGATCCCAATCTAAATATAATTGAGAGTTCACTCTATCATTTCTGTCTATACAGCAACCAAAAAATCATAAACGAATAATAAATGGTCTATTTAGACCTTCATTAATGGAATATTTTGTTTTGAATGATAATAATAATGAGACGATGCATGTACCAAATACAATAATACAGTAGAAGGAAGTAATAAGCTAAGTTTATTGGTGATAATATTAAATATATTAATTCAGTCGAATAAGGAAGGTTTTCATGCTATAAATACATAGCCTAGGGTTAGGGTTTTCCCATGACATTATCAGTCTAGAAAGCTCTGCCTCCTTTTCTTTATGTTAGTACTCGTAATTTTAATTTTATGCCAACTTGTCTTTCAGTAATTGAACTAATTTGATAATTTTAGTTCAGTTCTTAGGGGCTATATACAAGGGGATAGATGAAGCGAGTAGTACTTAGAAGTGTGGAGCCTCCAAGGCCGGTCACGACTGTGAGATATGGGGAGTGCCAAAAGAACTATGTGGCGGCCGCCGGATGCTATGTCTTCGACGGATGCAGGGAGTTCATGCCCAGTGGAGCAGAAGGAAATGCCGCCTTGACTTGTGCTGCTTGTGGCTGCCATAGGAATTTCCATAGAAAGGTTGAAAGCTAAGGTACTTGGCGAGTGCTCTTCGTCTCCATCTTCCATGGGGTTTCTTACCATTAATTTGTGTTATGTTTTTTGAAGGAATGTTTTTATCTTAGGTTTCTATTTAATAACGAGAGCAATTTCATATTATATTCGATTGCAGAAACAATATATGGAATCATGATAATGTTGTTTCTGGTATAGCGGAGGAAGTAACCCAGAATTAGATATGTTGAACTTCAAATTCGAGACTTGCCGGATGGATGTATAAACCAATTAAGTTAAACCCTAGGTTTAAGTTTCACTATAGCTTGCTTGTTTGATCATTCTGAAAGAACAATCAGCTAAAATTAATTAGGTAGGGGAAAAAGATGATAATTTCGGCTAATTCGATTAAGAGACTGTGTTTATCAATTAACTTTACAGCCATTTTTTTGCAGTAGGATTATGCTGATGAAGTTTGCTAAGTTTACGGTTAAAATATTTGTGTAGTGATGTGTTGTTTACTACGATGCTTAATGAAATTTGTAATTGTTTTCCAATTTTTATATGGTAATAGTAAAGCAAGGAATTGAGCTTGTTCTTTCGGTATAATTCAACATTATATTGACTCTCTCTCATATGAGTTGTGATTGAAATTATTGTTTAATTTGTTGGTTTGTGAACTGTAAATTTACTTTAAAAATCCACGAAAAGTGATTAAATTCCATAATTTTGATAGAACTTTCACTAGTTTGAAGCTTATAATAATGGAAACCTACTTGGCATAGTGTGACGATAATTCCATTAAGTTAGGTATATTGTATTTTGTGTTATTCTCATCTTTTTTAAAAGCTAAATTAAATGCTAAAGTGATTAATTTTCAGCTTTTTCGATTTTTTGTCGATATTAATTAGGTATGATCTAGTCATCTAGATTTTATTTATTGATGCTCAATGGCAGCAGGTTATTTTTTACACCAAACAATTAGCAACATTATCTTGTGGTGGTGAGGGTAAAAGTCCATGGAATATTTTCTAAATGCGGAAGTCTAATCTGTATGGTAATTAAGAACACTTTTGTATTTAAGTTGAAAGGCCCACATCTATAATCACTAATGGAATGTTTCTTAATATGGTCTAATCTGCTGGTTGTTGTGATGGGAAACTTTCTTTGTGATGTACTTGAAAGGCAATTATAAAAAGCATAAACCACTAATGTGGCCTTGAATCAAGGGCTGGCCTTTGAGTAAAAATCTGGCTCCTCTAATTGAGTAACTCCGATCCTTCCCGATTGTGTTGTATTTGCCAAATGGTCCGCACACCGATTTCCTTTATGAAAAATATGACGAACCATGGTAACTTGACAATCCTGGATTATTTTGAGACAACCTTCAAGTAAAGTGCCTAATGGGCTGTCATCTTCGAACTGCCGACGCAGTAGTTGCTTGCATTACCAGCAGTGCATCTACTTCCACGATTACAGGTTTTATACCCAACACTTTGGCAATTCGCATGCCCTCACATACACCCCATAGCTCGACGGTGAGGCTTCCTCCAACATTCCCAAAGTGGACATTTGATGATTCTCTCTCCATGCCCATGTTATTGGCTTTATGAATCTCACAAGCAAAATGCATTGCCGACGCTAATACTTGAATATCTACATATACGAAGATTAGGATAGAGTTTTGGTTAAATGCATATCTATCTTTACAAGAGTTATCAAGATAAGTAATTTAATAACAACTAGATAATTATTTTTATCTCTAATACACCCCCACAAGATGGAGGATCCATTAGAGACACCAAGCTTGGACTGAAATTGAAGAAAAACATTTCTTCCAAGGGCTTTGTGAGGGCTTTCGCAAGTTGAGACTTGGATGGAACACGTAGCAATCCTGCAGCAACTAAGACGCAGACAAAAAAAATTAAGGGCAAGATGCTTCATACGAGAGTGAAAGGATTTTTGAAAACATATGTTGCACTAAGGTTATCACATAAGAGAGACGGCTATTGGAGAAGAGAAACACCAATTTATTTGAGAAGATGTTGAATCCACTAAACTTTAGCAGTTGCATTAGCTAAGGCTCAATATTCTACTTCAGTAAACTTGCGAGAGACAGTCTTTTGACAAGAAAATTTCCAGGAAATAACACTAGTGCCAAGATAAGACATAAGCTGTAATAGATCTGTCGTCGATGGATGACCCGCTCAACCCGCACCAATGAAGGCTATAAGCGTAAGTGAAGACGACGACGAACAAGCAGTCCATGACACAAGGTACCTTTGTGGAACCGAAGGATTCGCTTAGCCGACAACCAATGAGCAGCTAAAGGACCATGCATGTATTGCAAGAGACAATTGACAGCAAACACAATGTTAATTTGGGCTAGTGAGCATTAGATGTTGAAGAAGTCCTAGTAGGCAACGATAGTTGGACATATCGACTACAACAACTAGATCACGTGGAGGCAGCTTATCAAAGGATGACATAGGCGTAGAGATAAGCATGGAACCATCCATAAGAAATTGAGTTAGTATATCAATATATTGTGCTTGAGATAAAAATAACTCGGAAGAAGTAGAAACGGCTTATACAACAAGAAAACGATTGAGAGATCTCATATCTTTCAGAGAGAGACGTATAGAAAATAGTGCAATGAAACGATAGACAAAGGCATTGTCATTATTAGTAAGTACAATATCATCCACATATACTAAGAAGTACATGGTGATTCCTTATGTATCATAGACATAAAGTAAGAGTTCAAGAAACCATGCTTATGGTGCTTGCTTTAGACCATACAAAGCTTTACAAAATTAGAAAATATAAGAAGGATGGGCGAGATCTATATATTCCGGAGGTTGCTCTAAATAGACTTCCTCATGTAATGTGTCATTAAGAAAAACATTATTAATATCAGGTTGTTTAATATACCAAGCACTATGAAGTTAAAGTGTGAGAATAATATTCATTGTTATTAGTTTCATCACATGACTGAATGTCATAAAGTAATCATGATTAGCTTCCTGGGAATATCGCTTGGCCACTAACATGGCTTTGTAACAATAAACAAAAATATCAAGATGGCGTTTGATATGAAACATCTATTTTCAGCCAACCACGGGTTGCTTATACCGTGGAACAAGATCCCACATGTGATTACGAGTTAATGCATCAAACTCATCATCCACGGCTTGTCGTCATAACGGATCCTTAAGTCTCTAAGTAATGTTATGTGGAAGTAATGTGGAAGGTAAAGGATGAATTATGGTCATATTAAAAAATGACGCACCAAAATATATTAGATTTGGCCAACGAACATGAGTTGGTCGACAACTAGATGAAGTAGAGACAACTTTAACCAAGGATGCAGTGGAAAAGACGACGATGCAGTTGGCATCGATTGACACACAAACACTGACACGAGAGTGATAGACACCGATAAAAGAAATGAGCGCCTCAATGAGAACATATTGGAGCTCTTGTCGGATTGGGCGAGCAATCAGGAGTAGGCAATGGGAACGCCACAATGGGTGCAAATCGCAAAGAAAAATGAAAGGTATGCTAAACAAAACAAACATGATATGAAACATAAACTTTTTGGTAACGGGATCTAAGAATTTATAGGTTGATTGAGTAATACAATACCCAGGGAAGACACATTCGACAGATTATGGTTCGAGTTTGGGAGTCATGTATGGTTGAAGCCAAAGAAAGCATTATCATCCAAATGGTTGAAGTTTTTCATAGTTGAGTGGTCTTTGATAGAGAATGGAATAAGGGGACATATTTTTAGGTATCAGTGTAGGCATTCGGTTAAAGAGATAGGTAGTTGTCTAAAAGGCATGTGACCAATATGTTGTAGTGATAGAGGCATAATAAAGAAACTATAAGCATGTTTCGATGATGTGATGATGATTGATAGCCATTTAAAGAGCATGTATTTCCTCTAGATTTATATATTTAATTGTCCCCACATCAGTGTTTAATGCATCCATTTCTCAATTTTCATGTTTATTTTCTGCATTTTGTCTAACTCTAGTCTTAGTCGTTCTTGTTATACATATTTCTACCTTTTTGCTCTATTGTCGTTGTATTTTTAATGTCCCTATAAAGGAGGTTTCATCACTGCAGCGAGCTCGACACTGTAGCGGCCAGCTATCTAGTCTGCTAAAAGATAAGGTGACCCTGTCAGTTGTATTATTTGTTACAATAGAATTGGTATGGTTGGGAGTCACGCAAAACACCTGAAAGACATATGTCTTTTCCTTGGAAACTTATAAAAGGACAAATTTGGGAAGAGAGAGAATCTATCACGCAATATTCATTTTCATTATCTTTTTTATCCTTTCGAACTATCCTTCTATGGTGGCTTAAACTTCATTTCTGGATAAACAAGGCGAAGCAAGGCAGAAATATCCAAGGAGAAGAGGATTCAAGTTCCAGATCAAGGAGAATATTGTTATCTTCTTTAAAACCTTCTAGAAATAAATGTTGATTGGAGATTTCTATTATATTTTTTGCTTTAATGATGATGGTTTAACTCTGTAAGCTCTGTATGAACTCGTTTAAATCTTATCTTTCAGTTCAATATATTATTATTAGCTTTTTCTCATACTTCGATTGTTGGATCTGATTATTGTTTGCATAAAAATGCTGAACATAGTCATTGACATTGAGAGATGCAATGACAAGTCAGGTTAACAAGTCATTACAATGAAATTTGAATGAGGGTACAACGAAAGTTGATCCATTTGTTCAATGAGTTGTAGTTTTGACTATCAACAAGAGTTTAGTCGATCTACGTCTTTGCGTTAACAATTGAAGATTGAAGGGAAGTTAGTAAGCGAGCTTTACCTTTTTACTTGCCAAATGTATACACCCCCTTCCCGGCTTGGTAGATAACCGGGTCAGAGTGTGTTACCAAAGAACAAAACGGTGATCGGTGCAATCAATATTCGATAACTTAATGTTGTGATGTTTTACAATAATGCAATAGCAATGCAATAATTCCAATAACTTAGTACGAAGCTATGTTGATCAACTCCGGTACAATTTTAAATTTTACAAGTTTTAGGAACTAATCTATAATTTTAGTATTTTAGAGGCCCTTTCCTGAAATTAACCTTACTATGCTGAAATTCAACCTATATTTAATGATCATACCAATTTTCGTGTTAATCAAAGTTCATTTACTCATTCAATTACACTATACAATGTTCAGTGACCAATATGCAATGTTTTAAACTTATTCTAGTTAACTTTTAACAGATTTACTTGTATCGGTATCGGTACTCGAGAGGCCGTACCGATACGCCTGTGTCATGGCTGTTAAAACAGTTAGGATTCAAGGAGTCCGTATCGATACGGTGTCTACCTGTATCGATATGCAATACATATTTTATAATTATCAGAATCCAATGAACAATACTCGTATCAGTACGGCTGGGGGACCATACCGATACAGGTTGACCAGGTTGACCCGTTTTGATACGCCCTAAAGACCGTATTGATGCATTTAATTTTCCAGATTCTAGAGTTGACTTTTTGTATCGATACGCCCTTTGACATATCGATAAACCATGTTGACAGATGTTGACTGTGTCCAAATATGCATACCCGTATCGATACGCCATCACCCATATCAATACACCCTGCACTAAAATGACAGATCTACTCTAGTTTTTAATCGATTTGGCATATAAAAAAAGTCCAAATGCAATAAGATTTTACCTACAAGTTAATATCAACATAATCTACTAGCATGTCAAATTTCATGATCATGTGAGTCCATATACTATGACTTCACCTTTTTAAGCCAAATATGCATATTTAGTCCCTTTTAGCCAAACATTTTAGGCATTTTAAACATACTTAAACCATACATGCATCAAAAGGACGTAAAAGAACTTAAAAAACCACTATGCCACCATCCTAGGAGTGTGTAGAGTAGGTATATATTACATTAGCCTTTGGTGACTTGCCACAACCTTGCCAAAATTTTCGATCTCTGAACCAACTTTACTTAACCTGAAAATGCATGAAAATGAATGCATTAGGCATACTTTGCTTAGTGAGGTAGTCATAAACAATATCAATAACCAATATGCATTTAAATGCATGTTTCATCAAGAATCAATGGCAACATGTCAATGTTCAACAGTAATGCATCTATATCCAATTTCAATGTATCAATGTTCAATATCCACAAATCTTTTAGTTCAATATTAACCCTTGGATCAATTCAAGATACTGGATACACGATTCCTATGCCTCGCCAAGTCAATAATGGTCTAGTCCATCTGCCTCGCCAATTGACCAACACAACATCCCTCCTCCTCACCAATATAAAAGCCGTGGCCTAAGGACCGTAGTCCACCTGTACCAATGAGCTCAAAAATCCTATGGCATGCCAATTGTATCAAATGTCCACTCGAATCCAAGGTCTGGTAACTTAGGCCAATATTCAATACATTATCAATATCAATAAGTTCAATGATCTGATAACAATAAATTGACCCTTAGGTCCATTTCAATGATCCGGTGAATCCAATAACAATATCAATAGCAATATTTCAATAATCAATGTTCAATGATCAATGACAATAACAATAATCTTTCCAATGCTATGCCAATATTCAATATTCAGTGTTTTAATGACAATATCCGATGCTCAATGATTCAATGACAGTATTCAATATTCAATGTTTCAATAATTTAATAAGGAAGCTTACTGAAGCTTACCAACACACCCTTCAAAAGGGGTCGATGCAATGACCTTAATTCCAATGTTAGCTATATCATATTCAATGAAAATTAAACCAAAAGGCACCTAGCCTAATCTCGAGACCCCGACTACACTCACCTCAAAATCTGATGCTACTAAGGCTCTCGAATGACAATCCCCTTGCACTTGGCCTTCGATGGAGATGATGGCCCTTCCTCCAACATTTAAGCTAGGCATAAGTTAGGGGAAATAGTTAGAATCGAAACTATTGATTCAAAATCGATATTTAAGCTTAGCAAAGCTGGTAGACAACAATATTTTCATGGAATCAAGCTTCAAACACTTGGGTATAACCTTGACTTTCAAGACTTTAATCTTGAAATTAAACTTCAATGTTCCATGGAATCAATAAATTGCTTGAGGGGTTTTACTCACCAATCCAAGAGGTTTAATTTGATGTAGAGAAATCAAAGAAATATCGAGGAACTAAATGAGGTGCTAGCTTGAGCTTGGTGAAGAAGATGAAAATGGTGGTGCTTGCTTAAGCTTGTGAAAGTTGGAAGAAAGAAGAAAAAGAGTTTGGCTAATGGTCTCGGTTTGTTTGCCAACTAAAACTCATCTTTTCAACTCTCTTAATCCCTTTCAACCGTGCACTACCTTCATCATTATTGGTTGCCTCCCAAGCCTCCAATATGAAGCTTTCCTAGCTTGGGAGGTAACTTTGGAAATGAATTTAAAATTCTAATTGTTTATTCATTTCTTTCTTCCATAATTATGTCATATTTTTATGAAAAATTCAACATCCCTTCACGTGAATATAGCCAAGCAAGCAAGTGAGTCATAATCCAAAATAGTATAATTACGAGGGTGGTCCTTTAATTCTCCAAACTTGCAATTTTACCCTTAAACTTTAAATTCTCACAATTTGGTCACCAAATGACTTTTGATTCTTTCAGAAAGTTCCAAAGTCAATAATTAAGCTCAATTGAAGTTCATTTCATTACAATTGAGTAAAATGAAGGAGTCAATACATTGATTGGACCATTCAGATACAAAATTTTCAATCACTGGAACCTAATTTTGATTAGACCAGTTTTTGGGGTGTTACAACTCTCCCCCTACGAAATATTTATCCTTGAATTTTCATCTAAACCGAATAGATGAGGGTACTACTTCTTCATCACCTCTTCCGGTTCCCAAGTGGCTTCTTCCACTGAATGGCTCCTCCAAAGCACTTTGACTAGAGGCACGCATTTGTTGTGAAGCCTCTTGACTTCTCTTGTAAGAATCTGAACTGGTTCTTTCTCGAAGGTCAAAATCGGTTGGATCTATACAGATTCTGGTTCAATGATGTGTGAAGGGTCATATCGATATTTGCGAAGCATGGACTCATGTAATACATCATGAATCCTGCCTAATTCTGAGGGTAATTCCAAACGATATGCAACCGGGCCAACTTTTTCAATAACATCAATGGGTCCAATGAACCGGGGACTCAGTTTCCCTTTCTTGCCGAACTTCAGAATCTTCTTCCACAGTGATACTTTGAGGAAGGCTTTTTCACCAACCTCGTATTGGATATCCCTTCGTTTATAGTCAGCATATGCCTTTGGTCGGTCAAAGACTACCTTCAAGTGATCATGGATAATGGTAACCAGTTCTTCGATTTCCCGGAGTAGGTCAGGGCCCAACATCTTGCCTTCGCCGAGTTCAGACCAACACAGTGGAGTTCTGCAATGTCTGCCATACAACGCCTCATAAGGTTTCATTCCAATGAAGCTTGATAACTGTTGTTGTAGGCAAACTCAATAAGAAATAGGGATTTCTCCCAAGATTCACTAAAATCGATGATACATGCTCGAAGCATGTCTTCCAGAATTTGTAATGGAGGATTTTAATAACAATGCTTATTTTCATTGTTTCGATAGAATGAGGTTTTGATATTTACCTGAATTACCTTTTTTGACTGACCGTCAGACTGAGGGTGAAACGCGGTACTAAGGTTAACTCTGGTACCCAGAACACCCTGTAAGATTTCTTGAATCGAGAAGCAAAACGATGGTCTCGATCGGAGATAGTATATTTTGGTACTCTATGAAGTCTCACAACTTCCTTGATATACAAGTCAGCCAGCTTTGGAAGACCGTAGTCCATTCTAACCGATAAGAAGTGTGCCGACTTGGTGAAACGGTCCACAATGACCCATATATTATCATGTTTGGTGGGAGTCAATGGCAAGCCACTTCCAAAGTCCATCATGATCTTCTCCCACTTCCACTGTGGTAAGTCAATATGTTGCAATAAGCCAATAGGAACACAATGCTCAGTCTTGACACACTGGCACGTAAGGCACTTAGACATGAAATCAACTATGGCTTGTTTCATGCCCGGCCACCAATAGAGTTCTCAGAGATCTTTGTACATCTTAACCAAACCCGAGTGTACAGAGAAAGAGCTTAAATGGGCTTTATTTAGTATGTTGATATGAAGGGATTCATCGTTGGGTACGCAAACCCGATCACGATAGCATAAAAGACCTTCAAGATTAGTTACGAAGTCAGATTCATCTCCACTTTGCTGTTTGGAAATAAGGGACTGCAATTGAGGATCTTGATCCTATAAAGCTTTAATTCTCGATATGATAGTAAACTGAACTTGGAGTTTAGCTACTAGGCAACGATGCTTTCGAAGTCGAAAATGAGCGTTGATAGCACGAGGGGCTACAACACAAGGTTTATTCTATAAGTTCGATACAATGGATGTATAAAGTTCAATGGTCAATTGTTGCGCGTAATAAGTGCTACGTAAATGTGCAAGTATACACGTCGCAAGTTATAGTATAAAAGATATCGTCTCCACAGGGATTGGTGCCACTTCAAGAATCTAGTCTCTTGCACTGTAAAAAGTAAAAACCCAAGTAAAGGATTATAGTAGTTTTAACTAATAACTAATCTAGAAAGCAATTAAGTAAATGAAAAGATGAGATCGAATGAGAGAGAGATAGGCCAGGTTATCGTGAGTTGAGGTGTGATAGCCGATTAGATCGTTTTGGTAAAAGAGTGCACAGGCAACTCAGTTGTCGTGGCAACTTGCACAACGGGGTTGCCTTTGCAACTAATCGATGGTTGCATGGGCAACTAGTTGGGCAACTACTTGGGCGTCTGGGCAGTAACCTTCAAGGTTCGGCAGAGTGTTCTTCAATGGTTTCTTCTTATCCCTAAGTCGAAACTCTAGCTACTTGTGCATGCCTTGATAATACATCCCTACGTGAATCAAGGGTGAACAACAACCAATCTTGCGCTCCTCTTAGCCGTTGAAATCCTTAACTTATTCCTAAGCCGGATTAATCTTCACCATCAATAGATTGAATAAAGATCATATTCATTCGTTTCTTGAATCTAACTCTCCCGATATTAGATAAATAGATGAAATCACGAGATCCTCTCTCAATTCACTCGCAAACAAGAATAAGAACCAAGAATGGATAAACCTTGAAATAGAAAAGTGCAAACTCTTATTACCTAAACAAAAACCAATAATTTCTCACAACCACAAAACACAATAACCATAGCCAAGTAGATTTAGTTCATGGCTAGGTTCCAAAGAAACACAAGATAATTAATCCCTAGCATGAACCCAATCGAACAAGGAATAAAAGATGAAGCTTGTCGAAAATCCCTTGCCCTAGATGCTTGTTGAAAATTCCCCTTGCCTTCTCCCTTGGACTTGTCGAAATTTGCCCTAATGCTCTCCTCTCCTAGTTGTCGAAATCTCCTTGCTATTTATAGGGCTAGGCCAAAGTCCTTCTTTGAGGAGGAGTTTGAGTTGGAATTAAATTATCTTTAAAGAATATAATTCTTTATTATAATTTTATTCCTATTAGAACTTATCCTATCTTCTTGGAATTTAATTCTTCTTTAATCTCTACATGGCAATCAAATTCCTTTGGGCTTGGGCCTTGCTCCATGTCATCTTGGGCTTGTAAAGTCATTAATTTCGACATCCCTATTGCATTTTCTCTTTGTCGACAATTGCCATGGCAACTGGCTCGGAGTCTCCTTCATGCATTGCCCTGGCAACCAGCTTGGCCTATCCTTCATGCATTGCCCTGGCAACTAGCTCGGCATTGCTTTGGCAAGTGATCCTGCACATACACACACAAAGCACACCAAAGCAGCATCTTTTCCACAAAAACTACCAAGTTATGTAATCAAGCTCAACGATGGAAGGAAACATGGATTAATGCATGAATGGCTAATTATGCAACTAATATGAGCCTAAGTCTAACAATAATATGAGTAAAAAGGGTAAGAAAAATAGTACTTTTGAACACTTATCACACCCCCAAACTCGAACTATTGCTTGTCCTCAAGCAATGCAAACTCATAATTACCTGCCAAGACTTCATTTTTCACAAACTTAGCTTTGAACTTGATTTCAATTCTCTGAACCGGGGCACAAAGTATGATTGGCTTTTTATTTTTTGGAAAACTTAGAAGTTACTCAGTATCAAACTATAATGCTTGTGAGTGTGTGTGGAGTTGTGTGCAAGTTTTTTTTTCGGATTCTATGCAAACAAGAGGTTTTCAAATTACTTCATTGGGTTCTTTTTAACATGTTTTAACTAGAGCCAGTTTTGGGCACCTCTAGTGATCAATTTTTTTAGCACATGCTAGAGCCAATTTCGGGTACCTCTAGCATTCATCCAGTTTTTATTCTAATCCCCCAATTTGTTAATTATCAACCTAAGTTCACTAGAATTCCTTAAATCAATCAAACCACAACAGTGTTTTATCAAATTTAGCATCATAGTAAAATTCTAAGTTTTTCCATGGTTATCCTAGAATAAAAATTCTATCAATTAAGTGCATTGGCAAAGTCATCATCGGATATTCATCAAATCTAAGCAATTCTTGTTCCAATTAAAGGCATGGCAAGCAATTTATGTATCCTAAATGTAATACTTAAGATGAATGTAACTAAACATGATAACTACTAATAACAATCCCCCCCAAACTCGAGTGAGGCATTGTCCTCAATGCATGCATAAAAATACCGAAAAAATAAAAATAAAAATGCATACGAGGACTTACTCCGAGAGTTCGTCATCGTAAATGATTAGTTTCCTTCTAGTCGGTGTCTTGATTCTCTTGCTTGAACGCGATGGTTGTTTTCTTGTTGCCGGTGGTGGAATCGATCCTCGTACGGGGTTGTCCTCATCGTCCTCTTCATCAATGTCAATGGCTTTTCGCTTGGAGGATTCAATTGGTACGGTCTTTATTGGTTCAATGGAGGACTCGTCCGAATCTGAAAAATCAAAAAATGATTCCGTAGGAGTTGATTCGGGCATAGGTGCTTTACCTTTGGCTTTTGCAGTGGTTGCCGGGATGTCTTTAGCTTTGGTTGCCGTGGCATCTTCAGGGTTGGTTGCCATGGCGTCAGCTTCCTTGGTTGCCGTGGCGACTGCTTCATTGGTTGCCGGGGCAAGGATCTCGGTGGGAAAGATTGGGAACGGCACGCGATTGTCCGGATACTTTTCTAGGATGACTTGGGTGATGGCATTGTTGTGCTCCTTCATGTACCGCATGAACATTAGTTGCCGATTTTCAATTTGCCTTAGGCGGGTTGCCAATGGGTACAAAAGTGCTTCAAAGTGTCCCGGGATTAATGGCCGAGTTGCCCTGGCGTTAGGTGCTTGGGCATTAGGGATTGCCGCGGCGGCAGGGGTTGTCGTGGCGATTGGAGGCCTTGAAGAATCTCCCGGTGCCTCTCCCATTAGCTTTCGGATTAGTGCTTGATTCCAACCAGACTTGGGTAGGGCCTTTTCATCGGTGGACTCACTCGGGACATGCATCTCCTTGCAAAGATTAGAAATTAAGCAAGGGAAGAAAAGAGAACCCTTATCTTTTGAGCTGCATACAAAAATCTCATCACAAATAATTTTTCCAATGTTAATGATCCGATTATGAAAAATAGAATGTATGAGCAAAAGACGTGGTATATCAACGGTAGTATTGTGTGTGGAAGGCATTAAAGAAGTTTTAACAAACTTATTCCATAGTTTTGCCTCGGGTTTAAGCCAAAGGCGATTTACCGTGCCGTTGTATTTACCGTCGTTCCAATGGGTTCCCGGTTGAGTGAGTTCTTGAAGCACCTTGTCGAGTTGCTTGGGATTGATTTGGTCAACGAAGGCTTGATGATCGTCCTTCTCAATGTAAAGTCCGTAAAAGGTGTTGATGCTTTCGGGACTTATAAGTATGGCCTTGTCACGAACAAAAACATAAGGATTATCCGGGTTAGGTGAGTGAGCATAGAATTCTCTTACCCATGAGATGTTACCCGGTTCCGGTTGATGGCAAAAGATTTGCCACTTTTGATGTGCAATCCTCTTGAAGATGAATGGTTCAAGGCTGAAATCTTGATGAGAGTTGGAGTATTCAAAGCCTTGTTCTTCATGAATCTTTCGGCTTTCCAACTTGGATTGAAATCTTTCTTGAACTACCAGTGTAGCAAACTTCTTGTATCTTGGTTCTTTGGATGAACTTGGATGAACTAAAAGTTTGATCTTGGATGCCATGGATGATCTTGGTTGTGAGTAAAAACAAAGAAAAGAAAAGAAACTAAAAAGTTGCAAGATAGAAAGTAGGAATAGGTTAAGGGTGATGGGTTTTATAGAAAAGATAGGTGGATGGGATTGGGGGAAAACGAAAAAGGGTTTAGGGTTTGGTAGGAGTTTTTGACAAAGGGGTTTTTGTTAGGATGAATTGGAGGCTTTATATAAGCTTTAGATTCAGCCCCTTAGTTTCCTTGTTGAAGATGTTTTCCTACTTGGTTTAGAATTCCTTCTTTATCTTGAACTTCTTTTCCTACAATTCAACGACAAATCAAATAAGGATTAAAATTAAATATAAACTAATAGAGAAAATAAATAAAGATGTGTAATAGGATTCTTAAACTTGAAAAAAAAAATCTATCCTAAAACTACTAATAATCAGAAAAAATAATAAAATAAAAAAAATCAGAAAAAAATAAAATAATTAAATAGTCGAAAAAAATAAAAATAAAAAAATATATATAAAAAGGGAGAGCATGCTCATGCATCTCCTAAATTGACCACTTCCTTGTTACGTTCCACATGGGCACCATTGTAGTGCTTCAATCTTTGTCCATTAACTTTGAATTCATGGTTGTAAGAGATGGACTTGATTATCACGGCGCCATGGGAGAATGGTTTGACGACTTCAACTGGTCCCGACCATCTTGATTTCAGCTTTCCCGAGAAAAGTTTTAGCCGAGAATTGAATAGGAGAACTAGTTGCCCTGGCGTGAATTGCCGTGGCAATAGTTTCTTGTCGTGCCATCGCTTTGTTTTCTCCTTGTAGATTCGTGCATTGTTATAGGCGAGTGCACGAAATTCTTCTATCTCATTGAGATCCATCAAGCGCTTTTGTCCGGCACTTTCCCAATCCATATTCACGGTCTTGATTGCCCAGTACGCCTTGTGTTCGATTTCCATCGGTAGATGACATGTTTTACCATAGACAAGTCGGAAGGGGGACATACCTAAGGGTATTTTGAATGCAGTGCGATATGCCCAAAGTGCGTCATCTAGTCTTAATGACCAATCCTTCCTTGAGGGATTTACAACTTTCTCGAGTATACCCTTCAATTCCCGGTTGGAAATTTCTGCTTGCCCGTTGGTTTGTGGGTGATATGCCGTGGTGATCTTGTGTGATATACCGAAGCGTTGCAACATCTTGGCAATTAGTTTGTTGTCAAAATGCTTGCCTTCATCGCTGATAATTGCTCTCGGCATCCCAAACTGTGTAAATATGTTTTTCTGCAGGAATCGTTGCACGGTCTTGGAATCGTTGTTGGGAACTGCAGCTGCCTCTACCCATTTAGACACATAGTCGACGGCAAGTAAGATGTAGAGGTTTCCGAATGAAGATGGGAAGAGTCCCATAAAGTCGATCCCCCATACATCGAACAGTTCCACCTCAATGATGTTCTGGAGTGGCATCTCATGTCGTCTAGAGATATTGCCCGTCCTCTGGCAACGATCACATTGCTTGTAAAAGTCTTGGGCATCTTTGAACAATGTTGGCCAATACAAACCGGATTGCAAAACTTTGGTCGCGGTACGAGTTCCTCCAAAATGTCCTCCATAAGGTGAAGAATGGCATTGCCGGAGTACATTCTGTTTCTCTTCTTCAGGGACACATCGGCGTATAACCTGATCTGGACATTGTTTGAACAAAAGAGGCTCGTCCCAAAAGTAATGCTTAGCATCATGGCGGAACCGCTTCTTCCCTTGGTGAGTAATGCCATAAGGAAAAATACCACAAACAAGGAAGTTAACTAAATCCGCGTACCAGGGTATTACCGAGGCATGTGCTGCCGTGGTGACTACTCCCAAGATTGCCGAGGCGTGCACGTCAAAGACTACTGCGGCGTCGAGAGTTGCCGAGGCGTGTGCATCCATGGTTGTCGAGGCGTCGTGGGTTGCCGAGGCATCTAGGGTTGCCGAGGCGTTGAGGGTTGCCGAGGCGTCTAGGGTTGCCGAGGCGTTGAGGGTTGCCAAGGCAACTAGAATTTGTTCATCCGAAAATGCATCGCATATCTCTAGATCCGCGTCCTCCTCCCTATTGCGTTCCAAACGTGATAAGTGATCAGCCACTTGATTTTCTGTTCCTTTCCTGTCCTTAATTTCAATATCAAATTCTTGTAAAAGTAATATCCAACGAATCAAACGAGGTTTAGCATCCTTTTTAGCAAATAAGTATTTGATTGCCGAATGGTCCGTATGAACAATTACCTTTGTACCAATTATATAGGATCGGAACTTGTCAAATGCGAAAACTACAGCTAGTAACTCTTTCTCCATTGTTGTGTAATTCACTTGAGCACCATTAAGAGTTTTACTAGCGTAGTATATCACATGGAAGGTCTTACCTGCGCGTTGGCCTAGGACTTCTCCTACCGCGAAATCACTTGCATCACACATGAGCTCAAGGTGGAACGACAATGGGTGCCGAGGCAAGCTTTTTCTTTAGGGTTTCGAATGCTTGAGTGCAAGAATCATCAAAATCAAAGACTTTATCCTGTTCAAGCAGATTACACAAGGGTTTAGTGATTTTAGAAAAATTATGAATGAACCTCCTGTAAAAACCTGCATGTCCGAGGAAACTTCGAATTTCTTTAACCGAATTTGGTGGGGGTAATCTCTCGATCATGTCCACCTTGGCTTTGTCTACTTCAATTCTCTTGGATGAAATCTTGTGGCCGAGCACTATTCCTTCATCTACCATAAAGTGGCATTTCTCCCAATTGAGGACTAAATTCGTTTCTTCGCATCTTGCCAACACCCTCTCTAAATTGCTGAGACAGCCGTCGAAGTCATTACCAAAAACCGAAAAATCATCCATGAAGATCTCAAGGAAGTCTTCAACCATGTCTGAAAAGAGTGCCATCATGCATCTTTGGAAGGTTGTCGGGGCGTTACACAATCCGAACGGCATCCTTCGGAAGGCATAAGTACCGTATGGGCATGTGAAGGTTGTCTTTTCTTGATCTTCT
This sequence comes from Hibiscus mutabilis, assembly GCA_019671005.1. Taxonomy (NCBI): domain Eukaryota; kingdom Viridiplantae; phylum Streptophyta; class Magnoliopsida; order Malvales; family Malvaceae; genus Hibiscus; species Hibiscus mutabilis. The sequence goes on from CM033728.1 coordinate 36,170,120, forward strand.
GGTGCTATGGCAATCTGATTGTAACCTGAATAACCATCAAGAAAACAATAAAAGGGTTTACCTGCAAGACGGTCAAGCATTTGATCAATAAAGGGTAATGGGAAGTGATATTTCCTAGTGGCTTTGTTTAGCTTTCGATAGTCCATACAAACCCTCCAACCGGTCACAGTCCTGGTTGGGATAAGTTCATTATTTCCATTGCTTACCACTGTTATACCTCTCTTTTTCGGTACACATTGTACCAGACTTACCCACGTACTATCGGAGATAGGGTATATAATGCCGGCGTTAAGCCACTTGATGATTTCTTTTATTACAACCCCTTTCATGGCATGATTCAGTCTCCTCTGGGCCTCAATTGAAGGTTTGTGATCATCTTCCAACAAGATCTTGAGCATGCACACCGCCGGGCTGATTCCCTTCAAGTCGGCAATTATCCACCCTATTGCCTTTTTGTGTAGCTTCAAAATCTTGATCAGCTTCTTTTCCTGCTCAGGCTGTAACTTAGAAGAAATAATTACAGGCAATGTATTATCGGTCCCTAAGTATACATATTTTAGTTGCTATGGCAATTGTTTCAACTCAAGAATTGGTGGATGTTCAATAGAGGGTTTTTCGAGCTTACCTTCCTTACCTGAGTAGTCCAGTGGTTCAAAGTATGTACCTGGTCGATTGACTAGCCAATTTGCCTCTTCTGGTTGTTCCTCATCGACCGGTTCTTCATACTCCTCAGGTTCCTCTTGATTGGCAATGTAGTTGCCGAGGCAACTAAATTCCTCATCGAAGTTAAACTCTGTCGTGGCATGAAGTAGTTGGCATTCTTCTGGATCATCGGCATGCCTTAGTGTTTGGAACACATTTAGTTTGACCTGTTGGTCATTCACCCTCATTGTGAGTTCTCCCTTTTCAACATCAATCAAGGTTCTCCCTGTTGCTAGGAATGGTCTCCCGAGAATGATGGGTGCATGCTCATCTGCTTCACAATCTAAAACAATAAAGTCAGCGGGAAAAATAAATTTATCAACTTTTACCAGTATGTCCTCGATTTTTCCCTCTGGATGCACATAGGATCTGTCGGCTAGTTGCAGCATGACTGTTGTAGGTCTTGCCTTCCCGATTCCTAATTTCTGGAAAACCGATTTAGGCATCAAGTTTATGATAGCCCCAAGGTCGCATAATGCTTTCCCGACATAGTGATTTCCAATAGAACAGGGTATTGTGAAACTTTCGGGATCCTTCAACTTGGGCGGCATACGATTGTGCAACATTGCCATGCATCCCTCTGTCGCGGCAACTGTTTCAAACTATCCTAGCCTTGTTCTTTTGGACACAATATCTTTAAGAAACTTGGCATAGTTTGGCATTTGTTCAATTGCTTCCACCAATGGCAAGTTGATGTGGACTTGCTTTAGGATATCAAGAAACTTCTTGAATTGGTATTCTTGCTTTTGTCGCTTCAACCTTTGTGGGATGGTGGTGGAAGTCGGATATCTTCGATCCTTTCATTGGTTTGAAACCTGATTGACCGCATTGCCGGGACATCTGGAGTTGCCGAGGCATTATCAACTGGGGTTACCGAGGCATGTTTATCGCAAGTTGCCGAAGCGTCTTTATCGTCGGTTGCCGAGGCATGCTTATTGCCGGTTGCCGCGGCAATTCCTGGTTCAGCATCTGAGGCTTTGCCGCTAGGTTCGTCCTGATCTTTTTGTGGATTTTTTTTTGATGAGCGGGTTTGAACCTCTCTAAGTTGTTGGCCACTTCTGGTGGTGATTGCCTTACATTGCTCATGGCCAGTTCCTCTTGCGACTCCAGTATCGCTAGGTAAACCTCCTTGCGGTCTAGTATTCAGATTTTGAGCAAACTGTCCGACTTGATTTTCTGATGATTTGATTGCCGCCTCTTGGTTTTGCAATCTCATCTCGGTCCTGTTAATAAAAGCATCAGTTCTTTTTATGAAATTACTATTCTCAGCCATATAAGATTCAGTTTTCATCATAAAAGCATTTAGAGAACTTTCCAAATAACTAGATGGTGTCGGTTGTTGCTGCGGCATCTGTTGCTGTGGCATATTCTGCTAGAATCCCGATGCTTGTGCATTCTGATTGTTCTGGTTTAGAGCATTGTTGGGATTACTCCATGAAAAATTCGGGGTGCTTCTTCCAAGCTGGATTGTATGTATTGGACATCACGTTGTTGCTCCGATTGTAATTCCCACATAGAAGCTGGATTCCGGATTCCGCATACATTCAGAAGAATTATGGTTATCACCACATAACTCACAAAAAAAATCCATTACCTTGACTTCATGTGTGTTGTTTGGTTTTTGCATGTTCTGGACCATCTTGGTTAAAGTGGCCAATTGGGCCGAAATTGAATCTGATGATCCTAGTTCATGTATTGTGGCTTGGCGTCTAACTCCTCCTCTTCTAGTAGATGGGAATTGATAGTTATTCTTGGCCAGCCTGTTTAGAATTTGCATTGCTTCCTCCGGAGACTTATCTAGGAGTATGCCGTTTGCCGAGGCATCTAGCATCATCCTTGTTGGTGTATTCACGGCGTTGTAAAACATTGTTCGGGAATCCGTGTAAAGGGCATTTGTGTAGAAGTTCTCTATATCGCTCCCAAGCCTCGTACATGGATTCATCATCTGCCTGTCGAAAAGAAGTAATGTCGTTACGAAGCTTATCAGTCAAATTTGTAGGATTAAATCTAGCAAGGAAATCACGACAAAGATCAGTCCAAGATGCTATTAATCCGGCAGGAATGCTATTCAACCATGCTTTTGCCTTATCCCTCAGTGAATAGGGGAATAATCTTAATCGTAAAACATCGGGGGTGACTCCGTGTATCTTGAACGAGTTGCAAATCTCGAGGAAAGATTTCAGATGTTGCCGTGCATCTTCAGTTGCTGAGCCGCCAAATTGACCAATTGTGTTGATCATATTAAACATTACCGGTTTCAACTCAAAGTGGTCGGCTTCAATTTCAGGTGCGACAACTCCTGGGTTAAGTCCATCAAGATCTTCTTCAAGATAGTCTAGAATAGTTCTGTTTCGTGCAAGAATCACTCCTCCTCCTGCTCGAACATCTTGATTCATATTGCCGTCTTGATTTGCCATTGCTTCTCTTATCCTTCGTCTAAGTCTTTGTAAGGTTCGTTCGATTTCTAGATCAAAGGGATATTCTGGTGAAGTCAGTCTCGCCTTGATCATATACCAATGCAAAACCAAAGTTTGTTAGCCCTTTGAATTTTAAACAAGAAAAATAAAAAGAAAGTGCAAGAAAATAAAAACAAAGTTGCTATTGCCAATCCCCGGCAACGGCGCCAAAAACTTGTTGCGCGTAATAAGTGCTACGTAAATGTGCAAGTATACACGTCGCAAGTTATAGTATAAAAGATATCGTCTCCACAGGGATTGGTGCCACTTCAAGAATCTAGTCTCTTGCACTGTAAAAAGTAAAAACCCAAGTAAAGGATTATAGTAGTTTTAACTAATAACTAATCTAGAAAGCAATTAAGTAAATGAAAAGATGAGATCGAATGAGAGAGAGATAGGCCAGGTTATCATGAGTTGAGGTGTGATAGCCGATTGGATCGTTTTGGTAAAAGAGTGCACGGGCAACTCAGTTGCCGTGGCAACTTGCACAACGGGGTTGCCTTGGCAACTAATCGATGGTTGCCTGGGCAACTACTTGGGCAACTACTTGGGCGTCTGGGCAGCAACCTTCAAGGTTCGGCAGAGTGTTCTTCAATGGTTTCTTCTTATCCCTAAGTCGAAACTCTAGCTACTTGTTCATGCCTTGATAATACATCCCTGCGTGAATCAAGGGTGAACAACAACCAATCTTGCGCTCCTCTTAGCCGTTGAAATCCTTAACTTATTCCTAAGCCGGATTAATCTTCACCATCAATAGATTGAATAAAGATCATATTCATTCGTTTCTTGAATCTAACTCTCCCGATATTAGATAAATAGATGAAATCCCGAGATCCTCTCCCAATTCACTTGCAAACAAGAATAAGAACCAAGAATGAATAAACCTTGAAATAGAAAAGTGCAAACTCTTATTACCTAAACAAAAACCAATAGTTTCTCACAACCACAAAACACAATAACCATAGCCAAGTAGATGTTCATGGCTAGGTTCCAAAGAAACACAAGATAATTAATCCCTAGCATGAACCCAATCGAACAAGGAATAAAAGATGAAGCTTGTCGAAAATCCCTTGCCCTAGATGCTTGTCGAAAATTCCCCTTGCCTTCTCCCTTGGACTTGTCGAAATTTGCCCTAATGCTCTCCTCTCCTAGTTGTCGAAATCTCCTTGCTATTTATAGGGCTAGGCCAAAGTCATTCTTTGAGGAGGAGTTTGAGTTGGAATTAAATTATCTTTAAAGAATATAAATCTTTATTATAATTTTAGTCCTATTAGAACTTCTCCTATCTTCTTGGAATTTAATTCTTCTTTAATCTATGCATGGCAATCAAATTCCTTTGGGCTTGGGCCTTGCTCCATGTCATCTTGGGCTTGTAAAGTCATTAATTTCGACATCCCTATTGCATTTTCTCTTTGTCGACAATTGCCATGGCAACTGGCTCGGCGTCTCCTTCATGCATTACCCTGGCAACCAGCTCGGCATATCCTTCATGCATTGCCCTGGCAACTAGCTCGGCATTGCTTTGGCAAGTGATCCTGCACATACACACACAAAGCACACCAAAGCAGCATCTTTTCCACAAAAACTACCAAGTTATGTAATCAAGCTCAACGATGGAAGGAAACATGGATTAATGCATGAATGGCTAATTATGCAACTAATATGAGCCTAAGTCTAACAATAATATGAGTAAAAAGGGTAAGAAAAATAGTACTTTTGAACACTTATCATCAATGACAATACTTACCAGACTGACGTTTGCGGCTGAGTGCGTCAGCTACAATGTTGGCCTTGCTCGGATGGTAGTCAATAACAAGATCGTAGTCTTTGAGGAGTTCCATCCATTTTCGTTGCCGAAGATTCAACTCCTTCTGAGATAACAGGTACTTGAGACTCTTGTGATCGGTAAAGAGGTAGTATTTCTCCCCGTAGAGATAATGCCTCCAAATTTTTAGTGCGAAGACAACTAGAGCCAATTCTAGGTCATACGTAGGATAGTTCATTTCATGCGGCTTAAGTTATTAGGATGCATAAGCTATGGTCTTGCCTTATTGCATAAGGATACATCCTAACCTGAGGTGTGAAGTGTTGAGCGTAATAAGTGCTACGCAATTGTGCAAGTATACACATCGCAATTAATAAAGTAATATGATAAGTATCGAGTATCGTCTCCACAGGGATTGGTTTGGGCCACTTTGCCTTAGTTATCGCACTGTAAAAGTAAAAACACAATTGTAGGAGTTCTAACTAACGAATAAAATAAAAGAGCAAGTAAATAAAATAAAGATGTAATCAAATAAGAGGGAATAGGCCAGGTTATCGTGAGTTGAGGTGTGATAGCCGATTGGATCATCTTGGTAAAAGAGTGCAAAGGCAACTCAGTTGCCGTGGCAACTTTCACAACGGGGTTGCCTTGGCAACTAATCGACGGTTGCCTGGGCAACTGGCTAGGCAATTGTTTGGGCGGCTGGGCAACAACTTCAAGGTTCGGCGGAGCGTTCTTCAATGGTTTCTTCTTATCCCTAAGTCGAAACTCTAGCTATTTGTGCATGCCTTGATAATACATCCCTGCGTGAATCAAGGGTGAACAACAACCAATATTGCTCTCCTCTTAGTCGTTGAAATCCTTAACTTATTCCTAAGTCGGATTAATCTTCACCATCAATAGATTGAATAAAGACCATACTCATTCATTTCTTGAATCTAACTCTACTGATATTAGATTAATAGATGAAGTTACGAGATCCTCTCCCAATTCACTCGCAAACAAGAATAAAAACCAAGAATGAGTAAACCTTGAATTGAAAGTGCACACTCTTATTACCTAAACAAAATCCAATTGTTTCTCACAACCACAAAACACAATAACCTTATCCAAGTAGATTTAGTTCATGGCTAGGTTCCAAAGAAACACAAGACAAAGAATTCCTAGCATAAACCTAATTGAACAAAGAAAGAAAAAGATGAAGAATGGTTGAAGCCTTGTAGTCGAGATCTCTCCCAAGCCTTTGTTGAAAATTCTCTCCTCTCTCCCTCTTGATCTTTGACGGCCTGGTCCTTTAAATAGGAGATGGCTAGGTCAAAATCCTTCTTGAGGAGGAAGTTAAGTTGGAATTAAATTATCTTTAAAGAATATAATTCTTTATTATATTTAAATTCATTCTAGAACTTCTCCTATCTTCTTGGGATTTAATTTCTCTTTAACCTCTTCATGGAAATCAAACTCCTTTGGGATTTAACTTTGCTCCACGTCATCTTGGGCTTATCTAGTCATCAATTTCGACTACCATATCATCTTATTCCTTGTCGAAAATTGCCTTGGCAACTAGCTCGGCATCTTCTTCATGCATTGCTTTGGCAACTAGCTTGGCATCTCCTTCATGCATTACCTTGGCAACTGGTTCCATCCTTGTTTAGGCAAGTGATTCTGCACACACACAAAAACACACCAAAGCAGCATCTTTTTCCACAAAAATCACCAAGTTATGTAATCAAGCTCAACGGTGGAAAGAAACATGAATTAATGCATGAATAACTAATTATGCAACTAATATGAGCCTAAGGCTAACAATAATATGAGTAAAAAGGGTAATAAAAATAGTACTTTTGAACACTTATCACACCCCCAAACTCGAACTATTGCTTGTCCTCAAGCAATGCAATCTAAAAATTACCTACCAAGACTTTAATCATCAAAGACATGCTTCAAACTTGAATTCAAACCTCGGAACCGTGGCACAAAGTATGATCACCTTTTAATTTTTCGGATAGCACAAAAATTACCCGGAACCAAACTATAATGCTCATGACAATGTGTGTGCGTAGTTGTGTACAAGTTGATTTTCAAGATTCTATGTGAACAATAGGCTTTTATCAATTTAATTACCGGGGCATTTATTTTTATTTTCACTAGATCCAATTTCAGGCACCTCTAGCAAAGTAAGCAATTTCTCATTTTATTTTAGTCAACTAGAGCCAGTTTCGGGCACCTCTAGCAAGAAATTAACTTTTGATTTTCAATTTTAAATTTACCCAAATTTTAAGCAACCTAAGTTCACTAAGTTTCTTCTAATCAAGAAGCCATAACCGTGTAAAACAATTCAGCATCATAGTAAAATTCTAAGTTCTTTTCATGAAATCCTAAAATTAAAGGTTCTTTCAATTAAGTGCAGTGGCAAAAATTCATCATTGGATATTCAACAAGTCTTAAGCAATTAAATCCAATTAAAGGCATGGCAAGTAACATATGCAACCTATATGTGATTGCTAAAGATGAATGCAACTAAACATGAAACTAACTAGAAACCAACACCCCCTCAAACTCGAGAGAAACATTGTCCTCAATGCATGTAAAAGTGAAATAAAATTTAAAAGAAACTAAATGAAATGAGTTAGTCAGAGAGGTCGTCACCTCGAGTGATAAGTTTCCTTCGTGCCGTTTGCTTGAATCATTTTCCAGTTAGTGGTTGAATGCTTGTGGCTGGTACCGCGTTAATAGCATTACTTTGATTTGATCCATGTTTGCTGAGGCAGGTTCACTTGCCTGGGCATTAGTAGTTTCTGTTGTCGTGGCAACTGCTGAGGTAGTTGTAGGGGCATCCTCTGTTGCGGTTGTCGTGGCAAGTAGTCGGCAGTGAATTTCCTTAGCATGTTGGTTGTGAGTCTTGTTGTGGAAAAGAAAAGAAAACAAAGAAAACCTGGAAACTAAAGATAATGAAGAAAAATAAAATATCTCCTAAAAAATAAAGAGAAAAAATAACCGAAAATAATAGAACAAAATAGTTCGAAAAAAAAAATAAAAAGAAAAATAAAAAGAAAATATCGAAAGGAGAGCATGATCATACATCTCCTAAGGTCTCAACTTCTTTGTTATGTTCTACGTGGGCACCGTTGTAGTGCTTCAATCTTTGTCCGTTAACTTTGAATTCATGTTCGTCGGTAATGGACTTGATTATCACGACACCATGGGAAAATGGTTTGACAATTTCGAATGGTCCCAACCATCTTGATTTTAGTTTTCCCGGGAAAAGTTTCAGTCGAGAATTGAATAAGAGAACTAGTTGCCTTGGCATGAATTGTCGCGACAATAGTTTCTTGTCATGCCATTGCTTTGTTTTCTCCTTGTAGATTCGTGCATTGTTATAGGCGATTGCGCAGAATTCTTCTATCTCGTTGAGGCCCAACAAACGCTTTTTCTCGGCACTTTCCCAATCCATATTCACGGTCTTGATTGCCTAATATGCCTTGTGTTCGATTTCCACCGGTAGATGGCATGTTTTGCCATAGACAAATCGGAAAGGGGACATACCTAAGGGTGTTTTGAATGCAGTGCGATATGCCCAAAGTGCGTCATCTAGTCTTACTGACCAATCCTTCCTAGAGGGATTTACAACTTTCTCGAGTATACCCTTCAATTCCCGGTTGGAACTTTCTGCTTGCCCATTGGTTTGTGGGTGATATTGCTCGTCCTCTAGCAACAGTCACATTGCTTGTAAAACTCTTGGGCATCTTTCTACAGTGTTGGCCAATACAGACCGGATTGCAAAACTTTGGCCGCGGTACGAGTTCCTCTAAAATGTCCTCCATAGGGTGAAGAATGGCATTGTCGGAGTACATTCTGCTGCTCTTCTTCAGGGACACATCAGCGTATGACCTGGCCTGCACATTGTTTAAACAAAAGAGGCTCGTCCCAAAAGTAATGCTTAGCATCATGGCGGAACCGCTTCTTCCCTTGGTGAGTAAGGCCATAAGGTAAAATACCACAAACAAGGAAATTAACTAAATCCGCGTACCAGGGTATTACCAGGCATGTGCTGCCGTGGCAACTGCCCCCAAGATTTTCGAGGCGTTTGCATCTAGAGTTGCTGAGGCATATGCGTCCATGGTTGCCGAGGAGTGCGTATTAGTGGTTGCCGAGGCGTGCGCGTCTGTAGTTGCCGAGGCGTGCGCGTCAAGAGTTGCCAAGGCATGCGCATCCATGGTTGCCGAGGCAACTAAAAGTTGCTCATCCGGGAATCCATCGCATATCTCTAAATTCGCGTCCTACTCCCTATTGCGTTCTAAACATGATAAGTGATCGGCCACTTGATTTTCTGTTCCTTTCCTGTGCGTTAGCCTAGGACCGCTCCTACCGTAAAATCACTTGCATCACACATGAGCTCAAAAGGTAGCATCCAATCTGGTGGAACGAAAATGGGTGCCGAGGCAAGCTTTTCCTTTAGGGTTTTGAATGCTTGGGGTGCAAGAATCATCAAAATTGAAGACTTTATCTTGTTCAAGCAAATTGCACAAAGGTTTAGTAATTTTAGAAAAATTATGAATGAACCTCCTATAAAAACCTGCATGTCCAAGAAAGCTTCGAATTCCTTTAATCGAACTTGGTGAGGGTAATCTCTCGATCACGTCCACCTTGGCTTTGTCTACTTCAATTCCCTTGGATGAAATCTTGTGGCCGAGCACTATTCCTTCATCTACCATAAAATGGCACTTCTCCCAATTAAGGACTAAATCGGTTTCTTCACATCTTGCCAACACCTTCTCTAAATTGCCGAGGCAACTGTCGAAGTCATTATCAAAAATGGAAAAATCATCCATGAAGATCTCAAGGAAGTCTTCGACCATGTCTGAAAAGAGTGCCATCATGCATCTTCTAATGTTACTGCATATCTCAGAAAACTTGAGGATTGTCGTTTTCGATACTTCTTATAGTCCATCCGCACCCTCCATCGGGTGACAATATTGCCCAAAAAGAGTTGGGCCAATGTGCTCCCAACTACTCCCTTTGTGTTACCATGGTGGATGTATCTTTCTTTCGTGTTCCCTTGTAGTCCATGCATGCCCTCCACCTTGCTACTATTTCTAAAGGAACAAATATATTAATAGGAAAATTATATCCATTCTCAACCATTCAATTACCTCATTCTTGTCGACTTCTATCATGGTTGGATGTAACCTTTGTTGTCGTGGCAATTGCTGCTCAAGCTAATTTCCGTGGCAATCAGTTGCCAAAATTTGCTGTAAGTCAAGGGAAGAACCAATTTTCTGAAAAGCTTTACGAATCCAAACACCTTTTTCTTTTGGCCTCTCAAACATCTCCATCAGTAGAGATTTTGATGGATTTAAATCTACCAACATCAGTTCCTCAAGACATACCTGCAATGGACGATGTGAGTTTTTAAAGAATTCAAAAGGTTCAACCATTACCTATTCATATTCCATTGGCAAAGTATTAGCATCTCATTGATCTTGCATGTGGTCGTGCAATTGTCGTGGCAACTGTAGATGAGAGCAATCTAAAGATTCCTACTTCAACATCAACGTTGTAACCTTTTAGGCATCTGGTTCCTCAGAATTTGCTGTAGTATTGTTGTTCTCAGCATCACTGAGTGTTGTCGCGGCATTGCTCTGTTCAGGCTCCTCAATCATTGCCGAGGCAATTTGTTGCTCAGGCTCATCATGTGTTGGGCAGACTTTCTCATCAACATACTCTCGACTTTGAGGTTTTAGTTGTTCCTCACACATCATAGAGCTTTCCTTGCATTGTTCCTTGTCCCCTTGCCTTGGGACTTTAGTATCCCTAGGAATGAATTGTTGGTGCATGTCATCCATGACATATGTGGATCTCCTCAATTGATCTTCTGAATCCCCCAAGGTTGCATCCCACTGAGCTATCCTCGCATCCATGGACTTTGATAGCTCTCGAATCTCTTCAATTAATCCGTCAAGTCTATCCAAGGAAGCTAGCAACGTTTCCTCCAAGGAATTTGAATGTTCTTGAAAATGACTACATTGCCATGTCATATCTGTTGCTGCGGCAAAATTGTTATGGTAAAAAAAAAATTGAGCTTTTTGGCCATACCATGAAGAATTTTGCTGTCGGTTCCCTCTATGGTCCTCCATGTAGTCATATGCATCAAAAATGTGAGGGTAATTTTCAAACACATGATGTTCTCCACATATAGCACAAGATTTTTCCACAGTACAGGCTCTTTGGGCTTTTCTCGGTTGGTATAGGTAATCATCAAAAGGTGCAAGAAACTCTTGATTGGATTGATTCATATCTTCCAACATCAACTCTCGAATAGATCGGATTTTATTTCCTGACATGTTGATGTCCCTTAACTTGTAGCGCACATAAATCTTTTTGATAAAACAAACAAAAAGAAAAGTTAGTAAAACTAAAAAAAATGCAATAACAAAAACAACTAACACCAATTGCCAATCCCCGGCAACGGCGCCAAAAACTTGTTGCGCGTAATAAGTGCTACGCATTTGTGCAAGTATACACATCGCAAGTAATAAAGTGATATGATAAGTATCGAGTATCGTCTCCACAGGGATTGGTTTGGGCCACTTTGCCTTAGTTATCGCACTATAAAAGTAAAAACGCAATTGATAATTGTAGGAGTTCTAACTAACGAATAAAATAAAAGAGCAAGTAAATAAAATAAAGATGTAATCAAATAAGAGGGAATAGGCTAGGTTATCGTGAGTTGCGGTGTGATAGCCGATTGGATCGTCTTGGTAAAAGAGTGCAAGGGCAACTCAGTTGTCGTGGCAACTTTCACAGCGGGGTTGCCTTGGCAACTAATCGACGGTTGCCTGGGCAACTGGCTAGGCAATTGTTTGGGCGGCTGGGCAACAGCTTCAAGGTTCGGCGGAGTGTTCTTCAATGGTTTCTTCTTATCCCTAATTCGAAACTCTAGCTATTTGTGCATGCCTTGATAATACATCCCTGCGTGAATCAAGGGTGAACAACAACCAATATTGCTCTCCTTTTAGCCGTTGAAATCCTTAACTTATTCCTAAGTCGGATTAATCTTCACCATCAATAGATTGAATAAAGACCATACTCATTCATTTCTTGAATCTAACTCTCCCGATATTAGATAAATAGATGAAGTTACGAGATCCTCTCCCAATTCACTCACAAACAAGAATAAAAACCAAGAATGAGTAAACCTTGAATTGAAAGTGCAAACTCTTATTACCTAAACAAAATCCAATTGTTTCTCACAACCACAAAACACAATAACCTTATCCAAGTAGATTTAGTTCATGGCTAGGTTCCAAAGAAACACAAGACAAAGAATTCCTAGCATAAACCTAATTGAACAAAGAAAGAAAAAGATGAAGAATGGTTGAAGCCTTGTAGTCGAGATATCTCCCAAGCCTTTGTTGAAAATTCTCTCCTCTCTCCATCTTGATCTTTGATGGCCTGGTCCTTTAAATAGGAGATGGCTAGGTCAAAATCCTTTTTGAGGAGGAAGTTAAGTTGGAATTAAATTATCTTTAAAGAATATAATTCTTTATTATATTTAAATTCCTTCTAGAACTTCTCCTATCTTATTGGGATTTAATTTCTCTTTAACCTCTTCATGAAAATCAAACTCCTTTGGGATTTAACTTTGCTCCACGTCATCTTGGGCTTATCTAGTCATCAATTTCGACTACCATCTCATCTTATTCCTTGTCGAAAATTGCCTTAGCAACTAGCTCGGCATCTCCTTCATGCATTGCCTTGGCAACTGGTTCCAGCCTTGTTTAAGCAAGTGATTCTGCACACACACAAAAACACACCAAAGCAGCATCTTTTTCCACAAAAATCACCAAGTTATGTAATCAAGCTCAACAATGGAAAGAAACATGAATTAATGCATGAATGACTAATTATGCAACTAATATGAGCTAAGTCTAACAATAATATGAGTAAAAAGGGTGATACAAATAGTAATTTTAACACTTATCATGAAGCATCACTATAAACTGTATAGTCTTTGCCAGACTCGGGTTGGGTTAGGACGGGTGCATGAGTCAAAACTTGCTTCAACTGGTCGAAGCTTCTTTGTTGATCCATGGTCCAAACGAAGGGTGTGTATTTTCTTAACAAATTTGTTAACGAAGCTGCTATCATGGAAAATCCCTTCACGAATCTCCTTTAATAGCCAGCTAGACCAAGGAAACATCTTAATTCTCCAATGTTCTTCGATGGTTTCCAATCTAAGATAGCTTGGATCTTCTTCGGATCTACTTGAATGCCCGAAGCCGATACAATGTGCCCAAGAAAGGCAACTTCGGTGAGCTAGAACTCACACTTGGAGAACTTAGCAAATAATTGCTTATCTTGCAGGGTCTGCAACCCAATTCGAAAGTGGTCTCGATGTTCTGTAGCATTATTGGAATAGATCATTATGTCATTGGTGAACACCACCACAAATTTATCCAGATAGGGTCTAAAAACCCGGTTCATCAAATCCATAAAGGCTATCGGTGCATTGGTTAACCCAAATGGCACCACCAGGAATTCATAGTATCCGTACCTAGTACAAAAGGCAGTTTTGGGTACATCACATTCTTTAACTCTCATTTGATAGTACCCTGACCTTAGATCGATTTGGAAAACACGGCGGCATCCTTAAGCTGATCGAATAGGTCATCAATTCTCAATAGTGGATACTTGTTCTTGGTGGTCACCTTGTTCAATTGTCGATAATCAATATACAGCCTCATGGATTCATCATTTTTCTTCACAAAGAGGACCGAAGCTCCCCAAGGTGAAGAACTCAGTCGAATGAAACCCTTGTCAAGTAAGTGTTAAATTTAAGCCTTTAACTCTTTAAGCTCAATTGTAGCCATACGGTATGGTGCAATGGAAACTTGGGCCATTCCAAGTTGCACTTCGATGTCGAATTCCACCTCACGAGTTAGAGGTAAACTCGGTAGTTCATTAGGAAAGACATCGGGAAATTTACACACAATATCGATATTGAGTAGCTGAGGTTCATCTTTGGTTTCCAAGGTCAATGCATACAATGATGGGTTTCTCGAACTCATCAGGGTGACGCTCTCCTTACCAAGGCCTCGGAGCTACAACTTTTTCTTGGAACAATCCACCCAAGCTTGATGTTCACTAAGCCAATCCAGTCTCAGTGTAACATCAAACTCATAAATTGATAAGGCCAATAGGTTGGCTGGAAAAGGAATCCCTTGGATCATTAAGGCACAATTCTTACAAACAAGGCTTTTGGTGACATAATCACCCAATGGATTGGTTACAGAGATCTTAGATACTATGGGTTCAAAGGACATCTTATTCTTCTTAGCTAGCTTCGTACTAATGAAAGAATGTGTGGAGCCAGGATCAATCAATGCATAAATAGAATGAGAGTAAAACTCAATGGTACCTGCAATGATGTCAGGATTATACGCTTCCTCTCGGCTCCTCACATGGTACATCTGAGTAAGGGCCTTTGAATCCTGTCTGTTTGACGCCTTAACTGAGCTACTGGTCTCCCAGTAGCTCCTGATGAACCTTGCTTTGATCCTTTACCTCGATAAGATTGAGTAGGTGATGTTGTAGCAGTTAGTGTGTCAACAGGCTTGCTAGTGTTCAATTGACAATCTCGGATAAAATGGCCTTGTTCACCATAGAAATAGCAAGCTCTAGACTGCTTGCGACATTGTCCTGCATAATGCTTATTCTGGCAATAGTTACATACTAGATGTGGTACGGCTCATCCCAAACCTCCAGTACTCTCAACTGAAGCAGCCTTGATAAACGACTGGGTCATCGTATGCGGCCTAACAATATTCCCGGATCGTTATGGCTGAGAATAAACATTATGCTTCAGACCTCGATACTTTCCTTTCTTGTTAGGCTTTGGAGGAAGAGAATCATCATATTGCCTCTTCTCAGATTTGCTAGATCCTCCAAACCTCTGCGCTTTTTGAGCAGCTTCAGTGGCCTTGCCCCGATTCACCAGGTCCTGAAAGTTGGTGATGCCCAATGCTGTGAACATAGGACGCAGCTCGTCACTGAGCCCAGCAATGAACATTCTGCATTTCTCTTTCTTCTTGATATATTCGGCTCCGTATCGGTAATACTTGCAAAAGTCATGGATGTACTGCTCCACGGGTCGTCGACCTTGCTTGAGATGGGGAAAGGTATTACGCCTCTCCACGAGGTAGTACTCACTGATATATTTCTTGCGGAATTCTTGAAGAAAGAACTCCCATGTTATAGCTTTTTCGGGGACCGTAAGAATAATAGTCTCCCACCATTGGAGTGCCTCGTCGGCCAGCAACTCGAGGGTACACTCTAGCTTGTGCTCATCCGAACACTGTAGCTGCTTGTTCAGGACTCGCAACGTATAATCCAACCAGTATTTGGTAATTTCAGGATTGTCATCATCATGACCAGTAAAAGTGTAAGCCCGATGCTAAGATAGCTTGTCAATAGGGGCTCGAACATATTAGATGACCGGTGCAGTAGGTTGCATAGCCTGCTCGGCTCTCATAGAGGTTATAAATTGTTTGAACATGTTAGCCGTGCTCTGATAACATTCAGCCTGAATAGTCACTTCCTTCGGCTCAGGGTCTTGTACCGAAAGGTTTTGCTGTGGTAGAGGGTATCCACCTATAATCTCATCACCATAGGTAGAGGAGCCAGTAACATGCTCATCTATACGAGCTTCATTAGAGTCAAACATCTATAAGAAAGAGATCGGATTAGTCGGCAAGTCACAGTATACAATAATAACTCATAGGTGGCATAATGCAATGCAATAACAGTACAATAAACAATAGTTTAGTCCTAGAATCGACTAAACTCTAACTCTTATACCACAAGTGTAACACCCCCTTCCTGGCCTGGTAGAGAACCGAGCCAGAGTGTGTTACTGAAGAACAAAATGGTGATCGGTGCAATCAATATTCGATAACTTAATGTTGTGATGTTTTACAATAATGCAATAGCAATACAATAATTCTGATAACTCGGTACGAAGCTATATTGATCAACTCCAGACCAATTTAAAACTTTTACTAGTTTTAGGGACTAATATATAATTTCAGTATTTTAGAGGCCATTTTTTGAAATTAACCTTACTATGCTGAAATTCAACCTATATTTAATGATCATACCAATTTTTGTGTTAATCGGAGTTCATTTACACATTCAATTACACTATACAATGTTCAACGACAAATATGCAATGTTTTAAACTTACTCCAGTTAACTTTTAACATATTTACCTGTATCGGTATCGGTACTCGAGAGGCCGTACTGATACACCTGTTTCATGGCCGTTAAAATAGTTAGGATTCAAGGAGTTTGTATCGATACATTTTCTACCTGTATCGATACGCAATACACATTTTATAATTATCAGAATCCAGTGAACAATACTCGTATCGGTACGGCTGGGGGACCGTACCGGTACAGGTTAACCAGGTTAACCCATTGTTGACCAGGTTGACCGTATCGATGCATTTATTTTTCCAGATTCTAGAGTTGACTTTTCATATCGATACGCTATTTGACCGATGTTGACTATGTCTAAATATGCATACCCGTTTTGATATGCCATCACCCGTATCGATATGCCCTGCACTAAAATAACAGATTTGTTCTGGTTTTTAATCAATTTGGCTTATCAAACAAAGTCCAAGTGCAATAAGATTTTACCAACAAATTAATATCAACATAATCTACTAGCATGTCAAATTTCATGATCATATGAGTCCATTTACTATGATTTCACCTTTTTTAAGCTAAATATGCATATTTAGTCCCTTTTAGCCAAACATTAATAGTCGTTTTAGGCATTTTAAACATACTTAAACCATACATACCATACACGCATCAAAAGGAAATAAAGGAACTTAAACAACCACTATGCCACCATCCTAGGAGTGGATAGAGTAGGTATATATTACATTAGCCTTTGGTGACTTCCCGCAACCTTGCCAAAATTCCCGATCTCCGAACCAACTTTACTTAACCTGAAAATCCATGAAGATGAATGCATTAGGCATACTTTGCCTAGTAAGGTAGTCATAAACAATATCAATAACCAATATGCATTAAAATGCATGTTTCATCAAGAATCAATGGCAACATGTCAATATTCAACAGTAATGCATCTATATCCAATTTCAATGTATCAATGTTCAATATCCATAAATCTTTTAGTTCAATATTAACCCTTGGATCGATTCAAGATAGTGGATACGCGAATTCCTACGCCTCGCCAAGTCAATAATGGTCCAGTCCTTCCACCTCACCAATATAAAGGTCGTAGCCCAAAGACTATAGTACACTCATACCAATGAGCTCATAAATCCTATTGCATACCAATTGTATCCAATGTCCACTCGAATCCAAGGTTTGGTAACATAGGCCAATATTCAATACATTATCAATATCAATAAGTTCAATGATCTGATAACAATAAATTGACCCTTAGGTCCATTTCAATGATCTGGTGAATCCAATAACAATATCAATAGCAATATTTCAATAATCAATGTCCAATGATCAATGGAAATAACAATAATCTTTCCAATGCTATGCCAATATTCAATATTCAGTGTTTTAATGACAATATCCGATGCTCAATGATTCAATGACAACATTCAATATTCAATGTTTCAATAATTTAATAAGGAAGCTTACCGAAGCTTACCAACACACCTTTCAAAAGGGGTCAATGCAATGACCTTAATTCCAATGTTAGCTATATCATATTCAATGAAAATTAAACCGAAAAGGCACCAAGCCTAATCTCGAGACCCCGACTACACTCACCTCAAAATCTGATGCTACTACGGCTCTCTAATGACAATCCTCTTGCACTTGGCCTTCGATGGAGATGATGGCCCTTCCTCCAACACTTGAGCTAGACATAAGTTAGGGGAAATAGATAGAATCAAAACTATTGATTCAAGATCGATATTTAAGCTTAGAAAAGCTTGTAGCAACAATATTTTCATGGAATCAAGCTTCAAACACTTGGGTATAACCTTGACTTTCAAGACTTTAATCTTGAAATTAAACTTCAATGTTCCATGGATTCAATAAATTGCTTGGGGGTTTTACTCACCAATCCAAGAGATTTAATTTGATGTAGAGAAATCTATGAAATCTCAAGGAACTAAGTGAGGTGCTAGCTTAAGCTTGGTGAAGAAGATAAAAATGGTGGTGCTTGCTTAAGCTTGTGAAAGTTGGAAGAAAGACGAAAAAAAGTTTGGCTAATGGTCTCGGGTTGTTTGCCAACTAAAACTCATCTTTTCAACTCTCTTAAACCCTTTCAACCGTGCACTACCTTCATCATTATTGGTTGCCTCCCAAGCCTCCAATATGAAGCTTTCCTAGCTTGAGAGGTAACTTTGGAAATGAATTTAAAATTCCAATTGTTTATTCATTTCTATCTTCCATAATTATGTCATATTTTATGACAAATTCAACATCCCTTCACGTGAATATAGCCAAACAAGCAAGTGAGTCATAATCCAAAAGGGTATAATTACGAGGGTTGTCCCTTAATTCTCCAAACTTGCAATTTTACCCTTAAACTTTCAATTCTCACAATTTGGTCACCAAATGACTTTTGATTCTTTCAAAAAGTTCCAAAGTCAATAATTAATCTCAATTGAAGTTCATTTCATTACAATTGAGTACAATGAAGGAGTCAATACATTGATTGGATCATTCTGGTACAAAATTTCTGATCACCGAAACCTAATTCTAACTACACCAGTTTTCAGGGTGTGACAAAATGAGCCATCGTATTTCCTTGATCATACTTGAATTTCTGCCAAGCTGAACCGAGGGTATCCAGACCTTATCTTAATATTCCTTTTACTTTCTTATAATTGTTGTTTTTGCTATCACAATCTTATATTCATTATTTTATTTCTCTATTACAACTACTATTACACTCAAAATATTTCTAATTACAGAATTGCTTATGGACACATAATATTTAACTAAATACTTATCCTTGTGAAATCGATATCTAGCAGGATCTTCCTGTTTCTATTCTTGTATCGGTAGTTTTTGCTTGCACTTAGCGTGTGACGATTATACACCAAACAATGATGCTGTTCAGATGGCCCATTGTGTTTAGAGTTATGAGATAGAGAAGTAAAATGAGAAATACAATCCAATCTAAGTTGAGAATATGTAAAAGCTTCATAAACTCACCCCATTATCTAAGAAAAGAGAGACGATGTTATGCTTGAAATATCGCTCAAAAGGTATCTTGAATTGACGAAAGATGGCAACAACACTAGATTTCTTTTTATCAGTGTATAACTTGATATATTTGGTAAAATGATCAAAAAAGATCATATAATAAAAATACTCATCACATGAGGTATGTTTGGTGGTCCATACATCAGAATAAATCAATTCAAAAGGATGAGAGCTAACAAGAGTATTCTGAGCAAAAGATAATTTATAGTTTTTATTAATAAGACAATATGAACAATGGAATTTGTCTAAAGTAGTGGAATCAACAATTATATTACAACTGTATAATATAGTGGTTAGAACTTTATTATAGAATGATAACCAAAATGATTATGAATCTGGTTCAAGGGCACATGACTAGTGAAATTGGCTTGAGGTAAAAGTGACCTGGAGCGGCCACTAATATTATTGCCCCGAAGAAGAGACATTCTTGTGATATGATCCTTAACAAGAAAAATGAATCAAAGAATTGAATTGAAACACGGTTAGGCTAACATAATTGGGAAATTGAGACCAAATTCATACGCAACTAAGGAACATATAAGACATTATGAAGGAAAAGAGACTTAGAAGACATGGGTATTAAAGAATGATTAATATGAGAGATGAGAAGAATTTTACTAATCCCTAGATTAATTTCATATGGTCCATCATAACCAAAAAAATCCTAAAGAGATGTAGTGTTCATTGTCATGTGATAAGATGAAACACTACCAAACATCCATGGAGTCTGATCAAACGATGTTTGAGCAAAAAAATGTTGATAACTGGTGGTAAAGATGTATGTTGCTTATAAAATTGTTATTGTAAATGAATTATTGAGCAAGCTTGCAGCAATCACGAACATGACCTATAAAACTAGAATACTTGCATACAACATCTTGTCCTCTACATTACCACACTGAGTTGAGGAACTACGCTCACCCCCTGGTTTAAGATGTCTAGGTCGACCACTACACCCCCGAGAACCTTGAGAATGATGAGGCGTTAAGTAGTTACGAGTAGTAGAAACACACTAAGTAACATTTTTAGTAGCAAAAAGTTGAGAATGCTTAGATTTATGAAAAAACGTTCATGATTGATCAAGATCTCAATTAACTTAAGCTTCATCATTAGAGTATTATGGAAACGAATGGAAACTCCAATTGGGGGATAGTTATTGTCTAATTAATTGACAATGCATATGTGCAAATCTACGTCCAAGACAAGAAATTGGCTATTCCGCAATAGTTGTGGAACTACGCCCACCCCCTGATTAAGGATGTCTAGATCGACCACTACGCCCACGAGAACTTTGACAAGGACGAGTCATTGAGTAGTTACGAGTAGTAGAAACACGCTAAGTAACATTTTTCGTAGTAAAAAAGTGGAGAATACTTGGATTTACGAAAAAGTCGTTCATGATCAATCAAGATCTCAAATAACTCGAGCTTCATCATTAGAGTATTATGGAAACGAATGGCAACTACAATTGGGCGATGGTTATTTTCTAATTGATTGACGATGCATATGAGCAAATCTGCATCCAAGACTAGACAATTGGTGATTCCACAATAGTTGTTGCAATTGGTTGACTTTGCCTTCAAGTTTAAAATAGGAGCTTCCTCCTTCTCCTTTGGATATTTTTCATCTCAGGATTAAAATAATCGTTAGGCAATGTTATTCATCAATTGATTTTTAAAAGATTGTGTTATTGCCTCCAAAAGGGAATTCTCGCAAAACATGTCTATCAATCAGAACAAAAAATCCAAAGATCACTAGAATCTTCTTGCATCATAGAATTCATTCTCTCACCACTAACTTCATCCCTAAAAATTCTAGAGAAGGTTTAGAATTTTCTCTTGTATTTGCTTTAGTTGTTTTTGGTTAGTTTCAATCGTTCTTTTCAAAGTCTCAACTTCTTGGACCATATTTTTTAATTTTTTTCTATAATAAGTATTTATTCTTCCTCATCAAACTCTCACATCCACCTTGAGAGCCCCAGTTTTTTTAGCAAATATCCTCTCAATTTCCTTCACTGCCTTTATCTCATCTCTTTTGGAAGATTGACCACTCAAATTTGATTTTTTGGAGGTTCTTGATGTGAATTTTATTGCATGAGGTGTAACGCTTGAACTAGAAATAAGGTAATGAAAAGCATTCGAATGATTAACAAATCCAAATAGAGTTACAGACATATATCAAGGGTCCTATGAATACATTGCAACAAGCCTAAAATTGTACTCTTGATCACATCGGAAAAACAAAATCCTACTTATGGGGCTTTTGAAAGCAACGCAGCAACTTAAAACTCGTGTGGAAACGATTTGAACTAACACCTACCAAGCTTTATACATCTCACTATACCATGCTTCAAAATAAGCATGTATAAGGAAGCTAAAAGCATGATAATAAGGTTGTTAAAATGATATGTGGCGCTAACATTAATATCTTAAACACGTGCTAATCAACATCACAACATCAATGGGGCACTCAATGCCTAAGCATACCATACCACATCAATGTAAGAGTAAGGTCCGGGTCACATAGAATCGGGAACATACACTCAATGGGTGAGGCCTGGCTATGCAGCATCGGAACATATACCCTGGTGAGGCTAGGTCACCTAGCATCAGAACATACTCTCGTACTCAGAATCCCCCCTTGAGCACCTTCGAATAAGGCCCAGGTCACATAGCATCGGTAACCTCCATTTGGTAATTCTCTTAACATGGTGTTGCAACACGTCTTGGGAACCGGATCCCATCAAATAAGTGCCCACTCGACATACCACAACAAGCACATAACCACATCATCCTATGGTTGCTAACAATATATAAGTCACACAAGGCATTTACTGAGTTCTTAAGCTTTATGCTCGAGTATAAGAATATTTCTTATTTTCTCTATTTTATAATTCATTTTAGGCCTTAAGGGGTCCATTGGATCGAACAATATAATTTTTCAACCTTCTTGGCAAAAACTCATATTTTTTGGCAGATTGCCCTGAGGGTACCGATACCCTACTACGTGTACCGATACGCTTCACTGGGTATCGATACCCACTATACATGTATCAATGCCTAGTTTCTCAAGGGAGAAGGTTAACCAATAACCCAGTAACGGTACACGGGGACAGTGTACCAATACCCCTTCAGTATCGATATCCCCTCAAGCGTACCGATACTGATTTTTGTCACTAGAATTTGATGGAACAGGAAGGTAACGATATGTCCCCATGCATACCGATACCTCCCTTAAACACTAGATTAAATTGCCACAAAATCAATAGGGTATCAATACCGGCTCATACCGTATTGGTACACGAGCCTAGAATTCAAATTTTGGAGCTCAAAATTCATCCCAACACCCCCTCAATTATTATAGAAAGACCCCAAAATGAACTTACAAGTTATGAAAGGTGTTTTAAGTGGGTTCCTACTCTTTTTACACCATTTTAACACCAAATTCAAGTTGAATTGACACCCATACTCAAGCATTTCAAACACCAAATCATCAAACGAGCATACAAGGCCCTATACTTAGGATATGCAAGAAACTAAGGGAGTTTGAAGTGTACTAACCGTCCTCCAAGTACTAGAAAAGAACCTCCTTGCACCAGCCTCAAGCCTTTCCTTTCCCTTGCCTTGAGCTTTTGAGTGCTCTCCAACCTCCTTAACTACAATCCAAAGTTGTAAAATAAGTTACAACCCCACTAGATGGAAAATGGATGATAATAGAAGTGTTTAACTTCAAGAAACATGATTTAAAATTCCATTCCCACTCATCCACTCAAACCCCCACCAAAACTCATGAAACCCATCCTACCACCTAAAAAACATAGTTCTTACCTTGACGTGTAGATCGTGGGATGACGATTACAACCCTCTCAATAACAAATCTAGGATTTCCACTCAAAACAACAAAGATTTGATCTTTACCTTGAACCTGGTGGAAAGATGGTGAAAAAGAGAGGTGAGAGGTATAAGGGAACAAGATGAGCTCATTCTCTTGAACTTTTATGTAGAAATTAAATGGGATAAAGGCATCATTTCCCCTTTTCAAAGGAGGTGAAATTTCCTTAACACCCCTTCATCTTCCTACAATGCCCTCACCACCAAGACTCGAGCCCAACATCATGACCCAACACGCGGGGCCCATGACTAGGTTGAATTTGACCCTTAGATTTCAAAATCTGGGTCGTTACATGTGGGCTTTGGATTTGTGGGTATGATCTATTTTAGCTATTCTTGGCAGAATTGGAGATGGATGTGTATCTTGAAAGTTTAGGGTTTTACAATGAAGAAATGAGAAATTGTGTAAACTGATGAAGAAATGAGAGATTTCTTATTCAAATTTGAGTAACCAAGAAGAAGTACGAGGCTTGTTAGGGATTTGGGAGAATCATAAAATATTTAGGATTTTTTATTTGGCCATTACAAATGGAATGGTGAGTCTATGTATAACTTCTACTACGACAAAATTCATGAATTTGGTTGCTTTTTCTTTGCAACTTTCTTTTAGTATTCTTGATATATTTTTCGCGTGGTATCTCTTCTATCTAATCTTAGGATGAAATTTATGGACAACACATTTATAATTGTGTTTTTAATGGTAAATTTTATTTTTTTTCTTAATTTGGGAGCATCGTCATTATTTCTTTTGATTTTCACATAACCTTTAATAAAAACATTGTCAACCTTTTATCCAAGAATTCCACTTGACTTAGTGGTTTGTGTAATACTTTTACATGTCAATGATCGTGCTTGATCTACCATGCACCCACTTTCTTCTTTAAATTTTCATCATCAAATATATATGATGACATGTCACTAGGGATGGGCAGTTTACCCAACCCATTCGGGTTCTGACCCGACCGAGTTAATTTTTAATAAAAAATTGGGTTTGGGTCGGTCGGGTTTTATTAAAGGTAAAGTCGGGTTCGGGTTTAGGGTAGAAAATATTTGACCCATCCCAACCCGACCCAAGACTAATTGTGTAATTTTCCCCTAATTTTTTAGAGATATTTATAATAATACTCCCTCTCTATATATTTTTTATAATTAGGTCCTTAAAATTAAATTTTTATTTACAATTTAGTCCTTAAATTTATAAATTTTATGATTAAGTCCCCTAAATTTTTTTTTACAATTAGGCACTTAAAATTATTTTTTTCTATAAGTCGGGTCGGGTTTAGTTTATTAATTTTCAGGTCGGGTTTTTTAAAGAATGTTTTCGGGTTGGGTTTAGGGTATTTACTTTTTGGGTTGGGTTCGGGTGGGCCGAAAACCCGACCCGTGCCCATTCCTACGTGTCACCATATGATTAGTTAAAAAATATTAAATTAATTAAATTAAAATTAATGATGAATTCTTCTAAAGTATAACAAATTTACTTATTAGTCGCATTTAGAGTATTGTCACTAAAACTTACATTTACATCACTATTTATATTTTGTGACGTAAAATTTGATGTCACAACGTTCGTCATGCTAGGTGTGTCGTGTATTGTCAAACATATAATGATGATGATTGGTAAAAAAAATTATTCAATTAATTAAACTAAAATTAATGAAGATATCCTCTAAACTACAACAAATTTGCTTATTAATGGCATCTAAAATATTGTCACTAAAACTTACACTTAAGTCACTATTTGTATTTTGTGGCGTAAAATTTGATGTCACGGCGTTCGTCATGCTAGGTGTGTCACTAAATGTCAAGCTTGACGATATAATGGTTTTCGTCACGTGTTGTCAAACATATAACGGTGCTAATATATAATGTCACCATATAGTTTGTATTTAGTGACATGTAGTTATGTCACCAAATAATACAAAATTTTATCATTAATTATTCATATTGTTACCATTAATACAATAATTTTATTGTATAAGTGACTAAAGAAAAGTCATCACATTGTTAGTGAAATAATATATCATCACCTAATATTCACATGAAAGACGGTAATACATAACATCATTTTATAATCTACATTCTATGAAAACTAATTGCGTCATCTAATTAGATATGATATTGTTATTATAATTCTCATCGTCACGAGTAATGCATTAACTCCTACTTATATGTGACGAAAAAGATATCATCGCATATATAATGAATGACATAATATATTGTCACTTAATAGAGTATAAATGACTATAATAAAAACGTCACTTTATAATTTATATTCAATGACAATTATTTACATCGCCAAATTATATAAATTTCCGTTACTGATAATCCAAATCATCATGAATTATATAATTTTTTTAGGTTGTCATTTTATTTTATTTAGATAATTTAATACTTTTTTAATTTAAATTTTTATATGACATTCTTTTTATAATGTCACATTTTTATTTTTTATACAATTAATAATAT
Source organism: Hibiscus mutabilis (assembly GCA_019671005.1). Classification (NCBI taxonomy): domain Eukaryota; kingdom Viridiplantae; phylum Streptophyta; class Magnoliopsida; order Malvales; family Malvaceae; genus Hibiscus; species Hibiscus mutabilis. The sequence goes on from CM033728.1 coordinate 36,195,673, forward strand.
TTTATTTTTAAAATTGGTGGTGATATATTTATTCAAAAATATTGAAGTATTGTGACTATTTCTATGATCAAGTATAAGCATCTATTTTTTCCTAAACTCAATGTTGTTGTAATTTTATGAAAAATGTAGAAGTATATTAGTAAAAGAAAAACCACTTGATCATTTTCCATTTATCGTTTTTATGCTTTCATTTAAAATAAAATCTACGAATGTAAGATAATCTAATACGAAATCATAACGTGAGTAGAATTGAAAATATAAAAAAACCTCTACAAATTGAATTGTTCATTAAGCTTAATTGTAAGGTCTTATTTTTTTAATGATTGAAATGTTGAGCCAAAAAGTAAAAATATTTAAAAATTCATCGGTAATAAAATTTTAAATTAATAGTGCAACCAAGATGTAAAAAATTCACCACAAATAATTTTTCTCGTCAATTTGTTTGCATTGTTGGCATCAAGCATTATGCGACACAATCTCATTATATTTTTAAAAATTGTCGTATAAAATATAAGAGATATTACAATTAGTAACGAAATAATAGTTTTTATCACCATAAACCACTTTTTGTGACACAAATATAACGTCACACTTGATGTCTTTTACAATTTGACGAATTAAATTGCGACAAATAAAACTTATTTATGATGATTTTGAAATGTCAGTAATTAAATTGGATCATCATAATAATTTATTACTAGTACTTTCATTTCATTGTTGTCGATTTTACAACTTCGCCATTTTGACTAAATGTCATTGAAGTATTTCTCTTCAAAAAAAAATTGGTGTCAAACTAATGGCAAATCTAAAAAAATATTATCTATTTGGCCACTGTAAATAAAAGTAGAATTTTACCTAACATAACTTGTATATATAATTTTTAAATTTTAGAATTTCACTCTCCAATATTTTAAATTTTATTTTATTGTCTAAATCTTTACTTAAAAATTAAATTATTTTCTAACAAATAATTTTTATCTTTAACTTAATTTATTTTTCAAAAAATATAAATCATAAAAATGTGAACTTAAATCTATTTATTTAAATATTAGATTCTCTCGTAAGTTTCATTAAAAATAACTGAGGAATTCATTACTTTTTTATATATTTTAAATTGTCTTTTTCTAAAGACGTCGGTGATGATTATAGGTTTTTACTAAATTTTTTTTAATTTTAATCTTAATTTTAATTTTGTTTTTTTGGTTATATTTTATCATCATTATATACCAGGGTAAAACCCCTGCTAAGTTTGGAGAATTCATTTTAAAAAATATATATTTAATTAATTAGTAGAAAAAGTATGCTTAAATTATTTTTATTAAAAAATAATTATACATTATTTGTAAAAGGTAATAAAAATATAAATATTCCCAAAATTAAACTAGATTTCTTGAGCTAATTTAAGGCTATATTGAGTCATTACCTTTTTCTCTTAATTACCCAAAATTTAATATATATTATTATAAATGAAATAAACATGGGTGGGCTATGGCTTAGGCAGGCCTAGCCCAAGATTTGCCCATGTACCAAACATATAGCGACAAAAAATAATGATGTTTTTAAAAATATCAAAAATTATATACCATTATTCACTAAATGTGACAAAAATAAAAAATTGTCATATTTTCAGTATATTTTGTGACATTACATGAAACATTATATATATATATATATTATCACTAATTGATAAATTTGTTGTAGTGTCGAATGGTGAAACATGTCAAAATCTGATTGGAGGATTAAATATATTGAATTAGAATAAAATTAGGACTAAATTGATAGAATGTGTAAGTAATGAAGACCAAATATGTATTATAAAAATTTGTTTAAATATTACGTTACAATTTTGTTAACTTTTAACGGTCTGTGGCTTGATTAATATCATTTAAATAGTCAAGTGGTCTAATTGATACAATTAAAAGATCAGTGGTCAAAATAAAATCGACCTCATAGTTCAGTGACTGTAGAGGTAGTTTACTCTATAAATAAATATAATATTTTTCAAAATATAACAAAACAATGCTTAGTCCGGAGTTTATTATGCTTAAAATGAAAATTATGCACTTAATTGAGAAATTTCAAAATTTGATGACTAAATTGTAAGTTTTTGAACTTCAAGGGTACTTTCTTGAAAATTTGGAAGTTGGAGGGTTGAAATGTGAATTCTAGAAAAATCAGGACCATATTACAAATTTTTGATAATTTGATAATCAAAAGTTCAGAATCTATAAATCATAGTGTCGCTCCTAAGAACCTTAGAAAGTAAATGACTCAATTTATAATTTACCAAATTTAAATTCTACCACATTGATATTGGGTTTGGGTATGTCACTTCAACTTTCGTTAGATGTTTAGAGCTAAGTGACCAAAATGAAAATTTCTTTAATAATATTAATTTTAATTAATGTTTTTTTTTAGTAACTATATTAAATTATCTTAAAAGTTTAGTGACTATTAGTGTATTTACTCATAAAATATATCTAAATAGTCTGAATAGTGAATATGGCAATTAGCTCATTCTTCCCATCCTTTCCATCACCTCATCTATTCCTTTAATATAAATAAAATAAATTCACTTCAAATTATTCATATCTATATACATATGGTACTAATTCTCAATTAGTATTAGCATGAGAATCACTTTGCCTTATGGTTTAACAAGTTCCCGATTCAATTCCAACATCTTTACCTAAAAGCATATTACTTAAATCGTTTTAGTCTCATTATAATAATGGACTCGATAAATGATATTTAAATATCGTTACGAATCAAAACTTGATATCGAAACTTTTGGGGTCTTACCAAGTGAGGGTTTTTAGTGTAGATTTTATTTTGATTTTACTAAGTGAGGATTTTGTCCAAATTTATTAGTCCATGTATGGATACATAAACATTCTTGTAATGAATCTATTCATTTAAGTAATATAACGATCGACTATGATCGTAGTTATATAGATATCTATTAGAATTAGATTTTTATATTTAAATTATTGATTTTATTTGTAAAAATAAACTATTATTATCGTAACTGTTTTAAGAAAACTTGTCCTGCGTCAATTGTTGTTAATAATATTCAAAATTGGCTATCAAATCAATAAGAATGGGCCTCTTCCATTTCATAGTTTGGTGGTTTGAAAGTCCGAAATAAGAAGAGGATTGCTGATTGGATAAGCTGATTATTTTCATTGTTCGAATAAGAAGAGGATGCATACGGTGGATAAGCTGATTGGATAGGCTGGTTATAGTAAGGCATAAAGTTCAAAAAAATGTTTTCAATGTTTGCTTTGGCTCCTATTTTTTTTTAGAACAATTCAACATCTAACATTTTTTTGGGTCAAAATTACCCCTATACGAATGAAAACTGTTAGTCAACTGACGGTAAATGGCTTGAATGACGTGACAAGCCTATATGGCAGTGCACGCTGACATAGCAATATCATATAGACAAATGTGTAGATTTGAAAAAATATTACATCAATCATAAAATAAATTTATAAAATTATATAAAATATAAAATAATTTTTTCTGCAGACTTATCATTCTGTCAAGTTATTTCAAATTGTTTATCGTCAGTTTTCTAACAATTTTAATCCGTAGAGGGACCATTTTGAACCAAAATAAAACGTTAATGGTTGAATTACTTCAAAAAAAAAATAAAAGCCAAAATGATTATTCAGTCAAACGTTAGAGGTATTTTTTGACTTTGTACCATACAGTAAATATTTGTTTTATTATGTCTTATCCTATTTTTAAAGTATTATTTTATCTCTTATAAATATTTTAGGTATCATGTGTGTATGCTAAATATATATAATAAAATCTTAAACATGTGATATTTATTTTATATATGTGTATTATATTTATATTTAACATATACAAATAGTTATATATATTAAAATTATGCTCATAGATAATTTATAAATGTTATTTTTATAACATCAAAATAAAATTCACTAGTAAAATGAGTTGGGCAAAACATTGTGGATATAATCGACATCCATAAATATAAATAAAATATATATGAGACAATCCCGACTTTTCCCTTCCATTATCAACTTTACATTCAAGGACGGAACCATACATTTGGTATGATAGAATTTTATGTCCTTTATAATTTAAATATTATTTAAATAAATTGTTTGTCACCAACAACTAATTGATTTAGTGGGATAAGACACTAGATTCCTTAAGCAAATCAAGGGTTTAAATTCTGACGTTGTGAATGGAGAAAATTGAGTTGGGAGGGCCGCCCTATAATGAGTATCTGCAAAACTATATCTGTTTTAGTCGACCAGTAGGTCGAAAACCAGTGGTTAACCCAAAAGGTAAGAAATTTTTCTCTCTCAATTTTTAGATTTAAAGGATTAATAAAACTTTATCCTTCCTAATATTTGATCTTACTTCCGTCATTACTTAGGAGGATGCTTGGTAAAAGTGATATGTATCAATTCTCTTTATATTAAGTAGAGATATTATATTCTCATATTAGAATTCGAATCCATACAAAATAGAACAAAATGAATATCCTTCACCACTCGACCAATCAATCTTGTTATTAATGCTCATTCTTATTCTTCAAGTACAACGTCAAAAAACAAAATAGAAAAAAGTAATCAGTTTCTGAAATCAAGATAAGATTGTTGTTTATATTATCACACGTTCTGCATTCAAGTTTGATTAACGATTTGTTCGAAAAAAAAGTTTGATTAACGATACTAATGTTCATGTATTAGCAAAAAGGCCAAAAGCAACTTTTTTAGGAAAAATATCTCTGAGAGTGAAAGCGAAAAATTTTCACAAGCGCCTTAGCTTTAGTGTTTAGGGGTCTGGTTTAGGGTTTAAGCGTAGTTGTTTAGAATTTAAGGTTTAGGGTTAGAAATTTGGGTTTAGTGTTAGAAATTTGGGTTTAGAGCTTAGGGTTTAGGGATTTAAGTTTTAACCTATAAACCTTAAATTTTAACCATAAACACTAAATTCTAACCACACTTCCTAAATTCAAAACTCATCCAGTAAAACCCCTAAACATTAGACCCTAAACAAAATCCATAAACCCTAAAACTAAGGCGCTTGTAGAAAAAAATTACAAGCGTTTGTGCATGGAATATACAATTGGGTGAAATTCGTTTATAATATTAAAACTAGTCTCAACACCAAACTACAAGTAATATCCAACCATATATTATATATTCTTATATTCTTCATTATCTGTTTATATATTCTCAAACAAAATCATTATTGTCAAGTGAAAGAAAAAAAACCTTGTCTTCTCGAGTGGAAATAGTTACTAAGATACAAGTTAACATGAACAATTCTGTTTTTTATATTAAATATGGAAATAGATTTATCATCAATATTCACAGCTGTGGAATATACAATTGGGTCATACCTACTATAGTTAAAATATAATGAAGAAAATCAGAAAGAAAAAGGAGGGGAAACCCCAATCTAAATTTGTACCACTATCATGCGTAAATACAACGCAAAGTTTTATCCTTTTATTTCAATATATATATATATATATATAGGTAACAAAAGAGAAACTGCAAAACTGATTTGTTAGCAATGACCAGAAATTCAAAACAGAAAATAATAGAGCAATTGACCGTGTCGTCGAATAATTACTGCTTTAGAAATAATTTCGTTTCGATGTGTGTAATCGCTGCAGTAAACACTCGTTTTTCGAGGTTAGTACGGCTTCTCTGAATATTCGTACACCTAAATATTAGAGTGGACAAGTGGTGATACTGCTCTTCTCTTATAACTAAAAAAAGTTAAGAGTGTTTTGAAAGGTAGAAAGTAGTATGAAAATCGGATAATCAGAAATGCTGAAATGATTAGTTATTTATAGGTAAAATTCGGGATTAAAAATGTCCAAAACACAGTCATAAATCACAGATATAAAAGCAGAATTAATTTCGAAAAACTGGTTGCCCTTTAACTGATTGAATTCGAATGAATCAGGCCTCAAACATGTTTAGATTCATTTAGCAAATAGCTGTTGAAACAGCTGCTAATCATCAACAAAACGCTCCTATAACTGTTGTATTGTTGCAGTAATAAAACGTGTAACAACTCTTTTCAATGCTGTAATACAGAGCTGTCCAGTAAGATTTCAAAATTAAATCTGTAATTTTGAAAACAATTTATAATAAACCAAGGAGGAGTCTTTCACTGGTTCAAAAAACCAGGGAAAAAAATACATGTCGAAAACACATGTGACTAAGACCATAACGGACGAGGCGGCGGCGCGTCCATGTGAGGCCTATCACTCAACAATGGAGGGAATAAAAGTTATTATAAATACCCTTTCCAAGAGACTCTCCTTCCCTATGTGGAATATATTCCCCTTAACCTATTTGAGCATTACCAACAAATATATATATTGTTAGGAATTTGGTATGCGGCAAAATAACCAAAGTGATAACGACATAGACCAAGACATGCACAAGAGATAAGATTTAACGTGGTTCAGCATAGTCTACTTCCACGGATGAGAGAAATCAATTCACTATCAACGTAGAGAACCCGAAGAGTACAAATACGTGATAACCCATGTAATCCCAAAATCCGGTGTACAAATCCCATGACCCGGTGGAACCAAAACACTCTTCCCAACATCCCTACAACGTAAGCACAATAGTTGTAGAGAGTTACATCTCTTCAGAGTAATTCCCCCCCCCCCTCTCATTCTCTCATGATTCAAAAGGTTAAACATAGTCTATATTTATAGACTCAAATGCCTGGTCACCAAGAAACCTTATTCAATAAGAACTCTACCTAAAATAGATATTTATTCATTAAAATAAATACTAATTACCAAATAATCTTCAACCACAGAATTACAATAAAACCCAACTTAATTACCAATTAGAATTTGAGTCAAACTATAACAAATCTCCCCCTTGACACAAATTCTATTCGAGCATTGGTCTTCAAGTCTTCAGCAGCTTCAATTTTTACGTAAGCCAAATATCCGTTGAAGCACCGCCGCCAAGTCTTCAACAACTCCAATTCTTACGTAGTATCCGTTGAAGCACCGTTGAATTTTGAGAATTACTCCCCCTGCAACTGAAAGCTCGTTGCAGCAATACTCCTCTGGCATGTCTCCAACATTGCACCACAAAATCTGCAACAAAAATTCCTCCACAATCGCACGGCTTGAACCATAGCTTTGATACCATTTGTTAGGAATTTGGTATGCGGCAAAATAACCAAAGCGATAACGACATAAACCAAGACATGCACAAGAGACAAGATTTAATGTGGTTCAGCATAGCCTATCTCCGCGGACGAGAGAAATCAATCCACTATCAACGTAGAGAACTCGAAGAGTACAAATACATGATAACTCATATAATCCCAAAACCCGATGTACAAATCCCATGACCCGGTGGAACCAAAACACTCTTCCCAACATCCCTACAATACACATCTCTACAACGTAGGCACAATAGTTGTAGAGAACCTAAAAGTGGTTACATCTCTCCAGAGTAATTCCCCCCTCTCTCATTCTCTTGTTCTCTCATAATTCAAAGGGTTACACCTAGTCTATATTTATAGACCCAAATACTTGGTTACCAAGAAACCTTATTCAATAAGATATCTACCTAAAATAGATATTTACTCATTAAAGTAAATACTAATTACCAAGTAATCTTTAACCACTAGAATTACAATAAAACTCAACTTAATTACCAATTAGAATTTGAGTCAAAATATAATATGTATATTAAATTAAGTGTTTAATATAATTTTCTCTTTTCATAAAAGAAGTAAAATAAAACCTGTTACAAATCAATAGATTGTACAAGTGAAAGGAAAAAAATAAAAACTTAGTCAAAAAATTGTCTGGACCATAAATATGGTCCAAACTTAGAGTTAAAAGCGCTAATTGACTTATTTTTTAAATATGAGTATGCTAATTATATTAAAAGAAAAAATTCAAAAGTATAATAAAAGTTTATAGTTTTATTAAATAAATTTGATCCAGATATATTCTTATGAATAAAAAAAATAAAAATTAGCGTCTCTAGATCATAAATAGGACCATACAAAGAAAGGGTAAAAATCTTAACTTAAAGATTCGAAACTAAATAGATACAAACATCACGAAAATTCGACGATGAAAGATAAAAATCAACAACAAACAACATTAAAAATGCATGTTACAATAATAAGGCACGTTGACAACACGACCACTATCACAACTCAATCGTGAACAAGAGTGGTAATTGTGAGCTCGTATCCAAATTTAGTTCGAGGGTCCAGAATAAGAGATCAACAAAATAATCAAAAGAGTGACATCTTGATCAGTTGTGGTAACGTCAAATCCAACCCTAATAGAAAATCAAATGAAAAAAGACCAAGCGATCGATTATGAGAAGAAAAGTGTACCAAAAGGCAGAGAAAATATATCAAAAGATAAAGGAAAAACGTGTCACAAAGATATAATTATTAAATTTAAAAAACTAAAAAACGAAACAAAAGAAAAAGTAATGGTTATAACAGTCGACAAACATCACCAAAATTAATAATATCGCCAGCCACGTAAAGGTAATATATATATATATATATGTTAGAAAGAAAAAAAGTAGACAACGACTCAAATCTCTTTGCTTATTTACGAGTACGTAAGAGAACGCTAATTGATTTATTATGTAGTTAAACAATATATTTGATACATATATCTTAACAATTCATAATTTCAAATTCTAAACGGAAACAAATTATATTCATAGTGACATAAGATAACTTATTTTCTTTTGTTGATTTGAATGTAAGTAAAATTGTTTGTCCTAGTGAACCTAACAAGTTTCCTAGTGGAAAAACGGATGATGTTTATCCCAGGAGACACGGGTTCAAATCGTTTTGTCTACAAGGTGTATGCCCATTATCAAATGGTTAAGAATATCTATAAACAGATACTACTTTGTAATCATCTTTAGATTACTCAAAAAAAAATTGTCTGTCATAGTATATCAAAATAATAATAATTGTCTGTCATAGATGCAAAATGAATAAGAGTAACTACAACGTTTAAAAAAAATTAAATCCTTGAACTCGTTCTAAACTTTTAGGTTTTCATTGGGGGTGCTTATTGAGTTGAGCAGCTCACAAATAGTTCGAGCTCCACTTGATCAAAATTTAGTCAACGTTCGACTCGAGTAGAGTTTACTCGATTTGAGATCTTAGCGAGTCGAGTAAGGCCCAACTTGACTTGATAAATTCGCAAACAACTCGTTATTTTTTTAATAATTTTTTTATGATATTTTGGTGTCTACTTTAAAATAATTGTGTTCCAAGAAGTTTAAATGCTAGTTAAAAATTCTAAAAACGTTTAGTGAGTTACTAGATAATTTACCCATAAAATATTTAGTTTCAAATTTTCAAAATGATTTGTATTTTCCGAGAATTCAAAAAATTAATTTATATTAATAGAAATTAAATTATAATAATTAGTCTTTCTTTTTTTATTTTTCTTTTATTATTACTTTATTTATAAAAGTAGAAAAGGGGAAAAGTCTTTAGTTTCCATATAAAAAAGTTGAAAGTTAAAACCCAAAATCCCTAAGGCCTTATTTGTTGTTTATCGAAGATTGTTGAGAAATTAAAAATACTCTCACACTCGAATATCGATTTTATCTCTAACTTTGTCATGACAAGTTTGTTTATTTATCTCCTTAGTCCCCATGTTTTTTCTTAATTTGTATGTGTATATTAAGCTCTAATAATATCACTAGATTTTACCTATATTAAAAAAACAAGGTAAAAAATTGGTGAGCTTATGAGCAACGAGTCGAGTTGAGCAATGATATTTTTTAACGAGCACGAGTCGAGAAAAATTTTATTGAGTGTAACGAGTAACGAGTTGAGTTGAGCAACGAGATCTTTTAATGAGCATGAATCGAGCACTATTTAACTCACGATTGACTCACTCGATAAGCACCCATATTGTAATACCCCAAAAATTTCTAAGTTGTTTAAGAGTCATTAAGTACTAAGATAAGGGCTTAAAAGCTAACTTAGTGACTAAAATTACAAAATCTAAAAGTTAGGATTTCTTTAATTATGGATTCTAGGAAAGGAATTTATGAGAATTTAGAGTACAGTGTGATAGAGGATAAGCAAATTAGGGTACTCGCAAAGTTTGGTAATAATCCAAGGAAAAAGTGGAATGGGAATTCAAGGTTAAAGTTTAGTGACCAAAATGATAAGTTTTCAAAACTTGTATGGTACAAGTCGAAATATGAAAAGTTAAAGGACCAAAGTTGTAATTTCTCAAAAGTTAGGTGTTTTATTTCATAAATAGATAGAGCACATGTTGGTGTGGACCGAATATGGACTTATTGGTTTGATCCGATATTTTAAATATTGGGAAATCACAGTTAAAGTTTAAGTAGAATTCGGATACCCGGATCGAACTGCAAAGTTAAGCGTGCTCAGGCTAGAGTAGCACTAGGATGGGTGACCTATTGGGAAGGTCACATGTCAATACTTTAGATTGATAAAAAGGAATCGGTCTGAGTTAATATTATTCATATAGATAACCGATTAAGATATATTAAGAGAAATTGTACCCGATAAAGATTTCGGGTAATTATCGGTATATTTGGACCGAGTTAAAATTTTAAGTTTGACTTCATAAATATGAAATATTTTATTTGATAATATTATTTATTTTTTAGATATGGAAATAAGGAATTTTTAGAATTTATTTGAAAGCCCGGTGAAAGGGAAATCGCAATAGAAGTAGTAAGTGAATATCGAGAAATCGGATCGAATCGAAATTTCAGAGGTTGTTCCATAAGTCACTAAAAATTCATAAAATATAATTTTATGAATAAATTATTAATTGGTTGATTGTGATCTAACTAGAATAGTTGGATTTTTACAAAATGACAAAATTAGTGATTTAAGTGACTAGTTTTGGTAATTTGGTTACGATGGCAATTTTGAAATATTTTGAAAGTATCATGGTCAATATGGTAATTTCCCATGTGAAAGCATTACTCGAGTTTGGTTAGAGTTGAATGGAATTTGGTTGGAATTGAATTAGAATGACAACTTGTAAATTATGATTCAGTTGGAGGTTAATTTTGGAATAAGGACTAAATTGAATAAAAAATTCAATTTATTAATTACATGTGGCATAAATTAAAAAAGATGAACAAAATGTTCATCTTCTTCCACTCCAATTCGAAAATACAAGAGAAAATAAGGGAAAATACACAAATTTTTTCCTAGGCATTTTGAAGGCTTCTAAACAAGATTCAAGGTATGTTTTTGATAGAAAATTAATCTATGTTTGATTTTCTTTCAATTGATAGTAATTTTATCAAGAGTTATGAAGATTTGATTATGTTCTTGAAGAGAGAGAAAATAGGGTTTCATGTTCCATGTTTAAAATTAAGCTTGATCTATGCAAATCTAGTGTTGTAGAGATGAAATCAAGCTTAGATTGTGATTAACTTCATATTTAAGGATTAAAAACCCTAACCCTAGATTTTGGGATTTTATTTAGGGTTTTGAAATTGATGATGAAAATGAAAGATTGATGATATTAGAAGCTTGATTTGATGTTAGAATGAAAAATCCTCAACTAGTCTTCTAAGTGACTATTTTGGCATGCTTGGTAAATTAGGGAAAATATTGTGAAAGCTATTCTAGTGGTGGATTCGAAGAGATTATGAAATTACAAGCTTGATTATAACATTAGGACCAAAATAAAGTCCTTGAAAAGTTTAGACACCCAATTCAGTATGTAGGATTAAATTGAGGTTTTAAGTGTTGATTTTTGGAAATGAAGAATATATGTTGGAAAATTAATTAGAGCATGTTAGAATGTTGTTTGGATGAAAAATGAGCCTAGAAAAGCTAAGTGACCAATTTGGCCACATGGAAGAATAATGGGAAAATTTTATGAAAATTATGATTATGAGATTTTATGATTCGAATATGTTGTATAAAGTTAGAATTGAAATTAGAATCCAAGGGACTAATTTGACAAGAAAGGAAATAGCAAGGGACCATTTTGACAGTCCTGGATAGTTCAAGGACCAATTTAACTTTGGTCTAAAAGTAGGGGAAATGTGAGAAAAAATATAGAAATGTTGGATTATTTATTCGATTCAAGTTTACAAGTTTATGTGTAAAATTAGTGACTAAAACGCCACTTTGGTAAAAGTTAGTGGATGAAAGGGGTATTGAATAAAAGTTAGTGAAAATGATGGAATTATTGAATAATTGTGATTCGAGCTGGAATAAATTGTAAAATGTGCAAAATGGTCACTAGGGACCATAATGAACAATTCAGCATTATTTAAGGAAAAAATGAAAAATTTTGAAAATATTCTATATTCGGATAATTATACTAGCATAGTATAGTTAAGCAATGTTAGATTAAAAATCTAGCATGAATATTGTTATGTATGTTCAAATGGTACTGTACAGCTATTGACGAGGCTAAGGGTACCAGATCAAAGAAAAGCAAAGAAAAAGTATCGAAATAGCTTAGTGAGGCTAATATCATGCATGACCCATGTGAGTGCATTTTTACTTATTTATTATATATGTGATATGAGTGATTTCATTATATGTATTTATGACATGTTGATAATTATGACAACTTGCGATAAACTGGCATTGGTATAAATAAAAATGTATGATGGCTTATTTATGCAAACAGCATGAAATATTAAATGGCATATTGATACAATGATTTACTCAAGGTAAATTGAATTTTAGATATTTAGATATGAACTGTCCATTAACGAATTATGGATAACAATATTGAAGGATTGGATATTAAATGTGAAAATATTATATTGTTATGCCCAAGTACTAGTGTGAGAGTCTTTGGTATAATTGGATATCAATAGAGTTATAGCAACTTCAATCCAGCACTACGGTGCGATCTAGACACTTCGGTGTTGATATCAGACGCTACGGTGTTGCAGTCACTTCGGTGATGATTAGACGCTACGGTGTCGACTAGCACAAAAAGATGCTATAATGAGGAACAAATGGCGTCCTCGAGTACGTACTCACCATCAGACGCTACGGTGTTGTAGACACTACGGTGTCGTAAGATGACTCATATACCATAAGTTCACATGAAATTGCATGAGAATCTTTGGCATAGTTGGATATCCATAGAGTCCTAGCAGCTACGTCATAGCACTACGGTGCGAGATAGACTCTTCGAGGTCGATATAGACTCTTCGGAGTAGGTTCAAACACAACGGTGTTACATAACACAAAATGTTCGAGTATGAGGAGCAAATGGTGTCCTCAAGTACGTACTCATCTCAGTCGCTTAGGCGATGCAGACGCTACGGCGTCGTAGACACTACGGTGTCGTGATGACTCGCGTACCATAGAATCACATGATTTTATAATTTGGGCTATAAAACTTGAAATGAATTTATGCAAGTAGTTAAGCTAAAAAGCTTATCTTACACAAGACTGGTAAGACAGATCGAACCCTATGGCTTGAATATTATATTGGTTTAATGAACTATACATGTAAGGTAGTTCTATGCATGATAAAATGTTATCAACTGCAATCGGAAATCGCTTGCCATTTTACAGAAACTGTATTGCACTGTTATATGACTTGATATTTACTTTGGGCCATAAGATTTTACAGTACAGTACATGACTTTACAGTACAAAATTATTGCAGTACAAATTTCTTACATAATTATTCTTGTATTACAGATTAATAATCATTGTTTACATTGTTATGATTATGCCTTACTAAGTTATACTTAGCGTGTGTTTTGTATCACACGTAGGTACCTCGAACTAGATAGCAGAGGATGACCTGCACATCGTTGGATCAAGTTAGCCTGCATTATCACTAAGTATCACCACATCCTAGTTTAGTGGGACATGTATAGATATTAAATAAGTGGCTATTTTGTATGATCTAGAAACATGACTTAGTTTGAGGAATTAAGAATATTAGAAAAGATATTTCAAACGATTTTAAATATAGTTGGTTGTTTATTGCGTAGTGATTTTAAAATCAAGAAAGGGTCTAGGCAGCACCACATAGTTTTCACCCTAAATTATATTTTCTTTTTAATAACTGCTTAAAGTATTTTATAAACTAATTCAGGGTCGAAATTAGGTGACTCTAGACAAATTTGTAATTTAGTGAAAACCGAGAAAGGGTTGTTTAATCAAATTGGTTTTGCATAAAAAAATTATAAGTCTGAAAATCAGTATAAATCAGTTAAAAATATCTTTAATGTGTATTCGAATATCGAATATATGTTGAAGGTGTTACACATATTTTTCATAATAATGTGTCAGTCAAACTCAATTTTAACCGTGTTATAAATATTAAATATGTGAGGATGTTTATTATGATAGGAGTCATATGTATGATATCGGATTTTGATGTCCATTAAAATTAGAGTTCAGAATAGCATTTATTCCTTGGACGATAAATATAAAATTTTTAGAAATGATGTAAATATTCTATCATTGAAAAAATCATATATATTTCTCTTTTTATTATTAGTCTCTCTTCTTTTCTTGTTATTCTGCTTGCTTTATTTTCTTTATTTAATAAAGCATGATCATACTTGTAATTAACAAGTTACAGGAAGTTTTCCCTTGTCTGGTTAATTTTTAATTAATTAATTGATGCATGATTGATTTTATCTCATAAAAAATGATATCGTTATTAGAGCTGTCTTGGATATTTTCAGGACCTTGAGTGAAAACTCAAAAAATAAATTCGTGTAGAACAAAAGCATAATTCATACTTTGAACAATTAATTTAATATTTTATTAAAAACTATTATTTTTATTGTTTTGTTTAAAAGATACCTTAACTACAATTAAATAATAAGGTACAATTATTAACTTATATGATTATCACTCAAAAATTTATTAAAACTGTAAAAATAAAAAAAATAGAACTCTAAACGAAAACTCATATTGCTCCTCTATCCAAAACGGCTTTGCTCCTTACGTATAGTGGATAACAGAGGGTGGGGGGAATCAACCCATGCCAAAGGGATTTGATCGTAGATTAAATATAACTATGTAAACTCTTTGTAAGGTAAAATATTTAACAGTTAATTATGTTGAATTATTAAATATATGAAGATCTATAAAAATATATAGAATTATTTTAATTTTTACATTAAGGTAAGTGACTCACCCATATATACGGATACAACTTTAAAACACAAACTATGTAAAAATTATTTTATACGAGTCTGTATATTTACACTATAAAACTCAAATCATTTAAACAATAAATTAAACTCATAACTCTAAAACTAAAATTTAGTTTATACAGCTTGCGTATCAAAGTTTATATATATATATATATATATATATATATATATTTGTATATAGTTTAGTTAATGCAAACTTTAATAGGAGATATCTATTGATTGTCACTCCTGTGGAAAAGAGGATAATGTTCATTCTAGTAGACCTAATTCAAATCGTTTTTTCTACAAGGTGTTTGCATTGTCAAAGGGTTAAGAATATGTATGAACAAATACTATTTTGTAATCACCTTAAGACTGTTTAAGAAAAAATATCACATTTTTTTGTAAAATATAAAATATAAAAACAATTAATATTTTTCAATAATAATTAAATTTTATCACATTTACAATATAGCATTTTTTATAAAAATAAACATTTATAAAATTTTAATTGACAAATGAAGTGGCAATAATTTATATATAAATCAATAGGTAGTCTCTTGCTCATTTTTTATGAAGTAGTTTTAGTTGTTTATTATTTAAGAGATTATATAAAAGTATAAAATGATAAAAAAATATTAATATAACACTATTTTATTATTATTATTTTGACAAATCTTAAATCTAATCATAATCCTGCCTAGAGGAGGGGGAATGAGGACTCTAGGAGAAAGGAAGAGGAATGTTCCTAATGAGTTTAGAACCCATGACCTAAAAAAATGAAGGAACAAAGATGAACAACTTGAATAATGAACCATATCTAGTTCAATCTACCAATAACACTAATTCAATCATATATTACAGATAATATAAAACCTCAAAGTGATGGGCAATGAACCATATCTAGTTATGGACAAAGTGTTGTGAAACAATAAATCCCCTACAAAATTCAAAACTTCAAGTTTAATCACAAATATATAGGTCTTGTTTGGCAATTAGGCGATAGCTAATAACGAATAGTGAATTACATTAACTGATACCGGATAGCTAATTACATTAGTTGGTTTGACTACAAGATTACATTAGCTGATTGTATAAAAGTATTTGGTAAAATTAACTGATAGCTGACAGCTATTTGATTATTTGAACAAACAAAATAACATATAAGAACATAATTATATTTGATACTTGTTTGAATAATTTATTAGTTATTAACATTTTGTATCTATTAATATTAATTAGATTATGAAAATTAAATTTTTTTAATATCATTACTAAGCATATATGAGGATGTACATATTAATTTTTTATTTGTAAAATTATCTTTCTAATATAATTTTTATAATTATTAAATTTAGATGTATATATTAATTTCTTATCTATGAAATTATATTTTGAATATAATTTTATTAATTAATAAATTTATATGTGTTTATTAATTTTTTATTTATGAAATTATTTCTTTAATTTTAAATTTATATTATTTAGAGTTTTTTTTAAATTAACAAGGACAAAATAGTCTTTATAAGATTTTTATTCAAATCTCTAACTCAAAAAACTCTTAAAAAAACTTTTTTTATATGAGAGATTTTACCTCAATCCGCTATTACAATTCTTTATTTAGAAAATATCCAAATTAGTAAATTTAATTGGTCAAACCACTAAAAATACTTCAAACTTTTAATTTTAGCTCAAAAAACTATTTATCAGGTCATATTATATTACAAATATCGCTTTCAATAAGTAGTTCTATAGTTTGCAGATATGCGAGGACATATATACAATTGCCCCATCAACAAAAAAAACTTGTATATTAAGTAAAAACAAACGAGTTAAATCATTTTTTTCTTTTTTATAAAAATTCTATTCTTTTTTTTTCTATAAAAAAACCCCTTATTTTTTTTTAATAAAAAAGCCTTCATTTACTTCAAGATAACTCCTCCGCTAAGCAATTTCTTAATTATTACTCTCGTTTTGGTGAATCTCAAACAGCCTTTCCCAACATAAAGTATGCTTTGAATTGAGAAAGAAAATGGCAAAACCCTATGGTTGATGTAATGTCATTACTCTAAAACATATTATATTATTGATGTAATGTCATTACTCTAAAATATATTATATTATTGATGTAATGTCAGTTTATTACACCTAACAATTTTCTCATCACTAATTTAACTCTTTAATTAATTCATTCTCTCTTTGAAGATTGAAATTAAAGCTAACACAGCTTCTAAACACACTGAAAATATACAAATTAATTAAAAAATCCTGTTAGTCTATTACATCTCACCATTTTTTTTTCGTTTCCCAACTAGAATAATAATGATTGAACATCTTACACACCCGAATTTTAAAAACAAAAAAATAAATAACTAAACCAACAATAAAAAAAGAAATTTTGTAAAGTCAAGTGAAAAAATGCTCACTTCTTGTTTTTGTCCTTTATTTTTTTTAGAAAACTGGAACAATATTATAAAATTATGGAACATCCATTGCTTCCCAATAGAAACCTGAACATGATTATTTGTATATTTTATTGCGTCTGAGTTGAACATGAAACTTCAATTCCTATGCATGGCATTGGGTTAAAATCGAATAAGACCGGACCCGACCATGAACACGCTCGATATACCAAGGTAATTGGGTTGAATATTCGATTCAAATATACTTAATTTTTAAAATTTTGAAATATATATAAGAGGTTTTATTCTATACAAGTACTTAGGTCTCGCTCTTTTATGCTTTTCAAAAGCTTTCATATCAAAAATGATTTTTAGTTTAATTTGAAAATTATTTTTTAAAAGTTGAAACTTTTAATTTTTCAAAAATTATTTTTAAAAAAAATTATTCATTTGTCATCATTTAAATTATTAATACTTTTTATATTTTTTAATTTTTTTAAATAAATATTTTTATTTACTTAAAAATAATTTCTTTCAACAATTTAAATACTTAAATTTTAAATTAAAAAATGTATAATACTTTTAAAAATATTTTTCAAAATTACTTTTTTTTTTCTGAAATTTTCAAACCCTTGAAGTAGTTGTGTCCAGGGTGAAGCTAAATCTGTAAATGAAGGCATCAGTGTTAGAAAAAGCACATAAGAAACCGTTGTGGCATTAAATAAAATTAAATGAAAAGTTAGTGTTGGAAACAGAGCCAGTGATCAGAATTCAAGTAAAACAAGGGAATCTGGCTGGTCTTAAGGGTGGACTTTTAAGGCGAAACCGACTCGACTTCACCAGATCACCTAAGCAAAGCCCACCAAAAATAAACACTTGTTTTAGATAAGACACCCCCAAACATTTATGTCATCATCTCCCACTCCAATCACTTCAACAATTCTACACTTTAGTTAACAATATTTAAAGTATGTAATTAAAATTTTCCGTTGATATTTTTTAAAAATTATAAATTTAAAATTTAATAAGAATAAAAATTCTCTTTTTTTCTTCTCCAAGTAAAATTGTTAAAAGAAAAAACAATTCTGCACTTCAACCCATTCTTATTTCATATTTTTGTCATAACTCTCCATTGAAACTGCTATCTAAAACTTATATGTAAGTTTCATACCATATCAACCTTATCATTTGAACTGCTTAATGAATTCTTTAATACACTAAGATCAATGCTTTAAAATAATTGTGTGCGTCTATAGTGATAGTATCAATCATTTGGATTCTTTAATTCTTAATTCCCTTGAAAAGAAAGTCTAGATTTTCCACAAATCACATAATTCCAAGAGATTAACTAATATTTTATATGTGAAACATAACCCATAAAACTTATCTCATCCTCTTGCAAAGTTAAAAGTAAAGAAGCTATTGAGAACTAATGAAGCATTCCATTTTTGTACTTAAAGCTTTTAGATAATATTTTATATAAACATCAGTCTTATCAGTCATCTCAACCATTAAAATATTGCATGCACAAAACAACCTACAGAGTTAATTATTCAGCAAAATCATCTTAAATGAAAATTAAAGACCCTTTTTCAAGCTATGAAGATCTTATTCTGTATATCAATGTAACCTAAAATATTATTAAAAAATTAATGGGATATTTTAAAATAATGATCTGATACAAGTTTTAGAACACTTTCTGCTTCTTTTTCTCGGACAGAAGATAATGACAATGGAAGCTCCCTCACTTTAACTTTGATTAAAGAAACATCATAGATTAAAAAGGATTTTTAAGATGTTTTTCACTGTTTGGAAACACAGAAAACATGGAAGTTTATGATCCCCAAAAGAGAGAAAATAAATTCCCTTTCGGATTCAAAGCAGCTCTTAATTCCCAGCAGGTTAAATCAGTAGCAAAGTTTAAGTGATGATCATTAATGAAACTAATCAGGAACCAAAATGAAAGGAACAAAATTTAAACTAAAAACAAGTCCCTTACTCTATCTAACGGCTTATTTTCTCCCCATAAGGAAAAAAGAAGAAGAAAAGAAAGATGAAGCTGATCATCAACGTAATCAACCACATCAAGAGGAGGAAGAAGAGCACCCATTAGTTCCAACATGTGCAACACCATCAGTTTCGAAGTGATGGTTCAGACTCTGACCATTTCTCTGGTCGCTACTGCTGTTGCTATTGTTGTTATGTTGTTCTTCGTGGTTGAGTCCAACACCTCCAATTCCATCTCCTGATCCTCCATTGGCTTCATCTTTCTTCCCAAAAGTGCTCTTATTGTTATGCATCCAGACTTTTAAAACCCCTCTATCAACCCCAACTTCATGGCAGAATTCTTGAATGTCTTGTTCATCTCTTTTCTGGATTCTCCACCCAATTTTCCCAGCAAACTCCAGCATCTTATCCTTCTGGTACTGGGTGAACTTGGTTCTGAATCTTTTCTTCGAGTTCGACCCAAGATTTGCAGTATTGGGTGCTAGGCCACCGGCTGGTAAATGAGAGTTTGTTAGACCTCCTGAAAGAGCTAAAAGCATGTGGGGAGCTGAAGGGTAGTAAGATGATGAGATCGGTGGTGGGGAGGCTGAGCTAGGACTACGATTCAGTTGGCTTGCCGGTGGCGGCGGATGGTGGCGATGGTGGGATTGGTACTCTATAGTAGCGGTGGCTGTTGTGAGTGGTGGGTCATCGGGTTCACGGCGGTGGAAGTTGCGGTGGCAGCCACAAGCAGCACATTTGAGGGAAGTTGGGTCAGTTGGGGTGGCTGTCGGGGAGGGCATGAATTCACCGCAACCGTCTAGAGCATGGCCTCCTAAGGTGGCTGCATGGTTCTTCAGACATTCTTTGTAGGTTATGACGATGGGTGGCGCTTGGTGCTGGTGGTGCTGAGGCTTATGACGCTTCAGAACACCGTTGGTGAAAGATATGGGCTTGCCGGGTTGGATCTGAATTGGTGTTTCACTGACTGGCTCTGGCTCTGGCTCTGGCGACTTTGGTATGGTGGCTGCAAGAGCTATATCCATGGCTCTAACATCTATAGTTAACAGAAAAAGGGGTTTTGAAAGAAGCCTAAAAATTAAAGAAAAACAAAAATAAAGAGCTAGAAATGGATTTTCAAAGGGTTTTGAAGATGGGTTTTATGAGAAAAAAAATTGATCATATAGAAGAAATTAAGAAGCTTGGAAAATGAAAAACCAAATAGCTTCTCTTTTCTTTGTTACTTAATTTTAGGGGGGTTGCTTGGGAGAAGAAAAGGTTGAAGAAAGAAGAAGAGAGAAGGGTGATGATTGTTGATAATTGAGAAATCTATGTTTTGTGGTTGTCCTTCTTAACCCTTCTCTTAACCATAGTTATAATTCACGGTTAAGTATTTGACACTCCTCCCACTTGGGGATAGATACTTGTAGTAAATATGTAGCATTACATCTCACAATACTTGTATTTATACGTTTTTATATATTTCTAACATTTAATATATAATGTTCATATTTTGATCAATATATATATAATGTTTATATTATTTAGATATTTTCCACCTATAAACTGAAGAGTAAACTACCATATACTATTAGATTTTAAGTTTAATATCGATTATACCACTAAATTAAAAATTAATATAATTTTAACATTGAACTTTATTTTAAGCTTCAATTATACTATTGGGCCACTAAAATCATTGACGTGGACAAATCTTAACGATATGTGAGCGATGACGTGGAGAGATTTTAAAGACTCATTAGTGTAATTGAACCATAAATTAAAATTCAGTGCTAAAATAATATCAACTTTTAATTCAATGGTATAATTAATACTAAATTTAAATTTTAACAATATCTGATGTAGTATACTCTAAATTGAAAGAGGTTGAGTGAATGGTAGAATATATTTATTCTTGTTAATACATTATGTTATTATATAGTTATTTTTATAAAAGTTTATATTAAATAATTTGTATATATAGTAGCCATGATAAAGAGTGAGTATTTTTTTGGGTGAATATAAAGAACGAGTATTTTAGTCCCTTTGGCTATTTGCAATTTCTTCGCACCCATCTCCTTCTTACTTTTAAGTAAGTTTTTGCGTACGGAATTAAAATTTTTAAACCCTTCACTAGCTTGCAAAAATTTCAACACCTTAGCTTTTCTCGAGTTACACTTTTGTTTGGTGACAATAAATTTTAATTAAAAATAGAAAAACCAGGAAAACTGTCTATGTTTAACGAGAAAAACATGAAAAAAAATAAAATTGAATAATGATTAATTATTTTATCATTGTGTATAAATATAAACCGTTTTAAATATGAATGAAAATTTTTAAATGTAGATTTTATTCTATCTTTGTGGTCATCTTCTATGTTTAGACGTGAAATTTCAAAATTTTGATAAATTTTAAAATCTTAATATTGGTTATTTTTTTAGATAAATGAGATTATCACCACATGCTTCATTAAAAAATCTCTCTAAGTCTAAATATAGGAAGAAGAGTGCATACAGAGACAATTACAAAGTAAACATATAGAAACCTGAAGTACCATAACCCAAAATAAAACAACACTTAATGAACAAACTAATCACACATATCCTCATAGAGAAACTGAGTTATCGATGTAGGGGGAACATCACACTGAAGAACATCCAACTCCCTATCCCGCGCAAGTCTGAAAAGACCATCCGCTACTTATTCCCGTCACGAGGGACATGATTCAACTGAACCACCCAAGATCGTCGTCATAACTCAACCAAATGCCAAGCAAGTGAACAAGTACCAAGTAAATCTTTGTCAATCCGGAGAATACGCAAAGCATCCAAGCTATTGATCTCAAGTATAATCTAGCGATAACCATGATCCCAAGCACTCAATAGACCAATATAAGCACCCCAAAGTTCAGCCTCGAGGGTGGAGCAAATACCGATGAACTTGGCAAAACCAAATTTCCATGCACCACTATGATCCCGTGCAACGTCCCCACAAGATGCAACACCATCCGAGGATCGACGCGCCCCATCTGTGCTAACCTTTATCCACCCCAGCAGGTGCTGACCACCTAACTCGCCCAACAGCCGTACTCACAGACAATGAAGGATCATTCCTTGCACAAGCTAAGGCTTACAAGAACCTCTCCACGAGACCTCTGCTCCACTACATGATGGATCCCGATTCCCCCACCGTCGCATCAAAGACCACAACGTTACGTGACAACCAAATATTCCAAAGCAGCCCACCAAACCATAAATCTCAGTCACAGGATAAATCCGTAACACATGATCAACATCCTCAAAATTATGCCCACAACTCAGACACCAATTATCCGAAGCATAATGCCTACGCACTCTCTCCACATTGGTCATGATTTTATCATATGCAACCAACCAAAGAAAAACACGGATCTTCTGTATACCCCGGAAATGATGAATTATGCGCCAAGCTCTATCCTCAACCTCACTTGAATGCCCCACACGCAGTCTATAAGTAAACTTGACTGAGAAGCATTCATTGGCTTCATCAAACCAGCCCACCATGTCATGAGGAAAGGAATTCATATGGAACCTTTATAGCAGCGAGGTGTAACAGTATTGCATGCGATAACAGTGAATGTAACAAGCTCCAATGCCAGCCACCCTCCATAGTCACCAAATCGGCCACCTTTTGATGAACCACTGATCCAACAACATTAGGCGAAACATACTGAATTAGAGGACCAAGAGAACGGATCCATGGGTCACGTCAAAAATCTACGCTATGACCATTGCCTATACTCCAAAGAATGTTAGCTCGAACGTCATCCCATACGATACTTAAACCCTTCCACAATCGCGAGCAATACCGACCAGAAATTGAATCAAGAGCTTTCTCTAAACATTTATATTTATGTCGCAAGAAACGTACCCAAAGTGCATCCTCCCAAGTAATCAATGTAAATGCCAATTTTATCAAGAAAGCCTCATTTTGGGTGTGAATACGTTTGAACCCAAGGCCTCCACGCTTAATAGAGCGACAAACATTAGTCCATTTCACCAAGTGAACACCTCCGCGATTTACAGTAATACCCTAAATAAATCTATGGATAATGCGTTCAATTGTATCACAAGTCTTCTACGGCAATATCGTTGATTGTATCGTATAAGAAAGTATCGCTGCCAAATTCGCCTTTGCCAAAGCAATTCGACCGGCTAGTGAAAGCGTCTTCGCTTTCCAACTGTTAAGTTTCTGCTGAAAGATCTGAATCAAATACTCATAAGAAGCATGTGTCACCCGTTGATGTAGAAGAGGCACCTAAATACTTTTCCAAATCACTAACCTCCTAAAAGCCAAAGCCCGCAAACAGTACTGGGAACATTCTTAGAAAAAAATATAGCAGTCTTGGCACGACTTACACAATGTTCGGAGACCTAAAAAAGCCATCTAACACTTGTTGAATTACCTCTATTTTTTCAATCGATGCTTCAGCAAAAAGTAACATGTTGTCAGCAAAAAAGATATGAGAACTTTGTGGTCCTTGTTTGCAAGTCGTGAGCGGCTTCCAATTCTTTTGAGAAATTTCAACTTGAATAACCTGCGCAAGTCTTTCCAAACACAACACAAAAATGTATGGAGATAACGGATCACCTTGTCGTATACCCCAAGAAGTAATAAAAGAATCAGTCAAAGACTCATTCCAAGTAATTTGCATCCAGACAGAAGTCACACACTGCATAATTAGACATCGTAATCTCTCCGGAATACTCATATCCGTTAAGGTTTCAGCAATAAAACTCTATTCAAGTCTATCATATGCCTTTTCCAAATTGATCTTTATGGCCATCCAACCTTTCTTACCCGTCTTCTAACGCATCGAATGAATAACATCCTGGGTTATTATTATATTGTCCGTAATAGACTGGCCAGGCACGAAGCTCGTTTGGTTATCAAAAACCCACGTCGGCAACAACGGGTGTAACCTTGCCACAATAATTTTTGTGATAATTTTCTACGGGACGGTACACAAACCTATAGGGCAAAATTGACTTAGATTCTCAGGGATAGAAACTTCCGGTAACAAAACCAAAAGAGTCTTATTAATCTCCGGAGGCACAACACTAGACTCGAACACATGTCGAACAAAAGAACAAATAACATGTCCCACAGCTTCCCAATTCTGTTGGAAAAAACCAGCATTTAAACCATCTATACCCGGGGCTTTTGACTCTCTAATATCAAACACAACATGCCTTATTTCATCATCTTCTACACGTGACAACATATTATCCAACAATGCACCATTAACCTGTGGAAAAAGATATTTGATCGCATAGTCCTGGGTTGCGCTTCTCTCACTAGTAAACAGTCCCCTAAAAAACTTAATAGGCGTAGCTTTCAGAACCTGCTGGTCCGAACACCACATATCCAATCCAACTTTCAAAGCTGATATATTGTTTGCTCGACGTCTTGCCATTATCGATGCATGATAAAAGCGAGTGTTACAGTCCCCATCAACAATCCACTGACTACACGTTTTTTGATGCCAAAAACTCTCTTCCTGATCCAAAATTTATCTAGTTTCCGTTGTAATTTTTGCTCTAACTCTATCAGAGAGTTTGAATGCCGCATAGTCATAGCTTGTTCAATACCCCTCAATCGTGCCCAGATATGATTCTTCTTCTTCCCAATGTGACTGAAAATCCACATTAAGCCACTCCCTTTTGAAAACCAACCATGTTATCTACCAACGACGGTGTATTCTTCCAAACCGATTTTATAAATCTTGAAAGGAAGGATAGTCTTGTCATGCATCAATATAACAGAAAGGACGATTCAGAATCTCTTAATTAATGAAAATAAGATGAAGAACAATCGAACGATGATCAGAACCCAGACGATCAAGATGTTGCACAAAAGCTTGAGGAAAACAAGAAAGCCATGATGCATTCACTATATACCGACCCAGACGTTCAAATAAACTACCACGAGACCATGTGAAGAAGGCCCCATAAAAGCCAAGATGAATATGAACTTGACAAAGAGACGACTACTACCACAATGTCGAGCATTCCCACCCACGCATTCATCAACAGCTAAGATAGTATTAAAATCACCTCCCAACACCCATGAGATATCCGACCCTGAATCTAGAGACTCTAGCCGTTTCTATAAATGTTTCCTTTTAGAAGCCGTCAGACTCGCATAAACCACCGTTAGTTGAAACTCTAAAGCATTGCCAACCTTCTAAATATTAGCATTAATAAATTGGTTAAAGATGTGTAAAACCTTAACATTTACCGTATCATCCCAGAGAAGCCATATACCGCCACTAAACCCATGCGTTTCGACTCGATACGAATTAGGAAAACCCAACATAGAGATAATTTGATCAGCTCGCCGCCCACTAACTCGAGGTTCAAAAAGACCCACCACGTTAACCCGCTGCTCCCGCACAAAAGCTTTAAAATGTTACCAAAATGTTAGGCTAGCCATGCCCTGTCAATTCCAAACCATGACATTAATCATTAATAAATACAGGTAATATAAAACCAACTTACTGATCGACAAGTCCAATGTCATCAACGTGGTCTGCGAGATCACTATCCTCCTCAAAGTAAGACCCAAAATTCGATGAAAGGCTCTCAGAGTCTACAAGAACCACGTCTCCTGAATCCTTATATTGTGCCGAGACAGAAAGATGCCGTATAATAGTAACTTCTACTCAGTTTAAATGCCCACTCAGATCATTAATAAAATCCAACACCCCTTGAGTTGCAGCATATCGAAAGTCTGGCACTTTTTTGACCTTCAAACCTTTCGAGTTAGTAGCCAAAATACCCTTAGTCGCAATACCGAGAGTTCGCCTTTCCTTTACACCCGATGAACCCACCCCCAACATTTTTTGTTCATGGATATTCATGGCCACATGTTAACCACATTTCATGTTTGGCGTGTGAGAACTCACATTTGTTTTATGACCGCCCATAATAGGCACATCCTGTACACTACGCTTGTCACCACTCTTAAGTCGCGATTTCTTATCAGGATACGACTCCATATAAGCTGTATTCTTCCGAACCTCTCTAGCCACAGGTACTTCTTTCATGGTCCGAGTCTCCTGTCGAGAATTACCAAACCCGGCCCGACTATTGTTTCCTTTCACAACTACCTCCTGCACCTTATCACCCCCAGCCCTATGGGAATCTAAAGCACCAAAATATGACCCATCTATAGGAGTTTTAGCCAAAACGGACGCAAAGTTTTTACCAGCCAAGGTAGGTCGCCGATGCCGATTCTTCACCAGCATCCATGTCCTAAATAAATTACTTTCCGTCACCTCCTCTCTAACAACTGAGGTCGCCTTCACACCAGCACCAGCACCACCATCAACTGTCTCCTTCAATGACTCCCAAGCCTCCTTAACATGTCCATACGTTCCACATGCATAACATATATTCTGCAACCCTTCGTATTCTAGTTTTTGCAGGAAGCCATCGATCTGAATACAGGATAACAATGGCTTGGTGAGGTCAACCAAAATAGCGAGCCTCGCAAATCTACCCCTACCACCCACTTGGGTGTTGTAATCAACCTTAACCACCCTCCCAATAAACTATGCGATGTGGCAAAAAATATTCTGTGTAATACCGAAACAGGAGACCCGATAGTCAAACCCAAACTATTACCTGGGTGTTGTAATTCCTAGACCACGGGTGAACAGTCAAATAGCTATCGTAAATAGTCCAAGGACCTGCTGTGAGCACTTTAGTGTAATCACTTTCATCCGAAAAACGAACAAAAAAATAATTATTGTCCAAGTCAATTAACTGTAATTCCCCCACCAGTTTCCACAAAGCATGCATCCTAGTCCACAATGCTTTGTAGCCAATCACACGACCTAAAAGTCGAACAATAATGGCATTGCACATGTTCCGATCAACTTGCGCATGAACTCTGTCTGAAAATTGTATCGATGGAATCGCACAGTCACGTTTCTTAATAACGTCCTCCTCCAAGATCACAACCTCCTTATCAATGGAATTAGGTTTCGGTGAGCTACCTTCTCCTATCTTGGACATTGCAGCCACACTAGCATAGGCCGTTTTCTCGTCCGGGCCCGCACCATCAACCATCTGGTTCACCTCTATGCCATCGACTTTCCATCGTCGTGGCCGCCGAAACCCCATCTTGTAATTCCTGATTTTTATTCCTCTTACTCGTAGGCTGGTCTTCTAACGGGGTTGGAGAAGGGGTTGGAGAAGCAAGCCTCTCAACTATCGGCTGTGATGCAACCTGCGAAACTTGTTCTGGCAGTCGAACACCATCGTCTTCATACTGCGGCAGACCGGGCTGGACGTTAGGGTTTTCTTGTCTAGGCAAGAGAATTAGGTCAACTTTTTTTTTAATATTGGTTATTATTTTGTTTGAATAAACATATATATTTACATTTTTGATTTTTTAAATCTTTCTATCCTCTCACCGACAATCAGTTGGTCTAGCGGGATAAGATGTTATGTTACTTAAGCAAGGTCAGGAGTTCGATTCTAACATTGTGATTGGAGAAAATTATGTTGAGAGAGTCGCCCATAATAGACCTCTGCAAAACCCGATTTGAATATGATGTAAAAATCATGAATGACATATCAACATGCTTGGCTAACACCTCTTCTATAAAAATAAAAAATTTGCGGGTCATTTTATTTCCGAACTATTAAAAGAGCCTGGATATGGGAAAGGAAAAGTCCCATGGCAGAAACTGATTTGGTTTCCCTCTCATACTTCTAGACATCCATTGTTGCATGGATGGCTATATTAGATAGATTGCCTACTAAATTTCTTTTGGAGAGGATGGAGATTGTGCTTAGGACAAATGCTTGTTCTGTGGTGAGCAGGAAACGAGAGATCATATGTTTTTTTTTATCCTTTCTCTGTTGATGTTTGGGGAGACATCTTGCAAATGTGCTTTGTGCATAGAGGATCAGGCCAGTAGAATATGGAGTTGCAATGGACAATGGACAATTTGAGAGGAAGGACTCTAGTTGTGCTTATTTTTAACATGATCTTTTTCCTACCAAAAACTAATAAAAATAACCATTATCACTTTTTCATAGTTTTTTTTACAAGAAACTTCACTACATTCGACATAGAACAATTACAAGAGATTCAACGGATCAGTAGGGGTCCAAAAACCAGAGGGACAAAGGTTTTTTCGCTAATTTCGTCACTCAATCTGTTACTCGATAAAAAAAGCGTTTAACGTAAATAAAGAGGATTTTTTCAAATCGAGAGCATGAGATTAGAATGAAAAGGCGAAAGAAAATTATATTTTGGCATTTTTTACATCAACCAATAACTGTTGTTTCTTAACTTAAAAAAGTTATCGTGGTAAAAGTAGTACTCCTCCACATGCTTTTTTTAAGGATACCGTTAAGTTTCAAACATCAATATAAAAGGACAGATTACAGTGTAATCTCGCTGAAAAATTAACCAAGAAAAGCAGTAAAATTTGCAAGAAAAACACATCGTTATACTAAAACGAGAAGCTTGTCGGCTAAACTTTCCATAATCCCATTGCGCGTACGTCGAAGCAGGCTTAAATCTTACCTAAGAGCCCCGTGATCGGTGACGAAACTTGGAATAAGAGATTGAGAAATTAACTTAAATTGCTAAAAGATTTAGAGGCTTAAATTAAAATTTTAAAAAATTTTGAGGGTTTAACTATATTTTCTAATAATTTTTAAGAAATTTAATAAGAACTTTTAAAATTACGAGAGATGATTTAATTAAAAATATTTAAAATTTTGAAGCTTAATATGAACTTTTAAATTCTTGAGGAAGATAAATAAATTTTTTAAAAATTCTAGGACAAAATTCTAATTTTTTTAAAATTTGGAGGAAGGGTCATGCCCCTAATTTCTTATACCTTGCGCCCCTGCCGGTGGCAAACGAGAGGGATAATAATCGCTCCCACCCCAGAAACGGGGCCAGAATTAAACATTGAGAGAGATCCAAATATTGAATTTAACTTATAAAGTATTTAAACTTAAAATTCAGAAGACAAATCTAATTTATCTAATATTTAAACTTATAAAGACATAAAATGCTATTGATTAATATTTAATAAATTTATATATTTTTAAATTTAAATACTTATTTTTCCTGGGATTAAAATTTATTAAATATATAAAATTTTCAACGGTAACCCGGTCCCTTTAGACCCTGACAGTGCTCCGTGACTCCCACCCTCGAAGCTTCAACAAGATAAGCATAAAGTCAGATTCGGTGGTGGAATCCGCCATCCGCAGGAACAACAAGCCAGGGAAAAAGGGAAGCATGTGTCCCTTTGCATTTGTGAGCTTGAATTGAATGGAATGGGTTCCAACTTCCAAGTCTGGCCTGCCTTGCCTCAGATGTAGGAGTGTTCAATCAGTCAGTTTAGTTAATCGACCGAACCGAACTATAAAAAATTTATTAATCGGTTTTTTTTTTCTATTAACGTTAACCGAACCGAAATTTTTTCGAAAATTTTTAACCGAACAGAAAAAATTCGGTAAAGTACACAAATAGTCACTAAACTATGTTAAAATGATCTTTTTATCCACTAAACTTTCAAAAGTTATAAAACGGCTAATTAACTTTTCGAATTCTTACAAAATGGTCATTGATTCATTGCATATTATAAATTATCGATAAATATTGAAAAGTTTAATGATCATTGTCGCGACCATTTTTGAAATCGTGTGTAAAAATAGCCTGACGATTTATTTTTATAAAATTAGGGTTTTGACCCTTTTTAAATCCATTTTTAAATTTTGAAAAAACTTAAGGTTCATTTTAATTAAACTTATCCTTAATTTCCTTTTGAAAAACAATTGGAGTCGCCAACTATCATTTGAGGCAGACCAGACACCGCCAAAACAAACCAGAGATTCATTTCTTAAAAATTGGGTTCGGGAGTTGGTTACGTGTGGGGAAGGATTAGTAACCCCACAAACGCATGTTATCAGTACCTTAATTTTACGTGGCATTTTGGTATTTCGAATAATTATTTGAATTTAATTTTATCCTTAATTATTAAATGAATTTAAATTCCAAATGGAGGTATCCTTTTATAAGGAAATTCATTTTTATCAGAATATAAGATTAAAAGCACCCCGTTAAGTGGCACCTCTATTCATATTCAAAAAAATGAATTTCCAACATAAATGGTTTGAATGCATGATTCGTTATTTTCTTATTCATTTTAAGTACAAACTTAAAGGGCTTTAATTAATTGAGTTATTTAAACTATGAATATTATTAAATTTAAAGGTCTTTATGAGATAGTACCAATTGCTTGAATATCATCCATCTCAGAACCCCTAAATTCCTACATAATATTCATCAATTATTTGTTATTCTAATTATTTAAAGTTATAGTCCTAATTAAGGCTCTAATAAACTAATTAAATCATTATCCAATTATAAGTGAAAATGTATATTAAATATACCTCCTTAAGACCAATGCTGAGATAACACCCCATTGCAAGCAATGGAACACCATCCAAATTTGAGCCCCAAGATTTCTATTTAATATACATTTAATTAACTATAATGTCCTTCCTAATTTAATTATTTAATTTTAATTAAAGAAACTAAAAATCTAAGGCTCTAACAATTAATTTAAGCTAGATGACGAAATTGGCTAAACATTAAACTATATGTACAATTTTAAAAAACATCATACAAATAATTTAAAACAATTAAATTAAATAATTAAATCTAAAAAAAAGAGACTAAATTGAAAGGAAATAAAACCTCAAACTTTGATTTTATTACAATTAGTGACTAAATTGAAATACATTTCAAAACCTTAGGAACTAAATGAGACAATACCCCTCTTTTAAAAAGACGCGGACCCTTTTAACCCGACCCGAATAATTAAACACGGACCTTAGGTCAACTCGGTGCCCAAAACAACATTGTTTTGACTCGGCTATTTATAGCCCTCAACCGAGTTAAATCGGCCATAACACCAAATTTATTCTCTCTCATCTCTCTCTCTTTCCTTAAATTCTCTCAACTCAAACAGCATTTTCCCAGAACTTCTTCCCAAATTTCGATCAAACACCCCTTATTCATCCATGTTCTTCATCAAATTCATCTGAATTCCCTCATTTGATCCATACAAACATCAAATTCCCTTTAATTCTTGTTTCCCAAAGATCAAACCCATTTTTTATCTCAAATTCATCCCATGTTCTTCATTTTATCCCATTCAATCTTCACAAACACGAAAACATTCATCATTCTTTGTTTTTCTAAATAAAACCTTCTTTGTTTTTCTAAATCAAACCACAAGTTTTATATAAATTCAAGCCACTGTTCTTTATCCTTCATTCCCTTAGATCCACCTCCACTTCATTTCCTTTGCCTGGGATATTGGCCGGCTGCCTTTGGCGATGCCGATCAACTCTGACCAGCCCCCGATCACCTTTAACCTCTAGCCCGGCCACCGTCTAAAACCTCCGACCACTGTCTAAAACTTTTGATCTCCCCCAACCTAGATCCGACCACCATGCTCCGCCGTAGAGAGGTTTTCAGCCACTGTACTGGAACCCTAAAATCACCAAAAATCTCTATTTTTATCCCGATTTCACCTAAACCTAAAACTAGAGCCCGATTCGTCAGCATCTCCCATCTTCCCCTCCTAGATCTAACTACTCGTATTCCTATCCACTTATTTTCAACTCTGACATCCTATCCAAACCTTACCTAGACCATATATGAGCTCCGGTCGCACTAACTTTTATTTATGTTTCTGTTTTATTTTTATATTTATTCTAGATCTAATATTTTTGTTATTTTGTTAATTACAGGTAATAAGAAAAGGGAAGAAAATGGCACCGTTTTGACTCAGCTATTTATAGCCCTCAACTGAGTTAAATCGGCCATAACACCAAATTCATTCACTCTCTTCTTTCTCTCTTCCCTCAAATTCTCTCAACTCAAACAGTATTTTCCCAGAACTTCTTCCCAAATTTCGATCAAACACCTCTTGTTCATCCTTGTTCTTCCTCATATTCATCCGAATTCTATCATTTGATCCGTACAAACATCAAATTCCCTTTAACTCTTGTTTCCCAAAGATCAAACCCATCTTTTTTTTATCTCAAATTCATCCCATGTTCTTCATTTTATCCCATTCAATCTTCACAAACACGAAAACCTTCATCCTCCTTTGTTTTTCTAAATCAAACCACAAGTTTTATACAAATTCAAGCCACTGTTCTTCATCCTTCATCCCCTTAGATCCACCTCTGCTTCATTTTCTTTGCCCGGGATGTTGGCCGGCCACTGTTGGCGATATAGGTCAACTTTGACCAGCCTCCGATCATCTTTAACCTCTAGCCCGGCCACCGTCTAAAACCTCTAACCACCGTCTAAAACTTTCGATCACCCCTAACCTAGCTCCGACCACCATGCTCTGTTGTAGGGAGATTTTCGACTGTTGTGTTGGAACCCTAAAATCATAAAAAATCTCTATTTTTTACCCCAATTTCACCTAAACCTAAAACTAGAGACTGATTCATCAGAATCTCCCATCTTCCCCTCTAGATTTAACTACTCATAACCCTATCCAGTCATTTTCAACTCTGACATCCTCTCCGAACCTTATTGCCGACCATATATGAGCTCCGATCGCACTAACTTTTATTTATGTTTCTGTTTTATTTTTTATATTTATTCTAGATCTAATATTTTTTATTTTGTTAATTACAGGTAATAAGAAAAGGGAAGAAAACTACCTTCTGATGATGGCAACGAGTTATAGTAACGGTCCGGTTGTCTTCTCCGGCGGCTCTTGAACTTCTCTGGTATGACTCCTCAACTCCCTCTCCCTTCTCATTTACTATTGCAATTATTGCGTGTAATTATTACTGCCTAATTATTATTGTTCATTAATTTCTCTCTCTATTTATAGTTGGTGCAGGTGCTGACGTTAGGGCATATGAGCTGTTGACAGCTGGCTTGGAAAAACGGGCTTCAATTCGTGTGAAGCTTGGACGAGCCAATGGTTGAGTGCCACGTAGCTATTTTGGCGGGCTAAAGAAACACAAGTGTGTTTGTTGGGCTGGTTTTACCTGAATTGGGTTGTAGAAATTGGCGAGAAATGTAATGGGCTTTGGTTTTAATTTGGGCTATTGGACATTTAGACTGTATATGGATTATTTTTTATTTGAACTATTATTTATTTATATATTTGGATTTATTTATACTATTTATTTATTTCTTTATATATAGCTCGGGCAAAATTTGGGTATTACAACTGCCCTTCATTGCCTATTGTTTTGGAACAAGAATAGGGTAAAGACTTAAAATACACGAATTTGACCCAAATCATCTGACTTTCGCACCTTCTCTTCTTCCTCTCTAGAAAGCTTGATCAAGTTCTTCTCATTAGGAACTTCTCAATCCTTTTATTAAGGCTATCCTCAAAGTCTGAACTAGTTCTTCTCATTAGGAACCCATTCATTCTTCTTGGTAATGCTGATGTACCTCTCTGCAAAGGTATTGAACAAGCGAGCTCTTCTCATTAGGAACCCTTCATTCTTCTTAAAACATTGGTTGGTCTCTCCATAAAGGCGTTGAACAAGTAAGCTCTTCTTACTAGGAACTTTATCATTCTTCGAAAAGGGTGAACTCTTCTCATTAGGAGTTCTTGCTTCTCTACCAGGCGAGTTCTTCTCATTAGGAACTCTGTAGCGAACTCCTCTCATTAGGAGCTATTTTTTTATTGAGAGAATTTATGAACCTTGGGGCGAACTCTTCTCATTAGGAATTCTTTATTCTTTGCTGGGCGAATTTTTCTCATTATGAACTCTGAGGCAAATTCTTCTCATTAGAAGTTCTTCATTCTTTGCTAGGCTCCTGTCAAAACAGATCAAAAAATGCTTTGATAAGGGTTAGTATGACCCTAGTTTCTAATGTATGATGCATGGACCATGGCACATTGGGAATCAAGCAAGCAGTTTTCACTTTTTGGTAACCAATCTGACTCTTCTTATTTATGCTTATTCACTAATTCTCAGTCTGTGCTGACACTTCATCCCACATTCAGAATTAGCCTTCAAAACCACCTTTCTGCGTTTCTGGTCCTGTGTTCTAAAGAGCCCTTTCAAGTTTTCACTTTAGATTACTTTTCTGAATACGCCCTTTCGGGTTTTCACTTTGTTTTTTTCTTTGTAAGAAAAGGTGCTTTTTTCAAGTTTTCACCTCGTTTTTTCCTTCTTTTTTCTTTTTTTTTTCTTTTTTTGCGCCCTTTCGGGTTTTCACCTTAATTTTTCCATATTTTCCTTTCTGCTCATTTCTCTGCCTATCATTCTTACTTGTTTAGATACTGCTTGACTCAGGCATTTCTTCATTTCTCATCTATCTGTTTCTACTGGCACATCATTCTACTCAATATTTTCTTTATACACTCCCCTTCTATAATCTGAAGTACTAAAGCTTATCTGCATCCTTCAAAACATAGTAATACCAAGAAATCATCTATTTTTTATGAATTATGCTAGCCTACTTTCATGATGCTTTAGAAATAAAAGAAAGCTCGGAAGAGAATTCATGAATTTTATTAAAGCTTATAAGTAGGAATACAATAGATTTTTGAAGTAGTCATGGCAAACTGAAATAACAAAATCAAGAAACAAAGTCAAGTCTTCAGCATCCACAATATGAAGGATTCAACAACCCTTTTAACCAAATGTAGCTTTGAGCTTGAGCCCTTGTCCAGTAGACTTCGACGTTGTCGAGATGTTTACAGATGTGAAATCCCTCCCAAAATACCAGGTGTCCGAGAGGTTTTAATTGCCGGATACCTAATCTCAATACATCTGAGCTGCCCTTTGCGGGTTTTCAACTCAAATCCATCTTTGGCTTCAAGACGCTCTTTGCGAGTTTTCATCTTGAACCCCCATTTTCTTTTTCTCTTTTTTTTTTAAAATTTTTGGTGCCCTTTTGGGTTTTCACCTTTGATATTTTATTTTGCGAAGCGCCCTTTTCGGGTTTTCACTCTACTTTTTTTTTATTTTTTTTATTTTTCAAAGGTAATATTTTTAACTGAATCGAAGTTCACTGGCTTGTGCAACTTTTCACCTTCACCATCAATTTCATTTAAAATTAACGCTCCTCCAGAGAAGGCCTTTTGACAACATAAGGTCCTTCCCAATTAGGCATCTATTTCCCACAGAAATCTCGATGTATCGACAAGATCTTTTTTATCACTAGATCATCCTCTCAGAATTCTCTGGGCCAGATTTTCTTATCATAAGCCCGCATCATTCTCTTCTGGTACATTTGACTGTGACATATGGCTTTCAACATCTTTTCTTCAATAAGATTCAACTGATCAAATCGAGCTTGTACCCATTCTGCTTCATCCAATTTCACTTCGGACAAAATTTGAAGAGATGGAATTTCAACCTCAATCGAAAATACCACCTCCATTCCATAAACCAAAGAATATGGTGTTGCCCTAATAGAAGTTCGATATACAAACAAAGCAAAAGGTAACTTATCGTGCCAATCTTTGTAAGTATTTGTCGTATTCGCTATGATTTTCTTAATATTCTTATTCCCTGCATCTACTGCCCCATTCTTCTTAGGGTGATAAGTTACAGAATTGTGATGCATAATTTTGAACTGCTCACATGCTTCTACCACTACCTTATTGTTGAAATTAGTGGTGTTATTAGTAATAACTTTTTTCAATAATCCACAACGACAAATAATCTCTTTCTTTAGGAACCTACAAACTGTTAACCTTGTGATGTTAGCATAGGAGACTGCTTCCACCCACTTGGTAAAGTAATCAATAGCCACCAGAATGAAACGATGTCCATTGGAAGCTTTGGGATAAATCTGACCAATAACATCCATGCCCCAGACAGCAAAAGGCCATGGTGAATTTATTGTATGAAGAGGTACTTGAGGAGAATTGGTTCTGTCAACATATATCTGACACTTGTGACATTTCTTAGCATACTCAATACAATCTCCTTCCATAGTCAAACAATAATACCCATATCTCATAATTTTCTAAGATTAGTGTTGCGCGTAATAAGTGATACGTAATTGTGCAAGTATACACGTTGCAAGTTATAGTATAAAAGATATCGTCTCCACATGGATTGGTGCCACTTCAAGAATCTAGTCTCTTGCACTGTAAAAAGTAAAAACACAAATAAAGGATTATAGGAGTTTAACTATTAACTAATCTAGAAAGCAATAAAGTAAAAGAAAAGATGAGATCAAATGAGAGAGAGATAGGCCAGGTTATCGTGAGTTGAGGTGTGATAGCCGATTGGATCGTCTTGGTAAAAGAGTGCACGGGCAACTCAGTTGCCGTGGCAACTTGCACAACGGGGTTGCCTTGGCAACTAATCGATGGTTGCCTGGGTGACTAGTTGGGCAACTACTTGGGCGTCTGGGCAGCAACCTTCAAGGTTCGGCAGAGCGTTCTTCAATGGTTTCTTCTTATCCATAAGTCGAAACTCTAGCTACTTGTGCATGCCTTGATAATACATCCCTGCGTGAATCAAGGGTGAACAACAACCAATCTTGCGCTCCTCTTAGCCATTGAAATCCTTAACTTATTCCTAAGCTGGATTAATCTTCACCATCAATAGATTGAATAAAGATCATATTCATTCATTTCTTGAATCTAATTCTCCCGATATTAGATAAATAGATGAAGTTACGAGATCCTCTCCTAATTCACTCGCAAACAAGAATAAGAACCAAGAATGAATAAACCTTGAATAGAAAAGTGCAAACTCTTATTACCTAAACAAAATCCAATAGTTTCTCACAACCACAAAACACAATAACCATGGCCAAGTAGATTTAGTTCATGGCTAGGTTCCAAAGAAACACAAGATAAATAATCCCTAGCATGAACCCAATCGAACAAGAAAGAAAAGATGAAGGAGGCTTGTCGAAATCCTCCTTGCCCTAGATGCTTGTCGAAAATTCTCTCCTCTTGCCTTCCTTGGAGTTGTCAAAATTCCCCTCCCTTTCACTCTATGGATTGTCGAAATCTCCATCTTATTTATAGGGCTAGGCCAAAGTCCTTCTTTGAGGAGGAAGTTAAGTTGGAATTAAATTATCTTTAAAGAATATAATTATTTATTATAATTATATTCCTACTAGAACTTCTCCTATCTTCTTGGAATTTAATTCTTCTTTAATCTCTGAATGGAAATCAAATTCCTTTGGGTTTGGGCTTTGCTCTACGTCATCTTGGGCTTGTCTAGTCATCAATTTCGACTACCATATCACCTTTGCTCTTGTCGACAATTGCCCTGGCAACTGGCTCGGCGTCTCCTTCATGTATTGCCCTGGCAACTAGCTCTAGCCTTGCTTTGGCAAGTGATCCTGCATATGCACACAAAATACACCAAAGCATCATCTTTTCCCACAAAAAACTACCAAGTTATGTAATCAAGCTCAACGATGGAAGAAAACATAGATTAATGCATGAATGGCTAATTATGCAACCAATATGAGCCTAAGTCTAACAATAATGTGAGTAAAAAGGGTAAGAAAAATAGTACTTTTGAACACTTATCACACCCCCAAACTCGAACTATTGCTTGTCCTCAAGCAATGCAAACTCATAATTACCTGCCAAGACTTCAATTTTCACAAACTTAGCTTTGAACTTGATTTCAATTCTCTGAACCGGGGAACAAAGTATGATTGGCTTTTTATTTTTCAAAAAACTTAGGAGTTACTCGGAATCAAACTATAATTCTTGTGAGTGTGTGCAGAGTTGTGTGCAAGTTGATTTTTCGGAGTCTATGCAAACAAGAGGTTTTCAAATTACTTTATTGGGTTCTTTTTAACATGTTTTAACTAGAGCCAGTTTTGGGCACCTCTAGTGTTTTGTTTTCAGTTTTCTTAAGTTAATTTATTCGACTAGAGCCGGTTTCGGGCACCTCTAGTTATCAATTTTTTAACACATACTAGAGCCAGTTTCGGGCACCTCTAGTGATCAATTTTTTAGCACATGCTAGAGCCAATTTCGGGCACCTCTAGCATTCATCCAATTTTTATTCTAATCCCCCAATTTGTTAATTATCAACCTAAGTTTACTAGAATTCCTTAAATCAATCAAACCAAAACAGTATTTCATCAAAATTAGCATCATAGTAAAATTCTAAGTTTTTCCATGGTTATCATAGAATAAAAATTCTATCAATTAAGTGCATTGGCAAAGTCATCATCGGATATTCATCAAATCTAAGCAATTCTTGTTCCAATTAAAGGCATGGCAAGCAATTTATGTATCCTAAATGTAATACTTAAGATGAATGTAACTAAACATGGTAAATACTAATAACAATCCCCCCAAACTCGAGTGAGGCATTGTCCTCAATGCATGCATTAAAGAAAAATAAAAATAAAAATAACGAAAAATAAAATGCATACGAGGACTTACTCTGAGAGTTCGTCATCGTAGATGATTAGTTTCCTTTTGGTCGGTGTCTTGATTCTCTTGCTTG
Organism: Hibiscus mutabilis; assembly: GCA_019671005.1. Classification (NCBI taxonomy): domain Eukaryota; kingdom Viridiplantae; phylum Streptophyta; class Magnoliopsida; order Malvales; family Malvaceae; genus Hibiscus; species Hibiscus mutabilis. The sequence continues at coordinate 36,234,763 of CM033728.1, forward strand.
AACGCGATGGTTGTTTCCTTGTTGCCGGTGGTGGAATCGATCCTCGTACGGGGTTGTCCTCATCGTCCTCTTCATCAGTGTCATTGGCTTTTCGCTTGGAGGATTCAATTGGTGCGGTCTTTGTTGGTTCAATGGAAGACTCGTCCGAATCTGAAAAATCAGAAAATGATTCCGTAGGAGTTGATTCGGGCATATGTGCTTTACCTTTGGCTTTTGCAGTGGTTGCCAGGATGTCTTTAGCTTTGGTTGCCGTGGCATCTTTAGGGTTGGTTGCCGTGGCAAGTAGTCGGTAGTGCATTTCCTTAGCATAGTGGTTGTGAGTCTTGTTGTGGAAAAGAAAACAAAGAAAACCTGGAAATTAAAGATAATGAAGAAAAATAAAATATCTCCTAAAAATAAAAATGAAAATAAAAAGAGAAAGAAAATATTGAAAGGAGAGCATGCTCATGCATCTCCTAAGGTGACCACTTCTTTGTTACGTTCCACATAGGCACCATTGTAGTGTTTCAATCTTTGTCCATTAACTTTGAATTCATGTTTGTCAGTGATGGACTTGATTATCAAGGCACCATGGGAGAATGGTTTGACGACTTCGAATGGTCCCGACCATCTTGATTTCAGCTTTCCCGAGAAAAGTCTTAGCCGAGAATTGAATAAGAGAACTAGTTGTCCTGGCATGAATTGCCGCGACAATAGTTTCTTGTCATGCCATCGCTTTGTTTTCTCCTTGTAGATTCGTGCATTGTTATAGGCGAGTGCACGGAATTCTTCTATCTCATTGAGGTCCAACAAACGCTTTTGTCCGGCACTTTCCCAATCCATGTTCACGGTCTTGATTGCCCAGTATGCCTTGTGTTCGATTTCCACCGATAGATGGCATGTCTTGCCATAGACAAGTCGGAAGGGGGACATACCTAAGGGTGTTTTGAATGCAGTGCGATGTGCTCAAAGTGCGTCATCTAGTCTTAATGACCAATCCTTCCTAGAGGGATTTACAACTTTCTCGAGTATACCCTTCAATTCCCGGTTGGAAATTTCTACTTGCCCGTTGGTTTGTGGGTGATATGCCGTGGCGATCTTGTGTGATATGCCGAAGCGTTGCAACATCTTGGCAATTAGTGTGTTGTCAAAATGCTTGCCTTCGTTACTGATAATTGCTCTCGGTATCCCAAACCGTGTAAATATGTTTTTCTGCAAGAATCGTTGCACGGTCTTTGAATCGTTGTTGGGAACTGCAGCTGGCTCAACCTATTTAGACACGTAGTCGATGGCAAGTAAGATGTAGAGGTTGCCGAATGAAGATGGGAAAGGTCCCATAAAATCGATCCCCCACACATCGAACAATTCCACCTCGATGATGTTCTGGAGTGGCATCTCATGTCGTCTAGAGATATTGCCCGTCCTCTAGCAACGATCACATTGCTTGTAAAAGTCTTGGGCATCTTTGTACAATGTTGGCCAATACAAACCGGATTGCAAAACTTTGGCCGCGGTACGAGTTCCTCCAAAATGTCCTCCATAGGGTGAAGAATGGCATTGCCGGAGTACATTCTATTGCTCTTCTTTAGGGACACATCGGCGTATAACCTGATCTGCACATTGTTTAAACAAAAGAGGCTCGTCCCAAAAGTAATGCTTAGCATCATGGCGGAACCGCTTCTTCCCTTGGTGAGTAATGCCATAAGGTAAAATACCACAAACAAGGAAATTAACTAAATCCGCGTACCAGGGTATTGCCGAGGCATGTGTTGCTGTGGCGACTGCTCCCAAAATTGCCGAGGCATGCGGGTCAAAGGCTACTGCAGCATCGAGGGTTGCGGAGGCGTATGCATCCATAGTTGCCGAGGCGTCGAAGGTTGCCGAGGCATGCGCGTCCATGGTTGTCGAGGAAACTAAAAGTTGTTCATCCAGGAATGCATCGCATATCTCTAGATCCACGTCCTCCTCCCTATTACGTTCCAAACGTGATAAGTGATCGGCCACTTGATTTTCTGTTCCTTTCCTGTCCTTAATTTCGTATTTGATTATCGAATGGTCCGTATGAACAATTACCTTTGTACCAATCAAATAGGATCGGAACTTGTCAAATACGAAAACTATAGCTAGTAACTCTTTCTCCGTTGTTGTGTAATTCACTTGAGCACTATTAAGAGTTTTACTAGCGTAGTATATCAGATGGAAGGTCTTACCTGTGCGTTGGCCTAGGACTTCTCCTACCGCGAAATCACTTGCATCACACATGAGCTCGAAAGGTAGCGTCCAATCTGGTGGAACGATAATGGGTGCTGAGGCAAGCATTTTCTTTAGGGTTTCGAATGCTTGGGTGCAAGAATCATCAAAATCGAAGACTTTATCCTGTTCAAGCAAATTGCACAAGGGTTTAGTGATTTTAGAAAAATTACGAATGAACCTCCTGTAAAAACCTGCATGTCCGAGAAAACTTCGAATTCCTTTAACCGAACTTGGTAGGGGTAATCTCTCGATCACGTCCACCTTGGCTTTGTCAACTTTAATTCCCTTGGTTGAAATCTTGTGGCCGAGCACTATTCGTTCATCTACCATAAAATGGCATTTCTCCCAATTGAGTACTAAATCAGTTTCTTCACATCTTGCCAACACCCTCTCTAAATTGCCGAGACAACTATCGAAGTCACTACCAAAAACAGAAAAATCATCCATGAAGATCTCAAGGAAGTCTTCGACCATGTCTGAAAAGAGTGCCATCATGCATCTTTGGAAGGTTGCCGGGGCGTTACACAATCCGAACGGCATCCTTCGAAAAGCATAAGTACTGTATGTGCATGTGAAGGTTGTCTTTTCTTGATCTTCTGGTGCTATGGCAATTTGATTGTAACCTGAATAACCATAAAGAAAATAATAAAAGGGTTTACCTGCAAGACGGTCAAGCATTTGATCAATAAAGGGTAATGGGAAGTGATCTTTCCTAGTGGCTTTGTTTAGCTTTCGATAATCCATACAAACCCTCCAACCGGTCACAGTCTTGGTTGGAATACGTTTATTGTTTTCATTACTTACCACCGTTATACCACCCTTTTTTGGAACACATTGTACCGGACTTACCCATGTACTATCAGAGATAGGGTATATAATGCCGGCGTCAAGCCACTTGATGATTTCTTTCATTACAACCCCTTTCATGGCATGATTTAGTCTCCTCTTGGCCTCAATTGAAGGTTTGTGATCATCTTCCAACAAAATCTTGTGCATGCACGCTGCCGGGCTAATTCCCTTCAAGTCGGCAATTGTCCATCCTATTGCCTTTTTGTGTAGCTTCAACATCTTGATCAGCTTCTTTTCCTGCTCAGGCTGTAACTTAGAAGAAATAATTACAGGCAATGTATTATCGGTTCCTAAGTATGCATATTTTAGTTGCTCTGGCAATTGTTTCAACTCAAGAATCGGTGGTTGTTCAATAGAGGGTTTTTCGAGCTTAGCTTCCTTACTTGAGTAATCCAGTGGTTCAAAGTATGTACCTGGTCGATTGACTAGCCAATTTGCCTCTTCTTGTTGTTGTTTCTCATCGACCGGTTCTTCATACTCCTTAGGTTCCTCTTGATCGGCAATGTAGTTGCCGAGGTAACTAAATTCCTCGTCGAAGTTAAACTCTGACGTGGCATGAAGAAGTTGGCATTCTTCTGGATCATCGGCATGCCTTAGTGTTTGGAACACATTTAGTTTAACTTTCTGGTCATTCACCCTCATTGTGAGTTCTCCCTTTTCAACATCGATCAAGGTTCTCCCTGTTGCTAGGAATGGTCTCCCGAGAATGATGGGTGCATGCTCATCTGCTTCACAATCCAAAACAATAAAATCAACGGGAAAAATAAATTTATCAACTTTTACCAGTATGTCCTCGATTTTTCCCTCTGGATGCACATAGGATCTATCGGCTAGCTGTAGCATAACTGTTGTAGGTCTTGCCTTCCCGATTCCTAGTTTCTGGAAAACCGATTTAGGCATCAAGTTTATACTAGCCCCAAGGTCGCATAATGCTTTCCCGACATAGTGGTTTCCAATGGAATAGGGTATTGTGAAACTTCTGGGATCCTTCAACTTGGGTGGCATATGATTGTGCAACATTGCCATGCATCCCTCTGTTGCGGCAACTATTTCAAACTCTCCTAGCCTTGTTCTCTTGGACACAATGTCTTTAAGAAACTTGGCATAGTTTGCCATTTGTTCAATTGCTTCCACCAATGGCAAGTTGATGTGGACTTGCTTTAGGATATCAAGAAACTTCTTGAATTGGTATTCTTGCTTTTGTCGCTTCAACCTTTGTGGAAATGGTGGTAGAAGTCGGATATCTTCGATCCTTTCATTGGTTTGAAACCTGATTGACGGCATAGCCGAGACAACTGGAGTTGCCGAGGCATTATCATCTGGGGTTGCCGAGGTATTCTTATCACAAGTTGCCGAGGCGTCTTTATCGTCGGTTGCCGAGGCATGCTTATTGCCGGTTGCCGCGACAATTCCTGGTTTAGCATCTGAGGCTTTGCCGCTAGGTTCGTCTTGATCTTTTTGTGGAGTTTTGTTTGATGAGCGGGTTTGAGCCTCTCTAAGTTGTTGGCCACTTCTAGTGATGATTGCCTTACATTGCTCATGGCCAGTTCCTCTTGCGACTTCAGTATCGCTAGGTAAACCTCCTTGCGGTCTAGTATTTAGATTTTGAGCAAACTGTCCGACTTGATTTTCCAATGATTTGATTGCCGCCTCTTGGTTTTGCAATCTCATCTCGATCCTGTTAATAAAAGCATCAATTCTTTTTATGAAATTACTATTCTTAGCCATATAAGATTCAGTTTTCATCATAAAAGCATTTAGAGAATTTTCCAAAGAACTAGATGTTGTCGGTTGTTGCTGCGCCAACTGTTGCCGTGGCATATTCTGTTGGAATCCCGATGCTTGTGCATTCTGATTGTTCTGGTTTAGAGCATTGTTGGGATTACTCCATGAAAAATTTGGGTGCTTCTTCCAAGCTGGATTGTATGTATTGGACATCACATTGTTGTTCTGATTGTAATTCCCCACATAGAAGCTGGATTCCAGATTCTGCATACATTCAGAAGAATTATGGTTATCACCACATAACTCACAAAAAGAATCCATTACCTTGACTTCATGTGTGTTGTTTGGTTTTTGCATGTTCTGGACCATCTTAGTTAAAGTGGCCAATTGTGCCGAAATTGAATCTGATGATCCTAGTTCATGTATTGTGGCTTGGCGTCTAACTCCTCTTCTAGTAAATGGAAATTGATAATCATTCTTGGCCAGCCTGTTTAAAATTTGCATTGCTTCCTCCGGTGACTTATCTAGGAGTATGCCGTTTGCCGAGGCATCTAGCATCATCCTTGTTGGTGTATTTACGGCGTTGTAAAACATTGTTACTTGAGTCCACACCGGGAATCCGTGTAGGGGGCATTTGTGTCGTTACGAAAAGAAGTAATGTCGTTACGAAGCTTATCAGTCAAATTTGTAGGATTAAATCGAGTAAGGAAATCACGACAAAGATCGGTCCAAGATGCTATTGATCCGGCAGGAATGCTATTCAACCATGCTTTCGCCCTATCCCTCAGTGAATAGGGGAATAAACTTAATCGTAAGACATCGGGGGTGACTCCGTGTATTTTGAACGAGTTGCAAATCTTGAGGAAAAATTTCAGATGTTGTCGTGCATCTTCAGTTGCTGAGCCCCCAAATTGACCTATTGTGTTGATCATATTAAACATTACCGGTTTCAACTCAAAGTGGTCGGCTTCAATTTCAGGTGCGACAACTCCTAGGTTAAGTCCATCAAGATCTTCTTCAAGATAGTCTCGAATAGTTATGTTTCGTGCAAGAATCACTCCTCCTCCTGCTCGAACATCTTGATTTATATCGCCGTCTTGATTAGCCATTTCTACTCTTATCCTTCGTCTAAGTCTTTGTAAGGTTCGTTCGATTTCTGGATCAAAGGGATATTCTGGTGTAGTCGGTCTCGCCCTGGTCATAGACCAATGCAAAACCAAAGTTTGTTAGCCCTTTGAATTTTAAACAAGAAAAGTAAAAAGAAAGTGCAAGAAAATAAAAACAAAGTCGCTATTGCCAATTCCCGGCAACGGCGCCAAAAACTTGTTGCGCGTAATAAGTGCTACGCAATTGTGCAAGTATACACGTTGCAAGTTATAGTATAAAAGATATCGTCTCCACAGAGATTGGTGCCACTTCAAGAATCTAGTCTCTTGCACTGTAAAAAGTAAAAACACAAATAAAGGATTATAGGAGCTTAACTAATAACTAATCTAGAAAGCAATAAACTAAAAGAAAAGATGAGATCAAATGAGAGAGAGATAGGCCAGGTTATCATGAGTTGAGGTGTGATAGCCGATTGGATCGTCTTGGTAAAAGAGTGCACGGGCAACTCAGTTGCCGTGGCAACTTGCACAACGGGGTTGCCTTGGCAACTAATCGATGGTTGCCTGGGTGACTAGTTGGGCAACTACTTGGGCGTCTGGGCAGCAACCTTCAAGGTTCGGCAGAGCGTTCTTCAATGGTTTCTTCTTATCCCTAAGTCGAAACTCTAGCTACTTGTGCATGCCTTGATAATACATCCCTGCGTGAATCAAGGGTGAACAACAACCAATCTTGCGCTCCTCTTAGACGTTGAAATCCTTAACTTATTCCTAAGCCGGATTAATCTTCACCATCAATAGATTGAATAAAGATCATATTCATTCGTTTCTTGAATCTAACTCTCCTGATATTAGATAAATAGATGAAGTTACGAGATCCTCTCCCAATTCACTCTCAAACAAGAATAAGAACCAAGAATGAATAAACCTTGAATAGAAAAGTGCAAACTCTTATTACCTAAACAAAATCCAATAGTTTCTCACAACCACAAAACACAATAACCATAGACAAGTAGATTTAGTTCATGGCTAGGTTCCAAAGAAACACAAGATAAATAATCCCTAGCATGAACCCAATCGAACAAGAAAGAAAAGATGAAGAAGGAGGCTTGTCGAAATCCTCCTTGCCCTAGATGCTTGTCGAAAATTCTCTCATCTTGCCTTCCTTGGAGTTGTCGAAATTCCCCTCCCTTTCTGTCTATGGATTGTCGAAATCTCCATCTTATTTATAGGGCTAGGCCAAAGTCCTTCTTTGAGGAGGAAGTTAAGTTGGAATTAAATTATCTTTAAAGAATATAATTCTTTATTATAATTATATTCTACTAGAACTTCTCCTATCTTCTTGGAATTTAATTCTTCTTTAATCTCTGCATGGAAATCAAATTCCTTTGGGTTTGGGCTTTGCTCTACGTCATCTTGGGCTTGTCTAGTCATCAATTTCGACTACCATATCACCTTTGCTCTTGTCGAAAATTGCCCTGGCAACTGGCTCGACGTCTCCTTCATGTATTGCCCTGGCAACTAGCTCTAGCCTTGCTTTGGCAAGTGATACTGCATATGCACACAAAATACACCAAAGCAACATCTTTTCCCACAAAAACTACCAAGTTATGTAATCAAGCTCAACGATGGAAGGAAACATGGATTAATGCATGAATGGCTAATTATGCAACCAATATGAGCCTAAGTCTAACAATAATATGAGTAAAAAGGGTAAAAAAATAGTACTTTTGAACACTTATCAATTAGCATGTGTTCCACATATTCCGTCATGTACTTCTGCCAAGATATTTCTGGCTTCTCGGGCATTGACACATCTTAGCAATATCTAATCTTTACCCCATTTTACACAGGATTTCACCATCAAGTACATATCTTGTAGCCATCCTTCTGATTGTCCTTTTATTATTATCATTTGCCTCTCTGGGATAAGTCTGGAATTTAATGTACTGCAAAATATCATAATACCATGGATTTCCATCTGCCTATTCTTCTATGCTATAACAATGAGCATAAGTTTCTTAACTCTGCATTTGAAATGGCATCATATCTTCTGGTTTGTTTGCTAAAAATACCGAATCTAGTGTAGCTAGGGCATCAGCCATTTGATTATCTTCCCTGGGGAGGTAAATGAAAGTAATTTCTTCAAACTCTTTCATCAACTCAAGAATCAACTTTCGATACTCAATCAACTTTGCATCTTTTGTTTTTTATTCTCCACGAAGTTGATAAATCACCAATGCAGAGTCTCCATATACTTTCAAAAATTTTATTTTCCTTTCAATAGCGGCTTGTAAACCTATAATACAAGCTTCATATTCTGCCATGTTGTTGGTGCACAAAAATTCTAGCTTACTTGTGAAATGATAATGTATACTATCTGGAGAAATCAACACTGCTCCAATCCCACGTCCCAGGGCATTAGCTGCTATATCAAAGTATAATTTCCAGGCTTCCTTCTCTGTATTTTCACTTTCCTTTGTATAGATATTCATCACATCCTCAACTGGAAAATTAAAGTTCAGGGACTCATAACCTTCTGAAGCGCGACTAGCCAATCTTTCGGTCAGAGCTGGTGCTTCCATCAAGAACTCTAATGGATCAAGACGAGATATCAACCAAGTAGTATTGTATAACATGTATTGTCTAAGTCTACGAGTTACCCAGACCATGGCACAACATAACTTCTTGATAAGTGGGTACCGTATTTCACATTCTATAAACCTTTTGGTCAAGTAATAAATAGCTCTTTCTTTCTTTCCCGTATCATCATGTTGCCCCAGCACACATCCCATCGAATTCTCATAAACCATCAAGTAGATAATCAATGGTATATCTGGCACTGGTGCTGCCAGAATTGGAGCATTTATCAGATATTTCTTAATATTGTCAAGTGTTTCTTGAAATTCTTCCTCTCATTCGCCCGGATTATTCTTTTGGAGCAATTTAAAGATTGGATCACATTTATCAGTCAATTAAGAAATAAACTGAGAAATATAATTCAATCTTCCCAAGAAACCTCAAACTTCTTTTTACGAGCGAGGGGGTGAAAGATTCTGAATTGCTTTCACCTTGCCTGGATCAATTTCAATTCCTCTTCTGCTAACCACAAAGCCTATGAGCTTTCTAGATGTTACTCCAAAAGTACATTTATTCGGATTGAGCTTCAATTGATACTTCCTCAATCTTTGAAACAATTTCCTCAGGTTCTGAATATGTTCCTCTTCAGTCTAGGATTTGGTGATCATGTCATCCACATACACCTCAATTTTTTTGTGCATCATGTCATGGAAAAGAGTTACCATGGCTCGCTGGTATGTTGCCCCAGCATTCTTTAGTCCAAAGGGCATTACTTTGTAACAATATGTCCCCCACAAGGTTATGAATGTTGTTTTGTCAATATCTTCTGGATCCATCTTTATCTGATTATATCTCGAAAAGCCATCCATGAAAGGAAACCATGAATGTTTTGATGTGTTATCAACCAAAATATCTATGTGGGGCAAAGGAAAATTATCCTTTGGACTTGCTCTATTTAAATATCTGTAGTCAACATACATGCGTACTTTTCCATCTTTCTTTGGTACCAGAATGATATTAGCCACCCATTCTGGATATTGTGCCACCTTAAGGAAACCAGCATCAATCTATTTCTGTTCCTTGATTTTTAATACTATTTTGAGTTTCAACCTTCTAAGCTTTTGTTGAACCGGTTTACATTCTAGCTTTATTGGCAACTTGTGTACCACTATATCTGTATCCAATCCTGGCATATCTTGATAAGACCAAGCGAAGACACCTTTAAACTCTCGCAACAAATCGACCAACTTTTGCTTTATTCTTAGCGAGAAAGCATCACCAATCTCCACCTCATTTTTGACTTCTTTTGTGCCCAGATTCAGAATTTATATCTCTTCCTTGTGAGGTAAGATCTTCTTGTCTTATTTTTCCACCAACCTTAGTAATTCATCAGGGATTTTACATTCTTTCTCATCTTCGACCTCATTGACTTCTATTAGACACTCTGGCCGCTCAAAATCTAATTGGGATTGGGTTCAGAATCATTCATACAATTAATAGCTGAAGACCTTCAAGGAAATTAATAATATGTTCTTGGAAAGCATGCAATAAAAACAAGAAACGTGTTTGCCATTTGAGAATTACAATGAAAACATCTTTATTGAAAGTAAACTTGCGTAATAGCCCTTTACAGATAATCCCTCATACTCGCAGGCAAAAGTATGAGATGATTCTTGGCATTTACTCTGTTTTATTCTTAAAGACTAGAGGGAGATCCTCGGGTGTCCAGTTATTTAGTGTTTTACAAGGGAATCATGGACGTATTCCTTCCAGAAACTTGTTGGGTTGGGATTCCTCAAATATACTATTGATGCACAGTCTTCCCACCATTTCACCGAATATCTCCTCTTCTTGGAGCCTCACCATCTCCTGATTATCCTTCTTCAGTTGCTTCTCTACATTGGCAAACCCACACGACTTGAAGACGCTTGTCAAGTTCGGAAAGGTCATGGGCTCCCAAGTAGTCTCAGTTCCCAAGAAACGGACGGGCCCTCCTTCGATCCTCATTCTTTTTCAGATCTTGTTTTCTCTATTGAATATTTTGCCTAAATCTAAGTCCAAAGCGATCATTCTTCATTATGATGGGCTTAAGGTACAAACAACCCTGTAGATTTTTCCCAAGTCCCTTTTCAATCTTTGCCCCTCTGCCAAGTGTCTCACGAATAGTCATCTTGGTGCAGTTTGATAACCTTGGGCAAGGTATCGGTTTCCCTTTAGCAACAAATGTTGTATTTATAAATTCCAGAGCTCGAAATAAACATTCCAAAGCGTTTTCATCTGTCTCAATGTATGGAGCATCGGTAGACACAAAAGCAATTATGTCCTCTTCGGCTCCAATGCTCACCAACTTTCCTTCAATTACAAATTTCAACTTTTGGTGCAAAGACGATGGTACCGCACCAGCAGAATGAATCCAAGGCCTTCCAAGCAAGAATTATAAGTCGGCTTTATATCCATGATCGCAAAGTCGACATTGTTGACTACAGGTCTAATCAACAGTGGCACTTCAATCTTTCCCAAAACTTCTTGAGTCTTTCTATCAAAAGCTCTTATTGTATTCTTGTAATTCTTCATATTAGAATCACCAATTGGTAATCTTTTTAAAGTTGTCATCAACAAAACATTCAACGCCGACCCATTGTCAATCAATACTCCTGGAAGAACATGCCACTTACAGTGAGTTGTGATATTTAAAGCCTTAATAGATCCCATTTCTCCCTCCAGAATCTCATCATCAGTAAAGGTGATGTAATTATCTGCAGTTATGTGGTTTACAATCCTGTCCAACTTGTGTACCGATATGTCATTCAGTACAGAAGTCTGGTTAAACACCTTAATTAAGGCATTACAATGCCCTTCTGAACTTAACAGTAGCTAGAGGATAGAAATCCTTGCTTGCTATTTTTTTAATTGTTCAACAATACTGTACTGACTATGTTTCAAAAACTTCAAGAACTCTTGGGCTTGCTCTTCAATGACGGGCTCATTTATCTTCAGGGCCGATTCCTCCCAAAATATCCTCTCTAGTATCACTGGAACCTTCACCTTCTCTTTTTCGGATTCTTTAAAAAAAATTAGAGAATAACATCTCCCACACCTAGTGAAGTATCCAACTTCATTCACTGGCTCAACATCAAAATTTTCCTCTGTCTTTCCTTCTAATACTTTTTCATCTCTTTCAGCGATTTTACCTCCTCCTAAAGTTTCAACTCCTCAAGTATTGCCACATTGGTAGAATAATTCCACGAAACCTTTTAGGTATCCTTGAATGCAAATAGTGCTGGAGAAAAGATCACAACCCTAGGAGTTGTTACCGACTTTGTATTATTGGAGGAGCCTCCAACCTTTGGTCTAGCAAAAATAGCAATGGTCTGCTTACTCTATATCTAACCCCTGAACTTTCAGAAGTACACACCTCTACCTCTTTTCTCCCACCTATTTTCTCAAAGAATTTAATATCCTTGTTATTCATCATCTTCTAGATCAAATATCTGAACTCAGAACAATACTGAATTTCGTGTCCATCCTCCTGATGGTAATCACAATAAATGTCTGACTCCACTTCTTTTTCAACCTTTATGCCTATCTGTATCATTCCAGCATTGTATAACTATTCAAGCAACCATTTTAAAAAAGATCTGATTTCAGCCACATCAGTCTTTAGCCACTTGGCCTCATCATCTTCTTCTATTACATTACCCCCGCCCTCTATGGTTCAGCAAATGATTAGCTGCTATACTAGGTTCATCAAACTTTAACACTCCAGTATTCCCTAAATTTTGGACTACCTTCTTGAATGTTGTGCAATTCTCAATTGTGTGCCCCAGGATCCCAACATGATACTCACAATGTGCCTTTGGATTATACCATAGAGGATATAGAGGTTGAAGAGGTGTCAGATGCTAGGGTCTCACCAAATCTGCATCAAATAACTATGGATATAGCTCCGTATATAACACTGGTAAATGTGTGAAGTTTATCCTGTCATTTCTTAAGCCTCGAGAATTCTTTCTATTAAAATTTTGTGAACTTCCTAATGCACCAGACGATGAGATTGTAACATTCTTCAAAGCCTCGTAGGTACTCGTATTGTTCACTTTGTTGTCATTCCTCTTAGAACTCTTACGAGAAATTTCCCCACTTTCCAACCTTCCACTCTTAATGGCTGCTTCAATCAACTCGCCAGCCATCACTATATCAGAAAAATTATGAGTAGCATTCCCTATCAAATGCTCGAAGAGTGGTCCCCTCAAAGTATTTACAAACATGTGATTGATTTCATTTTCCATTAATGTTGGATGAACTTGTGCTGCTAATTCCCCCCATCTCTGTGCTTACTGACAAAAACTCTCAATAAGTTTCTGTTCCATAGCTTGCAACATGACCCGACTAGGGACCATTTCAGTCACATGCTTATATTGCTCCTCGAAAGCTCCAAAAAGAACTTTCCACGACCTAATATTGACTTGACTTAACTCAGAGTACCAACGCGCTGTTGACTTTGTCAGACTATCCTGGAAACAATGAATCAACAATTTTTCATCTTTTAGATAGGCGACCATCTTGTGACAGTACATGGTACGATGTGCCTTCGAGGAGGTCGTTCTATCGTATTTCTCAAAATTCGGTACTTTGAATTTGGGTAGGAGAATTAAATAAGCAACCAAACTTAAATCAGCAACACTAGACCCCTGACTATTCATTTTTTGCATTTCCATCAATTTGTCTTCCAGAGCCTTGCAACGCTCCTCATATTTTCTCTCAATCTCTACATGAATCTTCTCAACTTCATTGACCATGTTTGTAATATCCCAAATTTTGGCTAGTGACTAAGTTGTAAATTTTGAAAGTTTAAGGGGTTAAAGTATAAACTTTGGAAAAGTTTAGGGACTAAAGTGTAAATTTCCCCAACAAGCAATTTTATTAAGCATAAGAGTGAATCGGATAGAAATAGGTACATTGATATCAGTTTTAAGAACTAAGATACAGTAAAAGGTACCGAATTTGGATCGAATAAAATTGTTAAGCGTGTTCAGGCCATGGAAATATTAGGATGGGTGACCTCCGGTGAAGGTCCCATAAAAGTGTTTCTAATCGATATGTTGGACTCAGTAAGAGTAGATGATATTCGTATAGATTTACGATAAAGGATTTCTAAGAGAAATTCTACTCTTTGAAGATTTTCAATAATTATTGGGATAATAGACTGAGTTAAGAAAATCCAGTCTAGGACTTTAGGAAAGGAAATTTTTATAAGATGATAGTGTTTATTTTTGGAAGATGGAAATATGGAATTTTTGGAAAAATTCGATAGCTCGATAAAGGTGAAATCGCAGTAAAAGTATTTTATAAATATCAGGAAATCGGATCAAACTAAAATTTCAGAAGCTGATCCAAAAGCCATGGAAAAGTAATAAAATACTATTTTATGAATATTTTATTATATTTGGTTGGATTCCAACTAGACTTAGTTGAATTTTTACAAGAATGGCAAACTAGTAAATAAAAACTAGTTGGAGGGCAAATTGGTCATTTTGCCCCAATGGCATTTTTCAAATATTTAAAAAGTTACAAGGAAAATTTTGGAAGAAGAAAATGGAATATTAAATCTTGGCCCTTGATTAATGATAAGATCAATCTCAACCGTTGGATTAAAAGGGCATTTTAGTAATTTCACTATCTAAATGAATTTAAAATTCATTTATACAAGACAAGTGTCCAAATTGGATGAAAAAAATATGAAGACCATTTATCATCCTCAAATTTCGAAATATGAGGGGGAGAAAGAAAGAAAAATTTTCCAAGTTCGTTTCAAGCCCCGAAACTCGATTTTCAGGTAATATTTTCAGCTGCAAAGTTGTTTTACTATTCAAGCTCTATCTTGTGGTGTAAATAATTCATGGAAAATATGCTTGATTGATGATAATTTTGCATGAGAAGAAATTAGAGTTTATTGAAAAAGTTTGGGGCTTTTGGAATTTTATGATTTCATGATGAAATTCAAGTTGAAATCAAGCTAGTATAATGTTAAAATCATGTTATTGAGGTGGGATTTAAACCCTACATATTTTAGTTTGTATGAAGATGATTAAGGTTTATGGATTCAAGTTTAATTTAGGGTTTGTGATGTTGAATTAATGATCTAGTAAGCTTGAATTGTTATTTGGAAGGAAAACCCTAAGTTAAAAGTATAGGGACCATTTCAGAAATTCTAAAACTTAGAGGAGCAAATCTGATTTTTATGATTTGTGTATTTATTTTATTAATGATGTTGGAGATGTGAAATTAAAGTTAGAATGCAAAACCGATCTTAAATCGAATTAGTGACCATTTTGAAAATTTGTCAAAGTTAAGTGATCAATTCGAAAATGAAGTTTTAGAGAATGACTGAATCTGATTTTAGTTGAAATAGTAGAATTCAAGTAGTAATATTTATTTGAGGACTAATTTGCAAAGTTAATAAGCTTGAATCCTTATCTTTGCATTTTAGTGACTATTTTGGTTAAGAAGGAAAATTAAGGGAAACTATTGTGAATAATTATTTGATGAAAAAGGTCATAAGTTCATGATTTAAAGTAAATAATGGGATTAAAGTGACAAATAGAGAAGTAAGGAGAAGTTGGTATATAAGTTGAAGTTAATTATGGAAGTTGTGTAGAAAACTGGATTATGGCAGTAAGTTTGAAAATTCACCATAAATTCTACAAAAATGGTTAGATGGTGAATTTTATACCTACGTAAAGATTCGTTCGTCTAGTTTGAGGTCCAACAAATGGAAACTGATTTTGAGTTCCGAGTTAAAAGATATGAATTTTTAATTGAAAGAAGGTCAGAAAATTTACAGAGCAGTTTTCTGCCTGGACAGTCTGTGATGAGAGTTTGAAGAATTTTCATAATTTTTGTAGATTTTATAAATTTATGTGGCTTATACGTTAGAACCGTTATCGAATATAATTTTTCCAGTATAAAGGAAATTAAGATCCGGTATGTATTCTTCCCGGTATAAGCAAATCTTTGAAGGTAGTGCAAGTTGTCAGAAAATGGAATTTGAAACATTTAGTATTTAAATGTGAGTTAGCAAGCTTGAAGGAATTATTTGAAGATCAAAATGGTCATTAGGGACCGAAAAATGAGTTTGTGAACAGTATAAGGAAGGAAAGAAATTTATGGAAAAATTTTATGTTGAATAGCTTAATTGAAATATTGTTAGAAGTGAATCTAACAAATGTTTATTTATATTCATGTGATCAATGAAGTTGGATCCGAATCAAAAGAAGGTTCAAGGTACTATAAAGGAAATGATCAATATAGCTTAGTGAGGCATGTTAATAAATGGCCAAAATGAGTGCATTTCTATATGTATGTTTTATTAAAAAGGGGAAAACTTGTGATAAGTTGACCCATGATTAAAATTGACATTGCATTACTTTATAATACGTGTATGATGCATGGCTTGACATGGCAGGCTTGGTGGAGTACAAGGTACGAACTATTGTTTGCATAAATGATGATGCATTACGCTTAATTGAATTACATGATAGCGGTGATACATGATTTATATGACAATATGAAACATGAATTACATGATAGTGATGATACATGATTCATATGATAATATGAAACATAAATTACATGATAGTGATGATACATGATTCATATGACAATACGATACCTGAATTACATGAATAATGATATGATTAAAATGAAATAAGTAACCACCTTGGGGACCCACGCCCTTGGTTTTGCACCTGGGGATCCACGCCCATGGTGCCAAGAGCACTAAAGAGGTGGGATTATATGGAGCAAAGAGTGTCCTTTTATGAGGAGCAAAGAGCGTCATCGAGTACGTACTCAAGTATTAAGGCTATGGAGTCTTAAAGGACTTTTCAGCCAATATCCAAGGTTATGAGTCTTAAAGGACTTTTCAGCCAGTACAAAAGGCTACAGAGTCTTAAAGGACCTTTCAGACAGTATGATTACAAGACGATTACATGAAAGATATTATATGCAAATGATGGCATAATGAAAACATGACCATGATAGAATACATGTTATGCAAATGATGGCATAAAGAAAGCATGACCATGATAGAGCACATGATATGCAAATGATTGCATAATGAAAGCATGACCATGATAGAGTACATGATATGTAAATGATTACATGATGAAAGCATGTCCATGATAGAGAATATATTATGCAATAATAACATGATTTATATGATAGTTATGATACATGACATATGTACATTTGTGATATACTTGCCATGTTATAGAGAAAACGAAATGCACTTTTATATATGACATACTATATTATATTATTTCATGTTTTTAAAATAAATAAGTTTAACTGCGTCAATAAGTTCATACTTAGCGTGTGTCTTATGTCACACGTAGGTTATCCGGATTTGTCTAGCGAGGAGGAGCAGAAACTTTGAAAAAAACCAAGTTACCACATTAAACTCAGTAAGTACATCTTTATCGTAATTTGATAGACTAGTGGGCATGTAGTATTTCTAAAGGTGAATTATTTTATAAGTTTAATTTTACAACGTATTTATGCATTGTTATTGAAGTATGGACTTAGAGAAATGGTTTGAAATTTTGGTATAAAAAATAAAAAAAATAAAAAATATATTTCTAGACAAGTTTTATTTGAATAATTCTATAACATCTTTAACGTATATTTAGTCTACAAGTATATGTTAAGGGTGCTAGCTTTATTGGTATCAGAGCAAGGTTTCTGGATGCTAAACCAAGTTTGATATGGAGTTTTTAGTAAATACATGCCCCTAGGATGTCATATTACTGATGTACTAATTGTATGACTTGATGCTGCTCCTCATTAGTATAAGGTGAAATAATACTAGAATAAAGAAAGTAAAACTATAATGGATTTCATCAGTTGACGAATCTTAGAGGTCAAGAAAGGACCCATAGTGGATATGATACAGTAAAATAAGCCTGGAAGTTAGTTCTTGTTTAGAATAAGTTATCTGCATAGTAAAGAGATGATACAATAATTATAAGATACTCAGATAAGAAGGAGTAAGAAAAGGAAGTATCTTTACTTTAGAAATATATATGTTTGAAGATAACAATGTCAGTAGTTGCTGTAGATGTAATCTGGCGATTTACTCAAGATAAGTTAAGGATTGAAGTTATGGTGGAAATAACCTAGTAGTATCTTATTATAAGATGTTTATACTGTCAGTACATATAATGGAGAATTGGAAAGTTATGTAATGATACTACTGAGATGATTAGAAAAGAAACTAAGAAAGAAATTGATCTGTAAAGAGATTAAATTTGAAGCTAAAAAACAAGATGTTAGGTATGAATCAGTCAGAGTACTAAAAGTAGTAAACTATATTGCAAGGATAATCAAAGCAAACATAGAAAGTGTTACAATGTAGATTCCTCAAATGTTAGAAAAAATTTGAAAAGTCTTTAAATGAGACACAACCTAAGTAAGAAGGGTTACTTATTTAAGGAGACATTAGTATTATAATATGTCAACTATGAAGCCTGATAGATTGGGAAGACAAAGAATCTGGAATAAAAGGATGATGAAAGTGATATTTGAGTACATATTGAACAAGATTAGAAGTCCATAAAGTGTATTGAACTTGTAACCAAAGAGTATTCAGAGATGGCAACTAAGAGGTTAATTCTACCTGAATAGTTGACAGCATAACCTTATAAAGGTAAGGCTGAAGTGTAATGGATTAGCTAAGATATCTTTTCAGAAAGGTTTTGATAAAGAAAATCAATAATATAAGATGATGAGTATGACAAGCATTAAAATAATGTGGATTGCTGGAAAAAGGGTTTTCTAATGATCTAGGTGATCAAATACTAGAAGGTAATATGAACGTATCATCTCGGGAATCTGAAGTGTAATTTAGATAAGTTGGTTATCTGTGCACATGATAGAAGTGATTATAAGAAGAAACATTTACATTTTTAAGAGGAATTAGTTCCTTAATGAAGTCAAAGGAAGAGTGTTTAGTTGAGGATTGTTTCAACTAATTGAAATTTCCCTAGAAATATTTCTAGACAAGAACAAGAGTCTCAGATCATAACGGTTATAAAGATACCCGTAGCAGTAACAATAAAATCAAGTATGACCTTTTTCCAATTTTTACCTAGATTGAGCTACTGGTGCAGTATGGGGCTCAAGTACAAGAACAAGAAGTACCTAAGAGGTTGTAACATTCGACAACTGTATATAATAAAACATTGGTTGTGTAAATGTTTAAGCTGTTGAGAGCCTTAAATGTCAGCGCAAATGAGAAGTTATGATTGTTTATTTGAGAATGAATGATGATTTGTATAGGTCAAAAAGGGAAAACTTAGTTTCAGAACTATTATACCTTAAGGAATCGTGAAAGAGTTGGACCAAGAGTATATTAATGGGTCTTATCTTCATAAGTGAGCAAAAGTCTATAGTATATGTACTTATGTTTTGGGGGCATTGACTGGATTATTTACATGTCAACCCTCCTGAATAAATTGAGATGCAGTTAGATTTGATACATGAAGAAGAGTTAGTAGAAATATTGGTTTATGGAATTAAAGAATTAAGGAATAAGAAATTTCATTGACTGAAGTTTTGAGGAAAAATCACAAGGTCGAAGAAGCCACTTGGGAGGCTGAGAAGAAAATAAGGAAGTAATATCCGTAAATATTTGGAACAGGTACGCATTGAAAATTTGAGGACCAATTTTCTTAAGGGGAGGAATTGGCTAGTGACTAAATTGTAAATTTTGAAAGTTTAAAGGGTTAAAGTATAAACTTTGGAAAAGTTTGGGGACTAAAGCGTAAATTTCCCCAACAAGTAATTTTATTTAGTATAAGAGTGAATCGGATCGAAATAGGTACCTTGATATCAGTTTTAAGAACTAAGATGCAGTAAAAGGTACCGAATTTGGATCGAATAAAATTGTTAAGCATGCTCAGGCCAGGGAAATATTAGGATGGGTGACCTCCGGGAAGGTCCCATTAAAAGTGTTTCTGATCGATATTTTGGACTCAGTAAGAGTAGAGAATATTCACATGGATTTACGATAAAGGATTTCTAAGAGAAATTCTACTCTTTGAAGATTTTCGATAATTATTGAGATAATAGACTGAGTTAAGAAAATCCAGTCTAAGACTTTAGGAAAGGAAATTTTTGTAAGATGATAGTTTTCATTTTCCGAATATGGAAATATGGAATTTTTGGAATGAATCTGATAGCTCGATAAAGGTGAAATAGCAGTAAAAGTATTTTATGAATATCGGGAAATCGGATCGAACTGAAATTTCAGAAGCTGATCAAAAAGCCATGGAAAAGTCATAAAATACTATTTTATGAATATTTTATTATAGTTGGTTGGATTCCAACTACACTTAGTTGGATTTTTACAAGAATGACAAACTAGTAAATAAAAACTAGTTGGAGGGCAAATTGGTCATTTTACCCTAATGACATTTTTGAAATATTTAAAAAGTTAAAAGGACAATTTTGGAAGAAAAAAAATCAAAGATTAAATCCTAGCCCTTGATTAATGATAAGATCAATCTCAATCGTTGGATTAAAAGGGCATTTTAGTAATTTCACTATCTAAATGAATTTAAAGTTCATTTATACAAGACAAGTGGCCAAATTGGATGAAAATTTTCAAAATATGAGGGGGAGAAAGAAAGAAAAATGGAGAAAAATTTTCCAAGTTCGATTCAAGCCCCGAAACTCGATTTTCAAGTAATATTTGCAACTGCAAAGTTGTTCTACTATTCAAGCTCTATCTTTTGGTGTAAATAATTCATGGAAAACATGCTTGATTGATGAGAATTTTGCATGAGAAGAAATTAGGGTTTATTGAAAAAGTTTGGGGCTTTTGGAATTTTATGATTTCATGATGAAATTCAAGCTGAAATCAAGTTAGTATAATGTTAAAATCATGTTATTGAGTTGAGATTTAAAACCTACATATTTTAGTTTGTATGAAGATGATTAGGGTTTATGGATTCAGGTTTAATTTAGGGTTTGTGATGTTGAATTAATGATCTAGTAAGCTTGAATTGTTATTTGGAAGAAAAACCCTAAGTTAAAAGTATATGGACCATTTTGGAAATTCTAAAAGTTAGAGGACCGAATCTGATTTTTATGATTTTGAAGTGTGTTTATGTTATTAATGATGTTGGAGATGTGAAATTGAAGTTAGAATGTAAAACCGATGTTAAATCGAATTAGTAACCATTTTGACAAACTATCGAAGTTAAGTGATGAATTCAGAAATGAAGTTTTAGAGAAGGACTGAATATGATTTTAGTTGAAATAGTAGAATTCAAGTAGTAATGTTGATTTGAGGACTAATTCGCAAAGTTAAGAAGCTTGAATCCTTATCTTTGCATTTTAGTGTCTATTTCGGTTAAGAATGAAAATTAAGGGAAACTATTATGAATAATTAATTGATGAAGAAGGTGATAAGTTGATGATTTAAAGTAAATAATGGGATTAAATTGACAACTAGAGAAGTAAGGAGAAGTTCGTATAAAAGTTGAAGTTAATTATGGAAGCTGTGTAGAAAACTAGATTATGGCAGTAAGTTTGAAAATTCACCATAAATTCTACAAAAATGGTTAGATGGTGAATTTTATATCTATGTAAATGTTTGTCCGTCTAGTTTCATGTCCAACAAATGGAAACTAATATCGAGTTCCGAGTTAAAAGATATGAATTTTTAATCGAAAGAAGGTCAGAAAATTTACATAGCAGTTTTCTACCTCGACAGTCTGTGACGAGAGTTTGAAGAATTTTCATAATTTTTGTAGATTTTATTAATTTATTTGGATTATTCCTTCAGAACCGTTATCGAATCTAGTTTTTCCAGTATAAAGGAAATTAAGATCTGGTATGTATTCTGCCAGGTACAAGCAAATCTTTGAAGGTAGCGCAAGCTGTCAGAAAATGAAATTTGAAACATTTAGTATTTAAATGTGAGCTCGCAAGCTTGAAGGAATTATTTGAATATCAAAATGGTAATTAGGGACCGAAAAATGAGTTCGTGAACAATATAAGGAAGGAAAGAAATTTATGGAAAATTTTTATGTTGAATAGCTTAATTGAAATATTGTTAGATATGAATCTAAGAAATGTTTATTTATATTCATGTGATAAATGAAGTTGGATCCGAATCAAAAGAAGGTTTGAGGTACTATAAAGGAAAGGATTAATAGAGCTTAGTGAGGCATATTAATAAATGGCCAAGGTGAGTGCATTTCTATATGTATGTTTTATTAAAAGGGGGAAGACTTGTGATAAGTTGACCCATGCTTAAAATTGACATTGCATTACTTTATAATACATGATATGATGCATGACTTGACATGGCAAGCTTGATAGAGTACAAGGTACGAACTATTGTTTGCATAAATGATGACGCATTATGCTTACTTGAATTACATGATAGTGATGATACATGATTTATATGACAATACGAAACATGAATTACAGGATAGTGATGATACATGATTCATATGATAATATGAAACATGAATTACATGATAGTGATGATACATGATTCATATGACAATATGATACATGAATTACATGAATAATGATATGATTAAAATAAAATAAGTAACCGCGTAGGGGACCCACGCCCTTGGTGTTGCACTTGGGGATCCATGCCCATGGTGCCAAGAGCACTGAAGAGGTGCGATTATAAGGAGCAAAGAGTGTCCTTTGATGAGGAGCAAAGAGCGTCCTCGAGTACGTACTCAAGTATTAAGGCTATTGAGTCTTAAAGGACGTTTTAGCCAGTATCCAAGGCTATGGAGTCTTAAAGGACTTTTCAGCCAGTACAAAAGGCTACGGAGTCTTAAAGCACTTTTTAGCCAGTATGATCAAAAGTCGATTACATGAAAGACATGATATGCAAATGATGGCATAATGAAAAATGACCATGATAGAATACATGTTATGCAAATGATGGCATAAAGAAAGCATGGCCATGATAGAGCACATGATTTGCAAATGATTGCATAATGAAAGCATGACCATGATAGAGTATATGATATGTAAATGATTACATGATGAAAGCGTGTCCATGATAGAGAATATATTATGCAATAATAAAATGATTTATATGATAGTTATGATACATGACATATGTACATTGTGATATACTTGCCATGTTATAGAGAAAATGAAATGCACTTTTATATATGACATATTGTATTACATTATTTCATGTTTCTAAAATAAATAAGTTTAACTGCCTCACTAAGTTCGTACTTAGCCTGTGTCTTATGTCACATGTGGGTCATCCGGATTTGTCTAGCGAGGAGGAGCAGGAACTTTGAAACAAAAATCAAGTTACCACATTAAACTCAGTAAGTACATCTTTATCGTAATTTGATAGACTAATGGGCATGTAGAATTTCTAAAGGTGAATTGTTTTAGAAGTTTAAGTTTACAACGTATTTATGCATTGTTATTGAAGTATGGACTTAGAGAAATGGTTTGAAATTTTGGTATAAATAATAAAAAAATATATTTCAAGACATGTTTTATTTGAATAATTCTATAACATCTTTAACGTATATTCGGTCTACGAATATATGTTAAGGGTGTTACATTTATTGGTTTCAAAGCAAGGTTTAGCCGGTTCTGGATGCTAAACCAAGTTTGATATGGAGTTTTCAGTAAATACATGCCCCTAGGATGTCATATTACTGATGTACTGATTGTATGACTTGATGCTGCTCCTCATTAGTATAAGGTGAAATAATACTAGAATAAGGAAAGTAAAACGATATGGATTTCGTCAGTTGACGAATCTTAGAGGTCAAGAAAGGACCCATAGTGGATATGATACAGTAAAATAAGCCTAGAAGTTAGTTCTTATTTAAAATAAGTTATCTGCATAGTAAAGAGATGATACAATAATTATGAGATACTCGGATACGAAGAAGTAAGAAAAAAAGTATATTTACTTTAGAAATATATATGTTTGAAGATAACAATGTCAGTAGTTGCTGCAGATGTAATCTGGCAATTTACTCAAGATAAGTTAATGATTGAATTTATGATGGAAATAACTCAGTAGTATCTTATTATAAGATGTTTGTACTGTCAGTACATATAAGGGAGAATTGGAAAGTTAAGTAATGATACTACTGAGATGATTAGAAAAGAAACTAATAAAGAAATTGATATGTAAAGAGATTATATTTGAAGCTCAAAAAGAAGATGTTAGGTATGAATCAGTCAGAGTACTAAAAGTAGTAAACTATATTGCAAGGATAATCAAAGCAAACATGGAAAGAGTTATAGTGTAGACTCCTCAAATGTTAGAAAAACTTTGAAAAGTCTTTAAATGAGACACAACCTAAGTAAGAAGGATTACTTCTTTAAGGAGACATTAGTATTATAAGATGTCAACTGTGAAGCCTGATAGATCAGGAACACAAAGAATCTAGAATAATAGGATGATGAAAGTGATATTTGAGTACATACTGAACAAGATTAGAAGTCTATTATTGATAAAGTGTATTGAACTTGTAACCAAATAGTATTCAGAGAAGACAACTAAGAGGTTAATTCTACCTGAATAGTTGATAGCAAAACCTTATAAAGTTAGGGCTGAAGCATAATGGATAAGCTAAGATATCTTTTCAGAAGGTTTTGATAAAAACAATCAGTAATATAAGATGATGAGTATGAAAAGCATTAAAATAATGTGGATTGCTGGAAAAAAGGGTTTTCTAATGATCTAAGTGATCAAATACTAGAAGCTAATATGAAGGTATCATCTTGGGAACCTGAAGTGTAATTTAGATAAGTTGGTTATCTGTGCACAAGGTAGAAGTGATTATAAGAAGAAACGTTTACATTTTTAAAATGCATTAGTTCCTTAACGAAGTCAAAGGAAGAGTGTTTAGTTGAGGATTATTCCGGCTAGCTGAAATTTCCCTAGAAATATTTCTAGACAAGAACAAGAGTCTCAGATCACAACGGTTATGAAGATACTCGTAACAATAGCATTGAAATCAAGTATGAACCTTTTCTGATTTTTACCTAGATTGAGCTACTGGTGCAGTAGGGGGCTCAAGTACAAGAACAAGAAGTACCTAAGAGGTTGTAACCTTCGGCAAATGTATATAATAAAGCATTGGTTGTTTAAATGTTTAAGCTGTTGAGAGCCTTAAATGTCAGAGCAAAAGAGAAGTTATGATTGTTTATTTGAAAATGAAGGATGATTTGTATAGGTCAAAAAGGAAAAACTTAGTTTTAGAACTGTTATACCTCAAGGAATCGTGAAAGAGTTGGACCAAAAGTATATTAATGGGTCTTATCTTCAGATGTGAGCAAAAGTCTATAGTATATGTACTTATGTTTTGGGGGCATTGACTGAATTTTTTACATGTCAACACTCCTGAATAAATTGAGATGCAATTAGATTTGATACATGAAGATGAGTTAGTAGAAATATTGGTTTATGGAATTAAAGAATTAAGGAATAAGAAATTTCATTGACTGAAGTTTTGAGGAAAAATCACAAGGTCGAAAAGCCACTTGGGAGGCTAATAAGAAAATAAAGAAGTAATATCCGTAAATATTTGGAATAGGTACGCATTGAAAATTCGAGGATGAATTTTCTTAAAGGGAGGAATTGTAATATCTCAAATTTTGGCTAGTGACTAAATTGTAAATTTTGAAAGTTTAAGGGGTTAAAGTATAAACTTTGGAAAAGTTTAGGGACTAAAGTGTAAATCTCCCCAACAAGTAATTTTATTTAGTGTAAGAGTGAATCGGATCGAAATCGGTACCTTGATATCAGTTTTAAGAACTAAGATGCAGTAAAAGGTACCGAATTTGGATCGAATAAAATTGTTAAGCATGCTTAGGCCAGAGAAATATTAGGATGGGTGACCTCCGGGAAGGTCCCATAAAAGTGTTGTTGGTCTATATTTTGGACTCAGTAAGAGTGGAGAATATTCATATGAATTTACGATAAAGGATTTCTACGAGAAATTCTACTTTTTGAAGATTTTCGATAATTATTGGGATAATAGACCGAGTTAAGAAAATTCAGTCTAAGACTTTAGGAAAGGAGATTTTTATAAGATGATAGTGTTCATTTTTCGAATATGGAAATATGGAATTTTTGGAATAAATACGATAGCTCGATAAAGGTGAAATCGCAATAAAAGTATTTCATGAATATTGAGAAATCGGATCGAACTGAAATTTCAGAAGCTGATCCAAAATCCATGGAAAAGTCATAAAATACTATTTTATGAATATTTTATTATAGTTGGTTGGATTCCAACTAGACTTAGTTGAATTTTTACGAGAATGGCAAACTAGTAAATAAAAACTAGTTGGAGGGCAAATTGGTCATTTTGCCCCAATGGCATTTTTGAAATATTTAAAATGTTACAAGGACAATTTTGAAAGAAGAAAATGGAAGATTAAATCTTTTCCCTTGATTAATGATAAGATCAATCTCAACCGTTGGATTAAAAGGGCATTTTAGTAATTTTACTATGTAAATGAATTTAAAATTCATTTGTACAAGACAAGTGGCCAAATTGGATGAAAAAAAGTGATGAAGACCACTCTTCATACTCAAATTTCGAAATATGAGGGGGAGACAGAAAGAAAAATGGTGAAAAATTTTCCAAGTTAAGTGATAAATTCGGAAATGAAGTTTTAGAGAATGACTGAATCTGATTTTAGTTGAAATAGTAGAATTCAAGTAGTAAAGTTGATTTGAGGACTAATTTGCAAAGTTAAGAAGCTTGAATCCTTATCTTTTCATTTTAGTGACTATTTCGGTTAAGAAGGAAAATTAAGGGAAACTATTGTGAATAATTATTTGATGAAGAAGGTGATAAGTTGATGATTTAAAGTAAATAATGGGATCAAATTGACAAATAGAGAAGTAATGAGATGTTAGTATAAAAGTTGAAGTTAATTATGGAAGCTGTGTAGAAAACTGGATTATGGAAGTAAGTTTGAAAATTCACCATAAATTCTACAAAAATGGTTATGTAACCTCCTCGACCCGGCCTAGCCGCCAGACCGAATCGAGTGAGTCACATTAGGTTTACCGAGGAAAACCGTGATAAGAAACCCTAAATGAGTCCATTTTTTTCTTTTATCTTGTCTAGATGCTTAATTAATATCCTACATGTTCATGCTGACAGCAGATGAAAACCCAACTTAATCGGACATTGATTTGACATCTAATTGGTCTAAGATGCAATTTAGGGACCAAATTGCAATTCCAATAAATTATAGGATTAAAGCTCATTTTTATGTTACCCAACCTTTATTAATCAGGATTCAATCATACATCTCAAATTTTAGCTCAATTCGATAACTCGAGCGCTTATAATTGTATAAACAAAACTCAGGGATTAAATTGCAAAGAAACTAAAACTGTGCTATAGTGACATTAACAAATTTAACGGCCGTCCGTACCGATACGTGTTGAAACACCATGTTTCGGTACACCTCAGTGCTGTATTGATACCCTTAGCTAACTTACCAAACTTTTGAAATTCTATTTGACCGTACCGATACGGTTCCGAGGGTTTCGATACACGGGTTTGGGTTGAAAAAGCAGATTCCAGTAATTAAATCTTGTACCAAAACACCCTTTGTCGTACCGGTACGCTAGGCCGAATTTGCCTTGGCATATCAGAATACTCATAGCCCGTACCGATCCCTCAAGCCTGCAATTACCCAGCCGTACCGATACGGTCCCCCGCGTATCAGTACGCCTGGACCTGTAATGTAACCTTTTGCTGGTTTTTCATCCAAATAACACACTCAAATCATTCTAGCAAGCTTGAAACATAATACCAGCATACTAGGCAAACCACAAACATCCAAGCTTCACAAACTTAACATCCTAACATGGCATCTTTGCATCTAATGGAAAGCTAGAGGCATGCATCCTAGTTTTCATCCAAGCAACATTCCAAAATGTAAACCAATACCAAAAACCAATTTTAGAGGCCTTTTATAACTCAAGAACAACCAAGCAAACATGCTCAAACAGGGAGTTCAACAAAACATCTTCCAAAACCAAAATAAGTACCCCCATTGCCTTTATTCTTATAGTCCAATCCAAAACATACTTTGTTAGCCAAGTCTTGCTAGGATCCCCTTGCTTCTTGCTGCCTTCCGAGTCTTTAATTCTCTGCATTGATGGACAAAAATAGCATAAGCACACTAGGCTTAGTGAGGAGTGCTCAAAATCAACACACTATCAATGCATTTAGTCCAATACATATTAAAAATCCCTTCTTAAACCATAGTTTTCATCATATAAACATCATGCCTTAAAAAACCATGCAATTAACGCTTTTAAAACTAGCATATTAAACCATATGCTACATGTATCCTTAACCAACAGCAAATCCCATTGCTAACCTCAATTTAAGAATTCCCATGCGTAATAACCATATGCAAAGCTTTAAGAGTAAACATGTATAAATCACTTTATACAACATAAACCTTTCAATGATACATTAACAATTATATTGGCTTACAAGTGATCATTAAACAAGTTCAATGCCAAAAGAGTTCATTGGATACATGGATTCAACAAGTGTTCAACCAACACTTCAAGCCATCTCAACCAGTATAGCGATACAATCACAATCGCGGTACATTAACAACCGGGTACACTTTTTAACCCACGGGGAAACCAACCCCAATCATCGGTTAGACGCTTCATCCACTAACGGGAGTTTTAGGTATTGTTGAACCCCTCTACCGTTAGGGTACTCGGATGGAGTTTTCGGTACACGGATCTAAAACCCTCGACATCCAAGGCGACTTATTATAGTGCACTTATTCCTATGGCCGGCCAACTATATCCGATAACAATTTTAAAACCACATCACTTTCCAATATAATTAACCATTTACCATTTACCTCACTGTTTTAAACAATCATCAACCAAACCGTTTTCCAAAGCAACAACCATGTTTTAAAACACAAGTATAAACCATATACTTACAAGGATCACTTACCATGTGCATCATTCAGCATTTCATGCTCAAAAACAGTATATCAAATACTTTAAATCATGCTTAAACAGAAGGTAACATGTAAATCCAAAACAAGTGCATAAAACCATTTTCTACTAGCACGGCCGAGAGAGAAAATCCACTTTCACTTGCTTCTGAGTTTAAACCAACGTATCAAGCTAAGTTTAAACTCCCATAAACTACCTTTAAAACATTCCAATGCTGGAATCCAAGTTCTCACTCACCGATACGCGAAACCTCGATTTGTCGATGCAAAATCAAGCATCCAATGCCTCCAACGCTTCACCAATCACTTTCGGATCAACTTCCCTTGCTTTGACCACAACACAGTAGAGGATTAATGCATCTCAATGTATTCAAGACACTGCAACAACAAATCCTCTTGGATTTCCACAATCCTCTCAAGATTACCCATCCACAACAACCGAAAATCATCATAAAAACCTTCACAAAGACAACCCACCCACAACCTAACATTCTAACACCATTTTTATCAACAATCAACACCTGAAAACAGAATCAAATCAACCTAACACCCCTTGCACTCACGCAGCCATCAAAACACCCCAAGAACACAAATCTAGCAACCTAAACAATTAGAGATTCAAGAGTTTCGAGATTCCCTTGATAAAATCGACTTAACAACATCATTATACGTCGAAAATATATTCAAGAACAATCCAAAACACTGGAAATCATATTTAATCTGAATCCTTTATTATTTCATCAATTTTACCCAATTAAATCCATATTTAAACACAAAATTAGATTATGAACTATAAATCAAGGATCAAATACTTGGGAATATCAATAAATAACCATTTAACAGAGGAGATCATGGACCTTACCCCTGTTATGTCATTCCTCCCTCAATTGGCTTTTTAAAGCTAAGAAAACAAGAGATTTCCATGAGATTTTGTAAAACAAAGTTGAATAACCAAGTACTCATTAAAAATCTGAGTAAAAGAAATTCTCACCTCTGTTTTTTTTTATAAAATCTTGAGTGTTTGGCAGAAAAGAAGTTGAGAGAAAAGTGTTAGGAAAAGTTATGTGGATTTCTTGAAAAGTCAATAACTAACTTTTTAATCTTTAAACCTTCTTAATTATCCTTTTAAAACACATGTTTAAAATGAGTTAATTGAAGGGAGAAACCACCAACAAACACTTGGTAATTTAGCTCCTTAAGGATTCTAAGAATTTGACCCTTTTCATTTTAGTCACTTAAAACAGTTTTCAAAAATTGCATTTTGGTCACTAACCAAAATGTCACATTTCCAAATTCCATTTCACAAAATTGATTCCACCAAAAATCATTATATATCAAAAAATGATTTTAACTATTTTCCATATTTTTATCTTACCAAAAAATATATTGTCCCGAATTCGACTAGAATCTCTAACCCGGTCTACCAGACCGTCTAATAACCCCAAAACTGCTAGGCCCAAAAATTGGGGTGTTACAAATATCCCCCACTTAATAAATTTCATCCCCGAAATTTACCTGGAGGAAACAGGTGCGGAAACTGTTTCAACATATCCGACTTGCGTTCCTATGTGGCCTCCTCAACACCGCGGTGCCTCTACATCACCTTAACGAGCTCAAACGTCTTGCCAATCAACACCTTACTGCTAGTATCAAGAATCTCTATTGGTTCTTCATCATAAGATAGGTTCAGTCTTAACTCAATCTCCTCCACCGGCACGACATGCAATGGATCCGACCTATATCTCCGTAACACCGAAACGTGGAACACATCATGAATCTTTCCTAATTCCGGAGGTAACCTTGAGCGGTACGTAACAGGACCCACGTGCTCAACAACCTTGTATGGTCCAATAAACCTCGGGCTAAGCTTCCCTTTCCGCCCAAACCGCAACACTTTTTTCCAGGGCGTCACCTTCAAAAACACTCGATCACCCACAGTGTACTCTATATCCCTACGCTTCAAATCTGCATAGGACTTCTAACGATTTGCAGCCACTTTTAAGTGTTCACATATCAACTTTAACATTTTGGTTGTGCCTTTCAAAACATTAGGCATTGATACAAACTTTTCCCCTACTTCTTCCCAACACACGAGCGTACAACATTTCCTACCATACAACGCCTCATAAGGTGCCATCTGTATGCTAGCATGATAACTGTTATTGTAAGCAAACTCCACCAACGGCAACTGCTTCTCCCACGTTCCCTGGTACTCAATAATAAAACACCTCAACATATCCTCGAGAACCTGAATTACGCGTTCTGTCTGACCATCCAACTGAGGATGATACGAGGTACTAAAACTCAATCGGGTTCCCAAAGCACGATGCAAACTCACCCAAAACCTTGCGGTGAACCGCGGATCCCTATCCAAACTATAGATTTGGGTACCCTATGCATATGCACAATCTCTGAGATGTACAATTCAGCCAACCTTTCTAAGGTATACGTAGTATGCACTGGCACAAAATACGCACACTTCGTACACCGATCAACAATTACCCAAATGGAATCCTTTTTAGTTGACGTCAAAGGCAACCCAGACACAAAATCCATGGTGATTCTTTCCCACTTCTATTCTGGTATTCTCAACGATTGCAACAACCCGGAAGAAAATTGATGCTCAGCTTTTACCCGCTGACAAACCATACACTGAGGACCGAAATTAGCCACATCCTTCTTTAGTCTGACCCAATAGTACTCCTCCTTCAACCCTCGATACATTTTAGTACTACCGGGATGCATAGCAAAAGGACCAGCGTGTGCCTTAGTCAAAATAGTATGCCTCAACTCTTCGTCTTCAGGCACCACTATTCGACCCTTGAAACACAACACCCCATCATCATTGAAATGAAAATTCGTAGGATTCCCATCCCTGATATCTTCCACATGAGGTACCAAACTCCCATCATACGGTTGCTTCTCCTTAATCATCTGCGACAAGGACGGCTTCATTTGTAATTTAGCCAACAACCCACCATCGCGTGTCACACTCAAACGTGCAAACATAGCCCTTAACTCCACCGCTGCCTTCCTGCTCAAAGCATCAGCAACCACGTCAACCTTACCCGGATGGTACTCAATAGCTAGATCATAATCTTTCAACAACTCCAACCACCTACGTTGTCTTAGGTTCAACTCTTTTTGAGACATCAAATACTTCAAACTCTTATGATCCGTGAAGACAACACACTTCTCCCCATAGAGGTAATGCCTTCAAACTTTCAAGGCAAACACCACCTCGGCAAGCTCAAGATCGTGAGTAGGGTAGTTATGTTCATGAACCTTCAACTACCTAGATGCGTACGCCATTACCTTATTTTATCCAAAATAATCAATTTAATATAAAAGTAAGGGTAAAATGACCAAAATGCCATTAATGAATCTTGGTATTTTCAAAAATGCCATTATTCCCTATTTACTCAAATACTGCATAGAATCTAATCCAAATCGAATCAAAATGATCCCAAAACTTAACACCATGTTCTTTTAGTCTATCTAAGGCTTCCATAAAATTTTCATAATTTTCTGAGTTTGAATAGTCATCTGAATTAATTCCTGAAACTTATTCTCTTTATAGCTTTTTACACAAATCACGTACCAAAAATCCGATTCCTACCAAAATTCTTATACGGGACAAACTATTCCCAACTTTTCACTTTTGTCACCAAACTTTGAATTTTTACGATTTAGTCACTAAATTAAAACCACTAACTTTTAAATCTTTGCAATTTAGTCACTAACCAATATTGGGGTATTAAATTCTCCCCCTTAAGAAAATTCATCCTCGAATTTTCGAAACATATCTAATTTAAACATATGAGGAAATTATTTTTCCATATCTTCTTCTTTTTCCCACGTTGCTTCCTCAACTTTGTGATTTTGCCGAAGAACTTTAACGAGTGGAATTTTCTTATTCCTTAGTTCCTTGACATCACGAGCTAGAATTCTGATCGGTTATTCTTCATATGTCAAATCTGGTTGAATCTCTATTTCCTTGGGAGTTACGATGTGGGAAGGATCCGATCGATATCTTGTGAGCATTAATACATGAAATACATTATGAATCTTGTCCAATTCTGGAGGTAAAGCAAGTTGATAAGCCACAGGACCAACTTTATCTACAATCCCATGCGGTCCAATAAATCTAGGGCTCAACTTTCTTTTCCGTCCAAAACACAACACTTTCTTCCAAGGAGATACTTTAGGAATCACCTTGTCACCCACTTGAAACTTAATTTCTTTTCTCTTTGAATCTACATACGACTTTTGTCGATCAGCAGCTATCTTCAGATTATCTTGTATAATCTTCACATTGTCTTTTGCTTCTCTAATCAGATCAGGACCAACGATGTCTCGATCCTTTAACTCAAACCAATTTAAAGGAGTCATGCATTTTCTTCCATATAAGGCTTCATAAGGCGCTATTCTGATACTTGCTTGGTAGCTATTATTATAAGCAAATTCAGCTATTGGCAAATATTTCTCCCAAGATCCTTTTAATTCAATTACACATGCTCTCAACATGTCTTCGAAAGTTTGGATAGTTCGCTTTGATTGTCCATCTGTTTGGGGATGAAAAGCTGTGCTAAAATTAAGTCGAGTATCCAGAGCTTCATGAAATGATTTCCAAAACCTAGAAGTAAAATTTGGATCTCTGTCAGACACAATCGAGACTGGTACTCCATGAAGTCGAACTATTTCTTTAATATACAATTCTGCATACTTATCCATAGAGAAATCAGTTCGGACATGAATAAAATGTGCCGACTTAGTCAATCTATCCACAATCACCCAGATTGAATCCTTTTTGCTTGGAGTCAAAGGTAACCCCGTGACAAAATCCATGGTTATTAGTTCCTATTTCCACTAAGGAATGGAAATCGGTTGCAATAAACCAGAAGGCACTTGATTCTCTGTCTTTACTTGTTGACATGTCAAGCACTTCGAAACAAACTCAGTTATAGCTCTTTTCATTCCTGGCCACCAATATCGACTCTTAAGATCTTGATACATTTTGTTTCCACCCGGGTGCATGGTCAAAGGACTATAATGTGCCTCAAAGAGAAGTTATTTCTTCAATTCTTCATTATCAGGAATAACAATCCTTCCCCGATAATATAAGCACCCATCAAATTTAATTTCAAAGTCTTTGGCCTCACCATTTTTGACTTGTTTGAATCTTGACAAACATTCCTTATCTCCTTTTTGAAATTCTTTTATCCGATCTACCAAAGTAGGTCTTATGCTTAATTCAACAATCAAGGCACCATCCTCTTTTAAAGCTAGTCTTGCATTAATAGCTCTTAAAGCAGAAAAAGTCTTCATACTTAGGGCATCAACTACTACATTTGCTTTCCCAGGATGGTAGTCAATAATCACATCGTAATCCTTTAGAAGCTCAATCCATCTCCTCTATCTCAAATTCAACTCCTTTTGAGTTAGCAGATACTTTAAACTTTTATGATATGTATAGATATAGCATCATTCTCCATATAAATAATGACGACATATCTTTAAAGCAAAAACAACAGCTGCCAACTCTAAATCATGGGTAGGATAATTCCCCTCATGCGTCTTCAGTTGTCTGGAAGCATAAGCCACCACTTTTTCTTCTTGCATGAGTACACATCCCAATCCATTATGAGATGCATCACTATACTCCACAAAATCTTTACCCGATTATGGATGTACTAATACTAGAGCTTCAGTTAAAATTCTCTTCAATGCTTCAAAACTTTCTTGACACTTGTCTGTCCAAATAAATGGCACATCCTTCCTCAATAGCTTGGTTAGCGATGAGGCAATCATTGAGAAATTCTTTACAAATCTTCGATAATAACTAGCCAATCCCAAGAAACTCCGTACTTCAGAAACATTCTTCAGAGCTTTCCATTCAACCATAGCTTGTGCTTTCTTGGGATCTACTCTTATCCCCTTTGCTGAAACAACATGACCAAGAAAAGTAACTTCTGATAACCAAAATTCACATTTAGACAACTTAGCATAAAGCTTCTTCACTCGGAGAGTCTGAAGAACAACTCGAAGATGAGCATCATGTTCTTCTTTTGTCTTTGAATATACCATAATATCATCAATGAATACTACCACAAACTGATCCAAATACGGCTGAAATATTCTATTCATTAGATCCATAAATGCTGCTGGTGTATTAGTTAATCTGAGCAGCATCACAACGAACTCATAGTGTCAATACCGCGTTCGAAAAGCCGTCTTGGAAATATCTTCTTCCTTAATCTTCAATTGATGATATCCAGATCGAAGATCAATAGTGGAAAACACAGGTGCACCCTTTAATTGATCAAAAAGATCATCAATCCTTGGAAGAGGATACTTATTCTTCACAGTCACCTTGTTTAACTGGCGATAATCTATGCATAATCGCATAGATCCATCTTTTTTTTCACGAATAACACTAGTGCGCCCCAAGGTGACACACTGGGTCTTATAAATCCCTGATCTAACAATTCTTGTAATTGCGCTTTTAACTCCCGAAGTTCAGTCGGAGCCATTCTATACGGGTCCATCGATATGGGTTCAGTACCAGGTAACACTTCTATTTTAAATTCTACTTCTCGATCTGGAGGTAATCCTGGTAACTCATCAGGAAATACATCTGGATATTCTCAAATAGTAGGAATATCTTCCAACTTAATCCTAGAAGTTCGAGTATCCACCATATTAGCTAGAAAAGCCTGACAACCTTCTAATAACAGCTTCTTTGCAAGAACAACTGAAATTACATTAGATAGATAATTCATTCTTTCACCAACTACAATTACCTCGGCACCTTTTGAATCCCTTAATATCAATCGTTTCAAATGACAATCTACCAAGGCATGATAAAAAGATAACCAATCTATTCCCAGAATTATTTCAAATTCTTCGAAAGGTAACTCCATTAAATTTATTGGAAACTCTGTTCCTTACACCTTTATCGGGCAGTTTTTGCATACCCGATTCACTTTTGCACTTTGGCCCAATGGATTTGTCGTTATGATATCACTAGAGACAGACTCTAATAGAACATTCCTCTTTTTGATCAACTTAGTGCTAATGTATGAATGCGTAGAACCAGGATCAATCAAAACAAATACAGGCTCATCATAAAGATAGAATGTACCTATATTGATCTCTGGATCATCACGATCTCTATCTGTCCTGATATTAAAGACTCGAGCTGGTACACACATCTCCTACTGTGAAGCAGATTCAGATAGTCTTTCAGATCCACCTCTGCCTCTACCTCTCTGTGGCATCGCAACAGACCTTTTTGTCTGTACAGATTTCTCTCCAGACGTTTGAGGACAGTCTCTCACAAAATAACCCATCTTTCTACAGTTAAAACATGCTCCGGTCACCAACCAACATGTACTGTATGATGTTTACCACAAACATCACACAACTGAGTTCTAAACTGGGATAATGAACCAACACCGGAAACAACTGTCTGGGCCTGCTTATTTCCTCCAGCATTACCTCTTTTACGAGCAGATCCAGATTTATTCTTATACCAAGAACCACCTTTATTCCTTTTTGATGAGAAATGAGCTGAAGATGTTCCTGGTCTTTTATTAGATTGCGAAGTCTACTCTATTATGTCCTCCAAATAGACACGTTCCATTGCTTTAGCTCGATTCACCACCTGTAAGCAGGTTCAATGCCACCAACATTTCCTTTGGTCTCCTATTCATGCCTTCAATAAAATAATCACATCGATCCTTTTCAGTAGGGATCGGCTCTGTTGCAAACCGGCTTAACTTGTTAAACTCGCATTCATACTCATAGATAGTCTGGTTTCTTTGCTTCAAGCTGATGAATTGTTGCTTCATCTCCCGGATGAATTGATCTCCAATGTATTTGTTCTTGAATTCCTCCAAAAAGAATTGCCAAGTAACTCACTCCGGAGGGACATGCATCGTAGCATTGGTCCACCAGAATATAGCTTGTCCTCGAAACAAAGAGACAGCTTCATCCAGCTTATCAGTTTCCGAGCAATGGAAACCTTCTAACATAATCTTCAAATCATTTAACCACATATCTGCAACCACGGGACCTTCATCTGCTTCTCCTCTAAATTCAGGTGCTCCCAAACTCTTTAATTCCCTAGCAATAGACATTCGAGAAGCAGGGACAGCTAATGGCTGAAAACACGTCAAAACCGTTTTCAATGTTGAAGAAAAGTCCCTTGGTCCTGCACAGGCATTCCCTGCTGTGCTGGTGCTCTTTCCTGTTCCGGTTGAGCTGGAGGGTTATTGTTAACCACATTATTCTCACTTCCAGCTTCTTCTGGAACCTTATGTTCCGTAACCTGTCTAGAACCTCCTGATTCAGCCATTTATAATCACATAATCACTACGTTAGTAAGGAGCGACATTCATCAATTATATAAACATTAGATCAGTAATTTTGACATCCTAGTGGCATGTACACACTTTTCAACAAAAATAACTTTCATTCCGGTCGAGAACCGACTAAATCTATAGCTCTGATACCAACAAATGTAACACCCCTTCCCGTATCCATTGTTGAATACAGGTCAGAGATGTCATTTAGCATTTACAATATATCACAGATATAAATTCAATAAAAACTTGTTTCTTTTATCACATAAAATATAATCTTCAAAATTAGTTATTTAACAAATCGCGTAAAAATTTAAAACTTCAATATTTTTTAAGTTTAATTCGAACCTAGTTTCAAGCAGCAACTAGGCAGTTTACTTCTAAATCATATGACTAATAAAACTGCTTAAAACTGCCTAATTTACCCATCATTTAAATAGTAAATAAAATACGATTAAACTAACTCTTTTCTAAACACATACATATCAGAGCAGTCAAAACATTAATAAATATACATGCCAACTAATAATATCAAAAGATAACATCAAAGATGTCATACTGATACTGATAATTCGGCTCTCCAAAATATGACGATGTCCTCTGTTGCTCCTTAATATCTACGCGTGAAACAATCACACGCTAAGTATATACTTAGTGAGGCAATGTAAAATAATTAAAACGTTTCTTTGCAAAGTAATAATGGAATAAATAGAGTGCAATATAACTATCCAAAAAAGATTTGAAAATCATAAAGACTGACTTATCAAAACCATTCCCCTTTATCGTAACCTGTAAAAACCTCAATATTTATATATATGTACACTACAGGTTATATCAATACAATCCATTGTACTTTCAATTTCAATATAGCCCAATGTACTATGGATGAGAATACATGGCATGCGAGTCAATGATGAGTATGAACGTGTGCCGACATCAACCAATTTGTTGTGCCATAATAAAACAATATATCAATATCAATGTATCAATATAAACACTAACGTAACTTAACAACAGTATTAACCGATAGGTCATAGTTGTAAAACACAACTCACTATATCATTAGTGTAACTTGACAGTAATATTATATCGATATACTCCACCTCTTTGGCATGTCAATATACCAAGACTCTCAATAATCATACAATGGGCTTTTTGGACAATTCACTATTATGAACCTTTCATTCATTTCGATAATATCAATGGATCAAAATCAATAATTTTAACATATAAAAATATGCATAGGGCAGTTCATACCCGAAATCATTCATAAAACCATTCAAAACCATTTAATATAAATCAAATCCTTTTCTTTCAACATTTGAGGTTGACTTATCACAAGTCTTCCTCGTATCATAATTAAAATAAATAAGATTGCACTCACCTTTGCCTTACTGATAAGTTGTACTATTACTTCCAACCTTACTCTTGAATTTTATCTTTATCAACAGCCTTGCTTGTATCCCGTTTACAATCTACACAACATTTCAACAACACATGCCATTCAAAGTACATGTTAGTATCATACTAACATTGATACATATTAGGAATAATATTTCCTAATAATTCTTTAACTTTCCAAAATATTCATTTTAGTCCTAAGGACTCTTTTTAAACTTCCAACCAACATTTTCAAGTCCAAACCTTACATTTCTCATTCTTTACACTTGAGGACCCAAACTTTAAAAATTTAAACATTATTCCTTAAATTTGTCAAAATTTCAAATTGGTCCCAAAAGTTAACACAACTTCAAAATCAACCTTCTAATCACTTAAACTTAATTTTCCAACACAATACACTTCAAAAACAAGCTTAATAACCAAACCCCTAAACTTTCCAAAATTTAAAACTTAATCTTCAAAACTTTATAAATTTCCACATTAGTCCAAATAACTTTCTAAAGCTTACAAAATCATTCTTACACCATTTATAACCTTAGGAAAATTTTCCATAATTTTCCCAATATTTTCTACCATAGCCGAATACCAAAGGTCACTTTGACCAAACTTTACATTTTGATTCAAGCATGAATTCAACCTCAAAACAATATATTCAAGCTTCTAACATCATTCTCACTTCAAATAAAAATTTTGCAAGAGTTTCCCCTAATTTTTCCATTTTCCCAAATTCAACCTACAACATAATTCATGGAATTTTCACTATTTGCAAGCTTGAAACAACATCCCAACATCATATTTAATCAAAAGAATCCATAAAACATGAAAATACAACTTGTTCTTCATAAACCCTAATCCCCAAACTCAACATATAGACATAGAAACTACTAAAAAATTATACTAAATGAAAGAGAATTTGATGGAGATCAATTTTCTATTTCATGTCTTAATCTAAAAACCAACCAAATCTTGATAAAAATTGAATCAAAAATCCTTTCTTACCTTTCCTATAGGTTTCGGCAATGAAGGAAGAAGATGGAGAAATTTTCTAGCTTTTTCTTCATTAATTATAATGACAAATGGCATTTTATTCTTAAAAATTAATATAAAAATCTCCACTAATAGTGTAATGACCAATTTACCCATTAGTTATAACCAATAGGATCACAAAACTTGTCTTATTTTATCCAAAATAATCAATTTAATATAAAAAGTAAGGGCAAAATGACTAAAATGCCATTAATGAATATTGGTATTTTCAAAAATGCCATTATTTCCTATTTACTCAAATACTGCATAGAATCGAATCCAAATAGAATCAAAACGATCGCAAAACTTAACACCAACTTCTTTTAGTCTATCTAAGACTCCCATAAAATTTTCATAATTTTTCGAGTTCGAATAGTCATCCAAATTAATTCCCGAAACTTATTCCCTTTATAGCTTTTTACACAAATCTCGTACCAAAAATCGGATTCCCACCAAAATTCTTATACCGAGATAAACTATTCATTTTTTCCATAAAAATAATTATTGGGAAAATTACCATGTTGGTCCCTAAACTTTTCCCAACTTTTCACTTTTGTCACCAAACTTTGAATTTTTACATTTTAGTCACTGAATTAAAACCACCAACTTTTAAATCTTTGCAATTTAGTCACTAACCAATATTGGGGTATTACATTTCAAAAGCTCGATGTCTATCCTCTATCCACTCAAACAGAACATTCTTCTGTAGCAGCTTAGTTAACGGAGCCGCTAAACTGGAGAACCCTTCAACAAATCTTCAGTAGTAACCTGCCAAACCAAGGAAACTCTTAACCTCCGTCATAGACTTGGGCGCCTTCCAACTCATTACAGCCTCAACCTTATACGGATCGACACGAATTCCTTCGGCCGACACAACATGTCCGAGAAACACAACTTCCCTAAGCCAGAACTCACATTTGCTTAACTTGGCGTACAACTGATTCTCCATCAACTTCTGAAGCACAATCCGCAAATGGCTATCATGATCCTCCTCAGTACGAGAGTACACAAGGATATCATCGATAAACACAACCAGAAACTGATCCAAAAACTTATGGAACACACGGTTCATCATGTCCATAAAGGCAGCTGGTGCATTGGTCAAACCAAAAGGCATCACCAAAAACTCGTACCTCGTACGAAAAGCTGTCTTGGGCACATCCACCTCCTTCAACTGGTAGTACACCGGCCTCAAATCTATCTTAGAAAACACCGAAGCACCCCTGAACTGATCAAACAAATCATCTATCCGCGGTAAGGGATACTTATTCTCTACCGTCAACTTATTCAATTACCGATAGTCTATACACATCCGCAACTTACCATCCTTCTTCTTTACAAACAACACCGGTGCACCCCACAGTGAAATACTAGGTCAAATAAAACCTCGATCAAGCAGCTCCTGCAACAACTCCTTCAACTCCTTCAGGGCCATGCGATACAGTGCAATTTATACTGGTACCGTACCCGCAAAAACCTTGATACAAAACTCAACCTTTCGATCTGGTGGCAACCCCAACAACTCTTTCGGAAAGACAGTCGGAAACTCACATACGGTGCGAACATCTTGCACCCTCAACTCCTTTGATTCAGGATTCATAACATAGGCCAAGAAGGCCTGACACCCAGAATCCAACATTCGACTTGCTTCCAAAGCTGAAACAACCTTAGACAAAAACGTGGCATTCTCGCCAACAACCACCACCTCATAATCATCCAAAAACCTCAAAGATATTCGTTCATTCTCAAAATCCACCACAACCTGATGTTCGGTTAACCAATCTATACCCAAGATCACATCAAAACCATGGAATGGCAATTCCATCAAATCCACGGCAAACTCATGTCCCTAAACCATCAGCGGACACCTACGATACGACTTCCTAAGCACGACTGTCTCCCCAAGAGAACTAGTCACTCTAACACCCACATTAAGAATTTCAAC
Organism: Hibiscus mutabilis; assembly: GCA_019671005.1. Classification (NCBI taxonomy): domain Eukaryota; kingdom Viridiplantae; phylum Streptophyta; class Magnoliopsida; order Malvales; family Malvaceae; genus Hibiscus; species Hibiscus mutabilis. Next base: position 36,276,036 of record CM033728.1, read on the forward strand.
AGATATATCAAGCAACTTAGCATGCTCACTCAACTAGAATCAACCAACGAATACAACGACAAAGACTGTAGGGCAAAAGTAGCTGCAGTCACATCGGTGTCATTGCGACCCTCACGGTGCGCATACACTTTAGCTGGTCCACCTCCCTCAAGCTGGATAGCAACGGTATGAGCCACAGTCCTCTGCCCACCATCTCGACACTGAAACGGTCTGCGACCACGACTACGACCTCTCTACGGAACAACAACAGGTGCGGCACCCTGCCCACCTCGGGCCAACAATAGACAATCACGCCTCTAATGGTCACCCGGCCCACAACTCTAGCAAACATTAGCCACAACATGAGCAGGTGCCTGACCCTCCCTGGCTAGATACGGGCAATCTCGCCTCATATAATCTCGGGATCCACAAACCCAACAGGTGTTAAACAGAGCTCTTACCTGGGCACCCTGCTCTTACCTGGGCACCCTGCCCCTAAACACCACGTCCAATAGCACCCCCTCTACACCTTGATTTCAGAAGAAACCTCATGTCACGGTGTCTCTTAACCTGACCACCGCTATAACCTGAATCAACAGCTCTCTTACCCGAGCTAGAACCTCGCGATCCAGACGCCAAACCCAAATTCTGCTCTACATCCATGGCTCGCGAAACCAACACATTAAAACCAGTATAATGAGCAGCAAGCATGTATGTCTTAACCTCCTGCACCAGCCCGTAGCAGAATCGATCACAACACTTACGCTCGTCAAGAACCAATTCAGGTGCATACTGACTCAACCTCACGAATTGAACCTCGTACTCCGTAACATTCATACTGCCTTGCACAAGAGCCATAAACTCGCACTTTCTATCATCCTGATATCGAACTCCTAAATACTTCTTCCGATAAGCCTCACAGAAGAACTCCAAGGTAACATCATCTGTCGCCATACCAGATGTCGTGGTAGTCTACCATGTATAGGCATCACCCTGCAGCAGGGAAACAACACAGCCCAGCTTACGAGTATTGGTATACCCCATCTGGCCCAATATCCTCTCAATACTAGCCAACCAGCCCTCAGAAGCCTTAGGCGATAACCCTCAGAACTCAACTCTGCCCAAACTGCAAAGACGCTCAAGCGGCAACCCTTACCTATCAACCGGTGGTACTGGCACACGAACACCCGCAACTGCTGCCTGAAAAGCACCGGTCATGGCCTGTATCAACAGTGCCATATCACCCATCCCTGGCCCAGCCGGCGCAGGTGGTACTTGTTCTAGTCCCTCATGAGGAATAGGTGGGGCGGTGATAACCCTCTAGGAGGTACAACATCTCCCTCAACACCCTGCCCAGTGGCAGCAACAATCGCACCAAATCGCAACTCTCTCTTCGGTCCCATCGTGCTAAGATATATCTAAGGCATAATAATTATTTCAAAACAAAAACAGTCAGGCCAGCCTCAAGCAAGGATCCAAGGCTTTCATTTCCAAAAATCAAAACTTTCAAGACTATAACAATAAGGCAATGGGTTCCCAAGTTTTCCTAACATAATATAAACAATTAGCGCGCATATATCAACCACCGTGCATATCAACATCAGGTTTTAGCATATAACAACATCACAATGATCACGACAATTTCCCGATTATCACCAAACATAAAAAGCAAGCACTGTGTATAACAAGCAATAGCAACAAATCAAATATAACATCCCCAACCTTTCGAAACCTGGCTCTAATACCACCAAATGTAACCCCCTCGACCCAGCCTAGCCGCCGGACCGAACCGAGCGAGTCACATTAGGTTTACCAAGGTAAATCGTGAGAAGAAACCCCAGACGAGACCATTTTTCTTTTATCTTGTCTAGATGCTTAATTAATATCCTACATGTTCATGCTGACAGCAGATGAAACCCCAACTCAATCGGGCATCGATTTGACATCCAATTGGTCTTAGATGCAATATAGGGACCAAATTGTAATTCCAGAAAATTACAGGACTATAGCTCATTTTTATGTTACCCAACCTTTATTAATCATTATTCAATCATACATCTCGAATTTCAGCTCAATTCAATAACTCCAGCGTATATAATTGTATAAACAAAACTCAGGGACTAAATTGCAAAGAAACTAAAACTGTGCTATAGTGACATTAACAGCTTTAACGGCCGTCCGTACCGATACAGGTACAACCGTACCAATATGGGTTGAAACGCCCTATTTTGGTACACCTCAGTGCCATACCGATACGCCTAACTTACTGAACTTTTGAAATTCTTATTGACCGTACCGATACAGTTCCAAGGGTTTTGATACATGGGTTTGGGTTGAAAAAGCATATTCCAGTGATTAAAGCCTGTACCGAAACACCCTTTGTCGTACCGGTACGCTAGGCCAAATTTGCCTTGGCGTATCGGAACACTCATGTCCCATACCGATCCCTCAAGCCTGGAATTACCCAGCCGTACCGATACGGTCCCCCGCATATTAGTATGCCTGGACCTGTAATGTCACTTTATGCTGGTTTTTCATCCAAATAACACACTCAAATCATTCTAGCAAGCTTGAAACGTAATACCAACATACTAGGCATACCACAAACATCCAAGCTTCACAAACTTAACATCCTAACATGGCATCTTTGCATCTAGTGGAAAGCTAGAGGCATGCATCCTAGTTTTCATCCAAGCAACATTCCAAAATGTAAACCAATACCAAAAACCAATTTTAGAGGCCTTTTACAACTCAAGAACAACCAAGCAAACATGCTCAAACAGGGAGTTCAACAAACATCTTCGAAAACCAAAATAAGTACCCCCATTGCCTTTATTCATATAGTCCAATCCAAAACATACTTTGTTAGCCAAGTCTTGCTAGGATCCCCTTACTTCTTGCTGCCTTTCGAGTCTTTAATTCTCTACATTGATGGAAAAAAAAGCGTAAGCACACTAGGCTTAGTGAGGAGTGCTCAAAAACAACACACCATCAATGCATTTAGTCCAATACATATTAAAAATCCCTTCTTAAACCATACTTTTCATCATATAAATATCATGCCCTAAAAAAACCATGCACCTAACACTTTCAAAACCAGCATATTAAACCATATGCTACATGTATCATTAACCAACATCAAATCCCATTGCTAACCTCAATTTAAGCATTCACATGCGTAACAACCATATGCAAAGCTTTAAGAGTAAACATGTATAAATCACTTTATACAACGTAAACCTTTCAATGATACATTAACAATTATATTGGCTTACAAGTGATCGTTAAACAAGTCCAATACCAAAAGAGTTCATCAGATACACGGATTCAACAAGTGTTCAACCAACACTTCAAGCCATCTCAACCGGTATAGCGATACAATCACAATCGCGGTACATTAACAACCGGGTACACTTTTCAACCCAGGGGACACCAACCCCAATCATCGGTCAGACGCTTAATCCACTAATGGGGGTTTTTGATAATGTTAAACCCCTCTACTATTAGGGTACTCGGATGGAGTTTTCGGTACACAGATCTAAACCCCTCGACATCCAATAAGACTTATTATAGTGCACTCAATCCTATGGCCGACCAACTATATCCGATAATAATTTTAAAACCACATCACTTGCCAATATAATTAACCATTTACCATTTACCTCACTGTTTTAAACAAGCATCAACCAAACAGTTTTCCAAAGCAACAACCATGCTTTAAAACACAAATATAAACCATATACTTACAAGGATCACTTACCATGTGCATCCTTCAACATTTCATTCTCAAAAATAGTATATCAAATACTTTAAATCATGATTAAACAGAAGGTAACATGTAAATCCAAAATAAGTGCATAAAACCATTTTCTACTAGTACGACCGAGAGAGAAAATCCACTTTTACTTACTTTCGAGTTTAAACCAGCCTATCAAGCTAAGTTTAAACTCCCATAAACCACCTTTAAAACATTCCAATGCTGGAATCCACATTCTCACTCACCGATACGCAAAACCTCGATTTGCCGATGCAAAATCAAGCGCCCAATGCCTCCAACGCTTCACCAATCACTTTCAGATCAACTTTCCCTACTTTGACCACAACACAACAGAGGATTAATGCATCTCAATGCATTCAAGACACTGCAACAACAAATCCTCTTGGATTTCCACAATCCTCTCAAGATTACCCATCCACAACAACCGAAATCATCATAAAAACCTTCACAAAGACAACGCAGCCACAACCTAACAATCTAACACCATTTTTATCAACAATCAACACCTAAAAATAGAATCAAATCAACCTAACACCCCCTGCACTCACGCAGACATCAAAACACCCCAAGAACACAAATCTAGCAACCTAAGCAAATAGAGATTCAAGAGTTTCGGGATTCTCTTGATAAAATTGACTTAAGAACATCATTATACATCTAAAATATATTCAAGAACAATCCAAAACACTGAAAATCAGATTCAATACGAATCCTTTTATCATTTCATCAATTTTACCCAATTAAATCCATATTTAAACACAAAATCAGATTATGAACTATAAATCAAGGATCAAATACTTGGGAATATAAATAAAGAACCATTTAACAGAGGAGATCACAGACCTTACCCATGTTATGTGATTTCTCCCTCAATTGACTTGTTTAAAGCTAAGAAAACAAGAGATTTCCGTGAGATTTTGTAAAACAAAGTGGAATAACCAAGTACTCATCAAAAATCTGAGTAAAAGAAATTCTCACCTCTGGTTTTTTTTTGATAAAATCTTGAGTGTTTGGCAGAAAAGAAGTTGAGAGAAAAGTGTTAGGAAAAGTTATGTGGATTTCCTGAAAAGTCAATAACTAACTTTATTAATCTTTAAACCTTCTTAATTATCCTTTTAAAATACATGTTTAAAATGAGTTAATTGAAGGGAGAAACCACCAGCAAACACTTGGTAATTTAGCTCCTTAAGGATTCTAAGAATTTGACCCTTTTCATTTTAGTCACTTAAAAATAGTTTTCAAAAATTGCATTTTGTTCACTAACCAAAATGTCACATTTCCAAATTCCATTTCACAAAATTGATTCCACCAAAAATCATTATATATCAAAAAAAAATTTAACCATTTTCCATATTTTTATCTTTTCGAAAAAAATATATTATCCTGAATCCGACTCGAACCTCTAACCCGGTCCACCAGATCGTCTAATAACCCCAAAATTGCTAGGCCCAAAAACTGGGGCATTACAAGTTAGATGGTGAATTTTATACCTATGTAAAGATTTGTTCGTCTAGTTTTGTGTCCAACAAACGGAAACTGATTTCGAGTTCCGAGTTAAAATATATGAATTTTTAATCGAAAGAATGTCAGAAAATTTACAGAACAGTTTTCTACCGGGACAGTCTATGACGTGAATTTGAAGAATTTTATAATTTTTTGTAGATTTTATTAATTTATGTGGCTTATACCATTAGAACCGTTATCGAATCTAGTTTTTCTAGTATAAAGAAAATTAAGATTTGGTATGTATTCTGCCCAGTATAAGCAAATCTTTTAAGGTAGCGCAAGCTGTCAGAAAATGGAATTTGAAACATTTAGTATTTAAATGTGAGTTAGCAAGCTTGAAGGAATTATTTGAATAACAAAATGTTCATTAGAGACCGAAAATTGAGTTTGTGAACAGTATAAGGAGGGAAAGAAATTTACGAAGATTTTTTATGTTGAATAGCTTAATTGAAATATTGTTAGAAGTGAATCTAACAAATGTTTATTTATATTCATGTGATAAATGAAGTTGGACCCGAATCAAAAGAAGGCTCGAGGTACTATAAAGGAAAAGATCAATAGAGCTTAGTGAGGCATATTAATAAATGGCCAAGGTGGGTGCATTTCTATATGTATGTTTTATTAAAAAGGGGAAGACTTGTGATAAGTTGGCCCATGATTAAAATTGACATTGCATTACTTTATAATACGTGATATGATGCATGACTTGACATGGAAAGCTTGATGGAGTACAAGGTACGAACTATTGTTTGCATAAATGATGATGCATTATGCTTACTTGAATTACATAATAGTGATGATACATGATTTATATGACAATATGAAACATGAATTACATGATAGTGATGATACATGATTCATATGACAATATGATACATGAATTACATGAATAATGATATGATTAAAATGAAACAAGTAACCACCTTGGTGACCCACGCCCTTGGTATTGCACCTGGGGATCTACGCCCATGGTGCCAAGAGCACTAAAGATGTGCGATTATAAGGAGCAAAGAGTGTCTTTTTATGAGGAGCAAAGAGCATCCTTGAGTACGTACTCAAGTATTAAGGCTATGGAGTCTTAAAGGACTTTTCAGCCAATATCCAAGGCTACGGAGTCTTAAAGGACTTTTCAGCCAGTATGATCACAAGACGATTACATGAAAGATATGATATGCAAATGATGGCATAATGAAAACATGACCATGATAGAATACATGTTATGCAAATGATGGCATAAAGAAAGTATGACCATGATAGAGCACATGATATGCAAATGATTGCATAATGAACGCATGACCATGATAGAGTACATGATGTGTAAATGATTACATGATGAAAGCATGTCCATGATAGAGAATATATTACGCAATAATAACATGATTTATATGATAGTTATGATACATGAAATATGTACATTGTGATATACTTGCCATGTTATAGAGAAAACGAAATGCACTTTTATATATGACATACTGTTTTACATTATTTCATGTTTTTAAAATAAATAAGTTTAACTGCCTCACTAAGTTCGTACTTAGCATGTGTGTTATGTCATACGTAGGTTATTCGGATTTGTCTAGCGAGGAGGAGCAGAAACTTTGAAAAAAATCAAGTTACCACATTAAACTCAGTAAGTACATCTTTATCGTAATTTGATAGACTAGTGGGCATGTAGTATTTCTAAAGGTGACTTGTTTTATAAGTTTAATTTTACAACGTATTTGTGCATTGTTATTGAAGTATGGACTTAGAGAAATGGATTGAAATTTTGGTATAAAAAATAAAAAATATATTTCAAGACAAGTTTTATTTGAATAATTCTATAACATCTTTAACGTATATTCGGTCTACGAGTATATGTTAATGGTGTTACAATGTTCAAATCTGAGACTTCATCAGCACTTCCAAAATTTCCTCAAATATGGACCGGGTGGTTGGCAGTTGCTCCAGCTAGATTGATTTGGACCTTATTCACAGGAGGTGGTCCTTCAGGCTGTTCCTTCATATGAGATGTAATGTCTATTTGGTCATTCACATTGTCTACAGTACCCTCCTGTACCTTGCTCTTTCCTGGTTCTTTTGATCCTAGTAAAGCAATCCAATGGCTGATAATATCCCTTTGTGTTTGGGCAAAGTGATCATTCATTGATTGCTCAATCCTGTCAAATTTGTTCTGTACCTCAACATGGTCATTCTCAAGACTAGCAATTATGTCCTCAACAGCCATGGTCCTAGAGTGTAATCATGTTCCGAATGAATGCAAAATGATTGTGATTCAAAAACAAACTACCATAGAATCTTTTTTTTATTAAAAACCCTTTATTAATAGGAAAATGATGTCATATGTTGATGCATGAATGTATGAATGCATGAATGCAAAAGGGGTATTAAGTTCAAAGCTAATCTTTAGAGAAACATCCATATAACTAAGAAAAATCGAATACAAGAAATGAATTATTTCAATTACAGAAAACTATTGGCCCTAACTCCTAAGTTGACTATCTCGTTCAGCAGACGAATGACCATTTCTTCAAGCTCTAGATCGATATAAGGGCATTGTAGCAACTTGGTAGCATCATTCGACAATATCAACATATACTGAGCAATGCTCCTTACTCGTCCCTTGAAGATAACCAATTCATTATTCTGATCTTGGATTATACGTTGAGCTGCTTCATACTTGAGTTTTCATGCACCGCTTTCTTGATACAACGCTCCCTCAAAACTTACAAGCTTTTCTTTCAGGTTTTGAACTTTGGTTTCTAACTCATCCACATTTTTCTTCAGCCCTTCATTTTCTTCTTTTGCAATATCCCTTTCTTCATTGTAATGCCCTGTGAGGAATTGCTCTATTTACAATATCTGGGACATTAATTCTTCATTCTGTGCTAGCAGTTCTGAATTCTGAGTTGACAACTCTAAATTATGTGCCTCTTTCCCTTCTAGCCTTTTTTTGGTGCGGTTGTACGATTCCCTCAAGTCCTGTATCTTTTTGTTTTATAATTTCACATTGTCGTCGTACATTTTCTTATAGTCATTCTTCTCCCTTGCGACTCTATCTAATTGTTCAGATAAAATATTGATCACCTTGCTCGAGCCTCATTTTTGTGGCTTTTTACACTTAGAATGAATTTCCTTCAAGTCCTTTAATTCTTGACTAACTTTCCAATTTTGTTCACAAAGTTCATTTTTCTTGTCTTTTTGTACATCTATTTCTAATGTTCCCATAGAAATCTTTTGTTTCAATTTCTCAAATCGCCTTTCTTCCCTTTCAGTTCCTTCTCATGGTTGTGTTTCAATTTTTCCACTATTGATGGTGTGTCTCTCACACGTTCATTAGTCAAACCAATATTACCTGAATTCGTTTGTAGAATGTCATTGTTAACCCTTTGAGCCTTCCACTCACTATAATTTAGCATGACTTTTGACCCGTCTTGAAGCTTTACTCTTCTCGGTGTCTCTCACGCTGTTACAACATCCTTTACTTTTCCCTTATAGCCCTCTGTCTTGTGCATATACTCAAATTCTTCCATACCAGCAATAGCAGGAATGAATTGTCTTGATCCAAATTGTCGAGACACTAATAATGGATAGTAGGCTATCCCTCCCAAATTCCTGGCAACGAAACCCAATCATATTTTCCACATCAATATAAGTAGTTAACCAGATTCAACCAAGGTGCCTTCCAAACAACCTCTAAATATTTCAAGTTCAAAAAGTGCTCTTTCCACTGATCTCCTGTCATTCTCTCAATCGGGCATGTAACAAGGTACTTTTCCAATGGTGAATAGTCAGCACAACACCTTCGAGTTCTATAAGGTGTAACCTATCTATGGCCTCGAAACCAAACCTCCAACAATTGAGAAAAACCCTAGAATCTTCCATTCCATGTTCTTTTACAAGCAGTCAGTGTTCTATAGGTCTCTGCCAAGATGGTTGGTACCGGGTTAACCTTGTTTCCTAAGTGCTCAAACAGCCCTAAAGTTGACGGGTCTATATAATTCAGGGTCCTCAGAAATAACACCAACCCATAGATGCATAAACCGTATAGGCTTCTCTTCCTTTCTGGCTCATCACTTGCTAGAATCAATTCTTGAATGACCTTCCAATGTATGCATTCATTATCCTTAGTCACCTTGTTGTTCCCTTTTTATTTTAACTTCCCGTTGAACCAAATTTCATTCTTTTCGGTAATTACTTTCAATTTTCTTCTGAAGGTTGAATTATTAGGGGGCCTCATATAAATGTTGTTCTTCTCAAATCTTGGGTAGTGTATCAAAGCCTCATACTCCTCTAATGTAGGTGTCATATCCACCTCTCTAAACGTGAAACAGTTGTATGCCGAGTTCCAGTATTGTGTCATAGCCCTGATTAGTTCTCGATTTACCAGGACATCCAATAACATCACTATATCCCCAAACTCTGTTTGGAATGCCTTCTTCATGGTTTTATCCCATTGTTCCCACATCATTTTAAGCTCTGGTAAACAATTATTCTGACTTGAATTCATTCTTGCGATGCTTTTGGTTCGTGACACATAATCTCCTCGGATACTGCCCCTTTTATGAATTGGGTTTCTTCTGACCATGACCATACTGCAGTATTATCCTCTCCTTGTCTATCAGACCATTCATCCATATGAGACACTTCTTATTCAATTAACTTCAAACTCAATACCCCCTATGAATACAATTATGATGCCATTTAAAAAAACATAAAACAAAAAAAAATGTTAGTACTTTGCAATAATATTGAAAACAAAATTTAAATTAAATGTAAACAGAAAAAAACACAAAGAATAACCAAAGAAGTGTATTTAAACCAGCAATACCTATCCTAGGTTCCTGTTTGGCTCTAGTGGGTAGGTTTCTAGATTACAACATGTGGTTTTCGTTCTAGACTCTGGGTACCTGAACTGTCGTTACCATCTACTGCGACAGCAAGACATCGATTCAGGAGTATACAACCTCTTATAGCGGAGGCGTAACCTCACGGTGTATAAGGTTGGTATACCGAAGGGAGGACAAAATTTCGATCACAGAGCTGGATAACTCACGTAGGATCATGCCTCACTCCCACTTAAGGGTGGAAAGCCCGGGTAGAAGGCTTATGTATGAATAACAATTTATATCACAAGAAAAAGCTATCTCCATTCTTTCTAAAAATCCATCCAATAATTATGGAAAAAATTAAATTTGAATTACCGTCCAAAATGCCACATAAAATTAATTAGGCCTGACTCTCAGTTTTTTAAATGTCCCCAGCGGAGTCGCCAAGTTGTTGCGACCATTTTTGAAATCTTGTGTAAAAATAGTATGATGATTTATTATTGTCAAATTAGGGTTTTGACCCTTTTTAAATCCATTTTTAAATTTTGAAAAAAAATAAGGTTCATTTTAATTAAACTTATCCTTAATTTCCTTTTGAAAAACAATTAGAGTTGCCACTGGTCACTTTGAGGTAGATCGGACACCGCCAAAGCAAACTAGAGATTCATTTCTTAAAAATTGGGTTCGGGAGTCAGTTTAGCACCCCCCACAAACGCCCGTTATCGGTACCTTAATTTTACGTGACATTTTGGCATTTCGAATAATTATTTGAATTTAATTTGATCCTTAATTATTAAATGAATTTAAATTCCAAATGGAGATATCTTTTTATAAGGAAATTCATTTTTATCCGAATATGAGTTAAAAGCACCCCGTTAAGTGGCACCCCTATTCATATTTAAAAAAATGAATTTCCAACATAAAAGGTTTGAATGCATGATTCGTTATTGTCTTATTCATTTTAAGTACAAACTTAAAGGGCTCTAATTAATTGAGTTATTTAAACTATGAATATTATTAAATTTAAATGTCTTTACGAGATAGTACCAATTGCTTGAATACCATCCATCTCAGAACCCCAAATTCCTACATAATATTCACTAATTATTTGTTATTCTAATTATTTAAAGTTATAGTCCTAATTAAGGCTCTAATAAACTAATTAAATCATTATCCAATTATAAGTGAAAATGTATATTAAATATACCTCCTTAAGACCAATGTTGAGATAACACCCCATTGCAAGCAATGAAACACCATCTAAATTTGAGCCCCAAGATTTTTATTTAATATACATTTAATTAACTACAATGTTCTTCCTAATTTAATTATTTAATTTTAATTAAAGAACCTAAAAATCTAAGGCTCTAGCAATTAATTTAAGCTAGATAACTAAATTGGCTAAACATTAAACTATAGTTTTTGTTACAAAATTATCACTGAGCCGTTAATTTTTTTAACTAGGTGACATGACAGTTACAAAAACTTGTATAACATCACATTTAATCTCAATATTTACACATTCAATCAAGTTAGACATCAATAATGAGGGTTAAATTAGGGCTAAGTTGATTGAATGTGTAAATATGGAGGATTAAATGTGTTATTATTCAAATTTTTGTAATTGTCATGTCATTCACTTAATGACAGTTAACGGCTCAGTGACCATTTTATAACAAAAACTAAAGTTTAATGGTCATTATGTAACTTTTGAAAGATTAATGACCATTTTGTATTTTTTTAGGATAGTTTAGTGATCATTTGTGTACTTTACCCTAAAATTTTTCATTTGTAAAATTTAACTTTCAAAGTTTATTAAATAATTTTTTATAATACTTAATATTTAATTTATTGTTTGATTGATTAGATTCGAGGAATACAAATGTCCATATAAAACAACCCTCTTAACTAAAATTATTTTATCTACATTGTTAAAATTTGGGTTTAAATTTGATACACAGACTGTGTACACAAATCTGCTTATTTATATTATAAATTAAAATTAAACCTAAACCCTAAAAAACTAAACCCCAATTTCTAAACCTTAAACCCTAAATTCTAAACACTAACCTTAAATTTTAAACCCTACAATCCAAACCCCTAAACTCTAAATCCTAAACTAAACCTCTAGCCCCTAAAATTAAATGGCTTGTAGGCTTGTCTATTGAACTTTTTCTCTTAAAATTTAAACTTAAACATTATTCGAAGAATTTAAGATCTAGTTCGATTATATTGTAAGTATTTTTAAGGGAAAAATGAAACTCCGGGCGAACAAATTTTTGTATAGGATACTAATTAGTGCCCTAAAATGAAAGGCATCTGTGTGGGGTTGGCAGAAAATTTAGGAGTTTTAAAACTGAGTTTTAAATTCGCGCTTAACTAAACCAGAGTTATTTGTTGAATAGGTAAGTCAGAAATAAAAAAAATTAATTTATCAAGTTTTATTTTATATAGAATTTGTTTTTAGTTAAAAGCGAATTTAAAACTTACTTTTGGCTAAACGTGAATTTATTTTACGTAGACTGAAAAAAATATTTTTTACATAATTATTAATGTGTATATTTTTTAAATAATTTTCAAAAAAAAATATCCATTTAATTTAACCGCTCAATTCTTTTGAAAAACAGTACACACGACATCCATATTACACCCCCTGAATCCCCACGTTTTGAAACCGTACCTTAATTTAAGGGTCATACATCTTCATTCCACACTAAAATTCCCTTATTTTAAGCTCATCTATAAAAATTAATAAAAGGTGAACTCCTTCATTGGATGACACGTTTTTACTCTTCTGACATGTATTGACACCTTAATATGTTTTCAGGTGCCACGTGCGAAAACATGGTATAATAAAGTGTTGCATGTAGTACACTTCTTTCGAAATATTCTTTACAATCTTAAATGTTTTAATTTTATTCTCAAATTATTATTTTTATTTTAAATTAATCTTTAAATTTCTAAACACTCTAATTTTATCTTTAAACTATGACATTTATTTTAATTTAGTTCCCAAATTTTTAAAGATTTAATTTTTTTCTCTAAATTATTATTATATGCTAATCGTGTCTCATGTTAATAAAATATTTATAAAATTTGTTGGTTTTCATGTACACTGATGTGTATTATGTAACAATATGTGTGATATAAATGATTATTTGAAGATGAAATTGAAACGTTTAAAATTTTAAAGATCAACTTAGAATTAGAATCATAGTTTGAAGATGGAACTAAAATGTTCAAAAATTTGTGGATTAATTTAGACTAGGAGGCATAGTTGAGAAAGAAATTGAAATATTTAAAAGTTTAAGGATCAATTTAAAATAAGAGTTATGGTTTGATGACACGTGATACAATCAATTCTAAAATACTATGACCTTATAAAGTTCTAATAAATGATAAAATGAAACATTCCAAGTACTATACTATGTAAATATACATATGAATAGATTCTTACTGTATTGCTTTGTGTGAGTTATTGTTTGAAATCTTTTGAGTTTTGTTGAAAAGTTCGATTTTATATTTAGATTTCTCATAACAGTTTTTGATTATATATAAATTTTGTTTACACCCAACTAAACCTTATTATATTCGCTTAATGATATTATTGGCCCTTAACGTATACATTTTATGTCAAGTTGTCCCCTAAATAATTTTTTGATATGCTTTGTCTTTTAAATTAAAAATCAATACTTTACCTGTTAACTTTGTTAAAAAAAATACTAAGTGACCAATCATAATGCATAATGTGTCACTTTGTTAATAAAATTATCCGCTAACTTAAATAAAAGGGTAAATTGCACATTAAGGCTATCATATTTTATTTTTGTTCATTTTAGTCTTAGAAATCTTTATTTAACCCGTAATTGACCCAATTTCTTTCTAATTTTTATAACTCATTCCAATGTTTTTAATATGAAGATATTTTTGTTAACTTTAGTCTCTAAAAAATATTTAAACTGAGTCCAAAATTTATTTTTAATTTTTATAATTTAGTCCAAAATTTTAAATATGATGATATTTTTTTATTTTTAGTCCCTAAAAATTTATTTTAGCCGAAATTCACCTCTATTTCTTTATAATTTTTAAAATTTAGTTCAATATTTTTAATATGAAGATATTAGTGTTCATTTTAGTCCTTAAAATCTTTATTTAACCCAAAATTCACCATTATTTCTGTATGATATTTAAAATTTAGTCAAATATTTTTAATATGATGATATAATTGTTCTTTTTAGTCCCATAAAATCTTTATTTAACCCAAAATCGACCCCAATTTTTTCCAATCTTTAAAATTTAGTCCATTATTTTGAATATGCTGATATTTTTGTTTATTTTAGTCCTAAAATTTTATTTTCACCAAAATTCATCCTTATTTCTTTCTAATTTTTAAAATTTAGCCCAATATTTTTAATATGTTGATATTATTGTTTATTTTAGTCCTTAAAAATCTTCATTTAACCCAAAATTAACCCATATTTTTTTAATTTTTATAATTTAGCCCAATAAATTATACCATTTATTGGGCAGCCCACGGCTTCACCAATGGGTAAGGTATTTATTGAAAAACAAAGTTTTCTTTAATCGGCTTAAGAAAAACAATGTTACGTGATCTCTTAAGTGATGTAATAAGTATTGTTTGATTTTCACAATCAAACAAATGTTCAGTGTTAACTCACGTAGTAATAGTTGCACTACAATGTTAATACACCTATTAAACGAGACATAATATTTAAATATATTTTTCAAAAATCATATAAGTAATATAAATTTTGTAATATATAAAATAAAAATAAATAATAAATTATCTTAGTTATCAATTTTATATCATATAATAAAATTTAATTTAAAATATTTATTATTAATTATTTTTTAAAAAAATATAAAACCCTTAACGAGGGTCAATTCTAATTATGATAAAAGATAATTGCAATGATAATAAAAATAAAGGAAAATATAGGAAACCAACACTGCTCTTTCTCTTTTTCAAAATTGAAATCCGCTACTTTTATTGAACATGAATATATCTAAAATAACAATGAAAGTTCACAACCTAATAAATAAAAACACTTAATCCATGCATATTTTTAGTAAACAAAACTAACATCTCGAGATCATAAAAGGACCATACAAAGAAAAGTTAAAAATTTAACCCAACGATTCGAAACAAAAAATAAATAAAATCATCATCAAAGATCGACGATGAAAGATAAAATTACCAACAAATAACATAAAAATACATACTATAATGAGACATGTTGACAATACATATATTACCCCTAACACTGCCTCTTTCTAAAACAATTGAAATGACGGATTGTGGAGGAAGAGAAGCAAATTTTCTTCAATTTTTTTGTAAACAGATAAGTCGGTGCAATACTGTAGGTGTTGGCCATCATCGTAGAGGTTAACAAAATTTAATTTGAAAAAAATAAAATTTTAACTCGATTCGAATTTTATAAAATAAAAAAAATATAATTTAAATAAAATCAGATAAGTTAACTTAGTTAAAGAGAAACTGACGTGGCGTGATGTTATTGGCTGAAAACGTTAAAGATACTAATATGGGGCAAAATGAGTAACAGTGAAAACGTTAAAAAATATATGAGCCAAAAAAATATATTAAGTACCAAAATAAAAAGAGTGGTGAATGTTAAGGGACAAATTGTTCATAAAACCTATTCTAAAATTGAAAATTCCTTCTTTTTAGCTAGTACCTTTGAAGTGCAGAATCTTTTTCTAAACAATGCAAAGGAACACATCTTCTTCATGCTTTGACGGAACATTTACTTATTATCGTCGTTAATTAAAAGCGTATATGCTAACAACCAGTTAATTTGATAAAACGAGTAGATATATCTTTTAAATAAGATTAAAGGCTTGAACATTGAATCACGAGTAGTGAATAGAACAATTAGAGTGAGAGAATCATCCATATAATGAAATTTTGTAGCACGTAATTTAGATTAATCAACATTATTTGAATATAGATAGTTATACTAAAACAAATCGTATATACAATTTAAGTCAATATCATAAAACTAGAAGAAGAATAAATATTGGATTTTTTAAAAAAAAGAGAATAAAATAATTTTGGCTTGTAAATTTAAATTAAAATGTAAAATAAAATATCAACCATTTATAGGGTTGAACAAAACTAAACTAAACTCAACCCGAAAATTAAAGGAAAAATGGGGTCTTCTTGAATGATTTTAGTAATAGAGTTCTAAAAAAGACTTGATTAGGAAACACCAACTAAGATTTGATTGGGAAACATAAAGCCGAGTTTTATGAAAGCCAACTAAGATTCTCATTGGATCACAACTGTTTGATGAAATCCCATCTGAAAGTTGAAACAGAGATGTCATAGTCTTCCAATTCAATTTCTACGTTTCCTTCGGGTCCCTACTACTACGTATATAGCCTTTTTATCCGGAGGCATCTCAAAAAAAGCACCATCAGCTATCGTTTAGGATCCCAATCAGTTTAAGGTTCATAAAAATTAATTATTTTATTTTTAAAATTTTTATTTTTAGTTTATCACATGAATAAATTTATTTTTTTTTTCTAAATCTTAAAATTTAATTTTGTTTTTGAAAATATAATTCCCTGTTATTATTCTCTAATATAACGGTAAATAAATGATGCAATATTATTTAAAGTTTTTGTATTTATTGTTTAAAATCAAGTTTTATATTATACCCACAATTCATTTCCCATCAAATTTTTTTAGCAAAGTTTAATCATGCTTTTATGGTTTATTAACAAAATAATAAACTAATTGTTTAAAGTAATGAGATATGATTCCGTTCTATAAAGTATTTTTGAAGTTTTTGCTTAAGGTCCCGAAAATATCCAAGACAACTCTGCTTTTATCTATACATTTTTCAGGATTTTGTCTTTATTCTTCTATACCTTTGAATAATATCCAAATATTGAATAAAATTGTATAAATAAATCAATATATATATATATATAAGAAAAGGATCAAATTTTCTATTTGGGACACCCAAATCAGCTTGTTTGAGTTGATGCAACAGTGAATATGATTGAAGTGAAGAACAATGACAGAACACCAACCATACCTAAAGACAAGACCCGCATTGAGGTAAAGGCAACATGGTTAAGGACAAAAGTCACATGCATGTGGTGTTGGGTTTTTGAAAAATACTAAATGTTTTTTTTTCTTTTGATCAATCAAATACTTGTTAATTTCTTGTTGGGTATGATTTGATTCTTGGAAGAAAAAAAAGTCTAACCATACACTATAGTTTTGCTAGTTATAAAATCTTCATGTACAAGACTGCATCCAATTCATGCATAACCTTCCTCTTCTCTTTTTCTTCATTCTTCTATCAACATTTTGTGCTTAAGGCTCACGGGTTGATTTTAAAATTTCAAAATCGTTTAAACTGAATTAATTTATAAATGGCATAATGTCAAAAAATGCAACTAACGTTCACTGAATAGTCATTTTAACTCTTATTCTTTTTTCTATCCACTTTCACCCCTAACATTTCATTTTGGATTAAATTCATAAGTTGACTAACGGTCAACGTGGATGCTGATGTGGCATGTTGACTTGGCTTGAGACATTTACGTGGCACATTGTCATGTCAGTAATTTTTTTAAATATTTTTCTAAAATATTTTTATAAAAAAATAAATAATAATATATTTAATTTATTAATTCTAATTTTTAATTTTTTTTAAAAAATAATAAATAATAAATTATTTCATTTATTATTTTTTAAAAAATTAAAAATTATAATTAATAAATTAAATATATTATTATTTATTATTTTTAATTTGTTTCAAAAATAATATATTATTGTTTATTTTTTAAAACATAATTTTTAAAAAAAATAATAAATTAAATAAATTTTAAATTTTTTAAAAATAATAAATAATTATTTTTTAGGTCCATACAACTGAACTACTTGTCGTTAAAGAGGCTTGCATGCTATTTAGGCCCTCTTCTTGGCACCAAGAAAATTCTCTAATCATTAAAAGCGATTTCAACAATGTGGTTAGTTGGATTTAGAACCCTAATCTCACCCTCGGACTGAATGTTTGCATCACCAATGAAGGTTGTCTGACACTTATTATATTGTCGGGATGGTTTAGCATGGACTCCAGCTGCTTAAATTCCCATGATTGCATTTCGTTCTACTTGCTAGCAACTTCTGTTTCTATTTCCATGTTATTGTATTGTTTTTTTTTTTCTTTTTCAGTTTGGGATACATGTATTGTTTAGAGTGTTGATTAGTTTTATCTCCATGGGAACTTATGTACCTAATCATATCGATCAAATAAATTTACATTGGATACTCTTTTCCCTCTTCTGTCAATATAATTGATCTTCAGATGATTGTGCATAGGGAGTTTTAATAAGATCCGCCTCTTAAAAAACTAATTATTCTTTTTTAATGTATATTCAATAATTCTATATTTTCTTCCTAATTTTTCTTGAACATTCTTGCGGGATTATAGAGCATTATCTGTTCATTACTCCAAGCCCTTTGAAAAGGTACACACCGTGCGGACAAGCTGATTGAATCTAGGTTTCTTAGGGATAATAACAGTCCCTTCTCCACTGAGACCACTCAAAGGGTTCTCTTATTAAAATTTTATATGTAGACAACTTAATATATATATATATATATATATTATAATGGATTTAACATGTATTTGATATAAATTACATAATCTAATACATTACAATATTTAAAAAACATGTTAGGTTGTATTATACTCCAACTTTTAATGTTGGAGTCCGGTCTCAATTCTGTAATCACTCATTTTTATCTGGTTTGTAATTATCATATTAATATATTAGTTTAATAATTAGTATATTATTATTGCATGTTTACATATTATATTATATGTTTATTATATACATGTGGTTAATGTACGTAAAATGTGTGTGATGTGTGCATGTATATTATATCCTATGTGTCTGTACGTATTAATAATTATTATGGTATAGGTGTGTGGTATATGTACGTGTCACATATGCATTGTTTGAATGTGTACAATGTGTGTATATTTATAATAATTATGTGTGATCAAATACATATGTTTGTATTATGTACTTGAGTGTATATGCATGTTATATATATGAGTGTGTGCATATATGTATTATTTATTAGTTATTAATATTGCATGTGTTATATAAGGTATGTCCGTATATGAATATGTATTAATGTGTGTATGTGCATGTATGTATTATTGAGTGCTTGCATAATATTATTATTATTATTATTATTATTATAAACAGATATAAAATACTAAAACCCATATTATAAGTCCACAGTCCAATATTATTAAGAAGCCCAAATTAATTTACACAGCCCATCTGGCCGGACCCAAACCCAAACTAATTAACTAAACCCTAATATGGTATCATTTTCTCTATGCAGCTGCCCCATCTGAGCCGCTGGATCGAGATTTGATCCAACGGCCTAGATCAATCAAGATGATCATCCAGCTGGCCGCGTGCATCACACGTCCGGACCTTTCGGCTACCACGCGCGGACTCTCCAGATCCTCATGCGACACGTGGCTTGATCGTGAGTGGCCACATCAGATCTCCAGATTGTATCCAGGCCGTCCAAACTTCAAGAAATCCTAGCCATTGGATCAGATCTGATCCAACGGCTAAGGATGCGTCTGGCCAGATGACATCTTCACCATGCCTCCACCATGCTACCGTACCACCAACCCCTCAACCACCGGACATGCCAAAAATCATGGAAAAGATGGATATCAGAGACAAAATCAAAGAATATATGTATTTTTATATTTTCTTTCTACCAGAAACAACTAAAGAGTAGGGGATATATAAAAACGAACCAAAAAATATGTAAGGACAACCACGAAGTTACTAGATACCAGTTCCATAAATAAAAAATCCAGTTTCCATTGGTAATCTCCCTTCTCTTTTCTCAAACATGCATGTAAACAAAAAAAAGACAACATAAGGAAAAAAATAAAAGAGTTTACCCGAGTTAAAAATACCAGTTCTGGCCGGCAACAATCCCTCAAAAGGGTGAGCTGTTTGAGGGGTATTTTCTTCTTTTTTTCATTTCGAAACAACAGAGATCTGGGTTCGGTGATCTCAAAATATGAGGGTTGTAGTTTTTTTGGGTTTTTTGTCGTTGAACGACCGTGGTCTAGGATGGTTTGAGGCGGCCTCAAGGCCAAGCTTCGTCGGAGACCAGCTAGGCATGGCTGAGTGTGGCGGCCGAGGGGGCTGGTTTTCTTTTCGGGTTTCAGAGAATGAGAGAGTTCTTAAGGGTTTTTAAAAAGAAACGAGGAAAGAAGAAATTAGGGGTCGGTTGTTGTATTTTATAGACTATTTTTTTAAAATGGTATAATTCTCCATTAAGGACCTCCGTCCTTTGTAATCTTTCAAATTGGGCTTGCCCCTTAGTACAATTACAATCCAAATCCCCCTTTCTTTTTAAAATCTTTCATTTTCGTCCCTAAATTAAACCAAATATGTTTTGTAATGGTGAAATTACGCCCTAAGTCCCCCCGTATTTTTGAAATTTTCATTTTGGGATGCCGCATGGGTTTTTTTTACAGCTTTAGTCATTTGGAGTTTAATTCGGTTTTGTATCTAAGTCCTAAAAATGAGTTTTTTTCTTTTGTTTCTGTCTTCTAATTTCGTTTTCACTTTATTTCAGTCCTTTTTTATGCTTAAATATTTATGCCATTATGTTTTTTATTATGTCTTTTAAGCATGTTTATATTGCTCATTATACTCATGTATGTTTTTTTCATGTTTATTTATGCCTTTTTTAATATGTGTTATTTTATGTTTTGATGTTTTGATTTATTTGGTATTGTGGTATGCACGTCTGTTTTAGGTGTCATGTTTTAGTTTTGTTTGTACATCATGTCATACGGTTCTTCTTTTTTATATGTTTTGGTTGGCATATTACATGCATTTATTTATGTTTTCATAACATGTGTATTATCATTGCTAATGTATTTTTTATTTTGTTTGTTCATATTGCATACATGTGTTTTATTAGGTGATCATGTTTAGTTTAGTTACTTATCATGTATATGTGTTCTAGTATATTTTATCTCTTGTTTCGCATTTAGGGTTATATGTTAAAAATGGGTGGTATTTGGTACATATTAATGTTGTGTTTTTTAATTTAAGCATGTAATTATGTCATGTGTTGAATTTTAAGTTTTTTTACATATATGTTAATGTGTTGCTATGACTTGTTAGTTTGGCATCATATTTTATCCATGTCATGCATGTGTTATGTTGTGGTTCATTTTAATGTGTTTAAGCATGATAGGGTCAATTAATTTAGTTTTGGAAGCATGTTTTTTTTGTTCATGTCTATGTTTTTATTAGCATAATATGTTATGTTTCTTTGTTCATGTATTTTATTACTTTTATTTAATATTGTAATATTCATGTGTTTATGTCATGTCAATGTGAATGTATGTTTTTTATGTTTTCTAAGATTGCATAACGGATATATTTTTGTCAATGTGGCGCCCTTTTATTCGAGCGTAAACGTGGTCAGTATCAAACGTAGTGATGGTGGTTTATCGGTTTATTCTCGAATAACGGGGCCCTTAAAATATACTCGTAATTATAACCGAATTTTATTTAATCATCAATTTAATCTAGAAAGTTTAATATTAATAAAGCGGCAATTATCAAAGTACCAATTTTGGGCAGTATGGGGGTGCTAATCCTTCCACATCCATAACCGACTCCCGAACCCCACATTTTTAAAATCTCTGGTTTTATGGTGTCTGGCCTACCTTAGTGGTCGGTGGCGACTCCATTTTTAACATAGAAATCGATTTTTTAAAACCCTACGGAAGATATTATTTTCATAAAAAATGCGAAATACCCGAGACACGTCCCTAAATTTAAACCTTTTTTTTAGCGAAAAAGATCGCTACAGATGGCGACTCCGCTAGGGACACATTTTTTTGTTTTGTTTTTTAAAAAACAAACGAGAGTAAAGCTTTTTAAATAATTACCGCTTTACTAATATCGGAAGTTCCGGATTAAAGTGACTATTAAATTAACATTCGGTTGTAAGTGCACGTTTATTTTAACGCATTTAAAATTTGGCATATAAACTCTTCCTTTTAACTGGGGGAAACGTTAGTTTTTTCATGAGGATATCGTTCCTTCGTATAGGCCTAGCAAAGTACCTTCGAGGCTCGAGTACCTTATGCTTTCGTGAGGATATCGTTCATTCGTATGGGCATAAGCGAATGGGTCCCCCTGAATTGAACCCGGTTGAAATGAGCCTATAATGGATGATGATCAGGGGCCTTGCTACTCTTAGTAGGGGATAACAAGGACAATTCGGGTACCTCCTAGCACCAACACTGCATGTAGAGAACATAAAACCTACCCTTTAGAGCCGTGCAGATAACCTAGGTGTTTTTTAGACGGGATGTAAATAGGGTTGTTTTTGTGTTTACCTTATTTAATTTGCCCTTATTGTTTATATATTTATTGATTTTATCAGGTACTGACTCGTTTTTTTTTGTTTTGCCTTTTTGCATATATCATTGTATTTGAATTACATAAAGGTACTGAATCAAGTGGTTTGCCCGATCAGAAAATCTTTCATCATGGAAAAAAGGTATCTTAAGAAGGACAAACTCAACTCAGCCGTCAGACATTGGTCAGAAGTCAATCAGATGACCCAAGGTAATAGCTTGCCGAGCGAGCGCATAGTGTCAGGGTATACTTATGTAAGCCTCCAACAGAATGACCTATGGGATCTTACAAGAATTTGGGAAGGATGGGATCGAAGACTACAAGGCTTATTCTGTGATAGTTACGGCGACATAGCACAGTTGATGTATGTCTGAGTCAACCAGCCTTTACTCCGAGCCATCTTTCAGTTCTAAAATCCTGTTTTTTGCTGCTTCACCTTCAACGATCAAGATATGATGCCTATGGTAGAAGAGTACACATCCCTACTTAATCAGAAGAATGTCAAGAAAGATTGGATCTACGCAAAGCTGCCGAGGAACTATAATTACTCTTCGAAGCTCAAAACTTTTGCCAGAATGAGCAACGATTGGGTTAATGGGCTGATCTAGGTCCGAAGAGACATCCTAGCCTTTGCTTGGGAGAGTATCCGAGACATCATACCAGCGCACCCAGATGAGGTAAAAAAGATGAACCTATTCGCCTTAGGAATATATGGTTTGGTCATCTTTTCGAGGGTTCTTGGAAACATAGATGTAGTCATCTTAGATCTATTTGAACGCATGAAGTGGAAGGCGAATATAGTACCAGCCATTTTAACTGAAACTTTTATTTCTTTGAATGCGAGCCGAAAGCATGAAGAGGGACGTTTTAGAAGGTGTGCACAGTTACTATAGGTTTGGATCTAGAGCGGGTTTTACTGGGAATATCATTCTGAGACTTTTCACCTTTGCGAGTATTTAGCAAAGGAATGGCGAGAAGACTTAAATAGGAAGAAATGGTCCCAGATCTTTAGGAACATTCAAGACGAAGGCATAGTATGGAGAGTTCCGTGGCTCGGCAGGGTTAGTTACTTCTTATAAAGCTGAGGCGATTATGACTGGCTGATGATGTTAGGGCTATATAGTGGGATTGCTTGTGCTCCACTTTTGGTGTCCCGAAAATTTGGATCGTGCAGTTTGTTCCCGTCACCGTCGGTCTAAGTCGAAGTGAGTTTCCTTTCAAGGGTGAGTTTAGGACGAAGGTTCAAGCCATCATGAAAGCTTGGGATCATTGTTACCAGATCAGGGTAAAAGGAGATACCGAGCCCATGATCACCTCAGATTACGATCTTTAGAGGCGTCTGAGGGTTAACGACAAGATTCCAGAAGCCGACCAAGGACCAACCATGTCACTTGAGGAACATATGAGGATAGTACCGTCCAAGGCCGACATTTTGCAAAATGAACTCGAAGAGGTCAAGAAGAAGATGGAGGCTCTACAGACTCAACATATGGATGAACTCTACAAGGCAAGTTTAAATGTCGACGAACGAGATGGGACCATTAGGCAACTGAAGAAGTTGAATGCAGATTTGAGTGAGAATAATGCTCTTTATCAGAAAGATACTCTCAAACTTCAAGCAAAGGTGCAAAATGCCAGCCGAAGCCAGTTCTTAGCCGTGGAGAAAGAAAGGATGAACAGCATGCGTTTAGTCAAAGAAGAACGAGAGAAAGTCAAGCGAGCAATCGAGAAAGAGGTAGAAAGTTGCAAGTTAGCCATCGAGAGTGAAAGACGGTCTTTCAAGGACGCTATTAACCAAGAGAAAGAAAGAGCTAGGCAAGAGATCGACAAAGGCAAGTAAGCAATCATCTATGAAAGAGAGAACACTGATGTTTGGAAGAGGAAATCCATGGGGAGCAGGAATAGACTACTGGAGATTCAAAACTTATACGATGACACTATTCAAAGTCTGAATCAGAGCCAAGATCAGAATGTCGAGTTATAAGGGAGACTGACAGAGTTGGAGCATTCCTTTCAGACCTATCGTCAGAGGAATGGCTTCGTTGAGTTACAAGAAATGGAGCGTGAAATTGGCATGTTACGACCCCGCATTGAGTCACTCGAAGCAACCGTTTAGGATTATAGGGGAGAATTACGGTATTCGAAGAAGCTGCAGTGGGTAGAGACAATTATTGGCGGTGAAGACTTTGTGATGCTTCCTAGATGATTCAAGACAGAGACCAGTATGACGCGGCCCTGATGATGGACATACGACGAGTTGCGGGATACATGAATGACTTAGTTGCCGAAGCCGAAGCTCTTAGACCTTTTATAACCTCATACATGAAAGAAGCACCTAGGTTCATCAAGCTGCTCAAGGCTATCGAGAAGTTAGGAGATAGAGCTAGGGCTTATGTGTAGAAGTCTTCCTTGATATTTTGTAATCTGGACCCTTTAATTCCTATAAAAGTAGTTCAAAAGAGTGATTACAAGCGGAATCAGTACCTTTATTTGCATACATTTTTGCATTGCAACATGACATTTGCATCATTATACATACATTTATCTATTTTTGCAAAAATATTAATAGTGTAAATATTGTGGCAGTTATACTAAAAGTTAAGCCGCAACCATTCAGCATCCATACTTTACTCGATTCCAAAGCAAATTAATGGAAGACAGAATAGTCAGTTTGGAAAAAGGGCAAAAAAATTTGGAAGCACGTTTCGATGAAGCCAAACGGAGCCTCAGCGAGCAGATCGCTCAACCACAAGCTGCGATAGTATTCGACATAACTGCATTGCTGGCAAAAAGCCTTGGAAAAGAAAAGGTTACAGATAAAGTCACCCAGGAGCCAGAAGGTATCACGTCTCACAGCAAGGTTCAACCAACGATGCCAAGTCCGGCAAAAAGAGTATATATTGACCCTGTCGGGATATTTGCTAGTCTTCTGGCAGGGGCATCTAAAAGCCAACCCATTGATGCAAAGACATTCTACGAAGAAGATGTGCCAGATCTAAACTTGGTCGAGAAAATCAGAACTGAAGTGGGAAAGAAATGAGAGGAAAGATTCTGCCTTATGGAGGAAAAGTTTAGAGCACTGCAAGCCCCGAAGGAGCCAGGGAATGAGGCAAGTGATTTGAGCCTAGTATTCGACCTTATTTTACCACCGAAATTCTAGACTTCAGAGTTCGACAAATATGATGAAACTTCATGTCCTTCTGCACATGTGACCATGTACTACCGAAAGATGGCGACCTTCATCAAGGATGAAATGCTTTTAATCCATTGTTTCCAAGATAGTCTGACTAGGACAGCACTCCGGTAGTACACCCAATTAAGTCGGGTAAACATCAAGATCTGTAAGGACCTTTCGAAAGCATTCATTGAGCATTACAAGCATGTGACAGACATACCCCTAGCAGGATCATGTTAGAAAACATAGGATAAAAGTCCAACAAGAGTCTGTGACAATACACCCAGAGGTGGCGAGAGGTGACTGCTCAGATCCAGCCACCAATTCTCGAGCATGAGATTACGCCCCTGTTTGTGAATACTCTGAAGGGAACACTATTCAATCACCTCATCAATAATACAACTCAGAGTTTTGCCGATTTTATCAGGACTGGGGAATCTCTCGAATTGGCAATCAATAGTGGTAGGATTGACAGCGGTGATAACTCTCGGAAGTACAACAAGAAGAGAGAGAATAAAATGAACACTACGAGTACTTACAATGCTCCGAAGAAATTTACAGTCTCTCAGTCGCAAGCATCAGCAGGGAAGGCTCAAAACCAGAGAGAAGAAAGAGCTCCAAGAAAGGAAAAAGAGAAAATAGTCTTTAATCCGTTGCTTGTTTCGTACTCTGAGCTTTATTCTTAGTTGTACAAAGCTGATTTGGTCCAGCCGTACTATGTTACCCCGTTCAAACCTCTGTTCCTATCATGGTATGATCCCAATGCACATTGCGATTATCATGGCGGTGCTCCTGGTCACCCCACAGAAAATTGCCTCGCATTCAAGAAACTCGTACAGAGTCTGATCAATTCTGGGGTGTTGAAATTTGAAGAACCGAATGTGGCCGCTAACCCGTTACCTAATCATGGGAACTGCGGAGTAAACGCTATCGAGGAGTACTCTACTAGGAAGGATAAAGAGGATATGTTAGTGATTAAGTCTCCCTTACGGTGGGTATTCCAACAATTATGCATAGCCCGTTTGATTAACAGGGGCATGGTAGTGGTATAAAAGGGATGCAAAGCTTATTGTGAGTTCCACCAAGACGGAGGACACGACATCCAACAATGTGAAGAATTTAGGAGGTTGATTCAACAACTAATGGACAGTAAGAAGATAGAGTTCTTTGAGGAGGTTGCAGGAAGGAAGAGGTCAGATGTATGCGCGTCAGACAGCCCCAGCATCAAATATGAAAAGACAGACCCTTTTTCATTTCCTCCAGATCAGAATCAAGTTCATCCTAAGGAGAAGCTATAAAGGTGGTCCCTAAAATCATCATATCAGCACCAACCCCATTTTCGTTTAAAGACATACGATGGACTCCTTGGAATTATACCGCTAATGTGACTATGCCAGAGAAGTCAAAACCTAGTGAGGATGAGGAACAAATGGCAGAAGATGAGCTAACATAGGAGGATGAACAAACAAAGAAAGATGAAGTTGTCAACGAGGTAGGCCATTTCACGAGGAGCTGCAGGTGCTACTCTTCGGAAGCTTTGAAGTCTTCCTAAGCTGCAAAAGGTAAAGAAGAAGGTACATCAACCGGTCATGTAAAGATATTCGGCGAGGAGCCCTATCCAAAGATTATGAACCGGTGACTGAAGCTCAGGCACATGAATTTCTAAAGTTCCTGAGGCACAGTGAGTACAATGTGGTGGAACAGCTGCAAAAACAATCAGCAAAGATTACGGTGTTGGAGCTGCTTTTAAGTTCTAAAAAACATCGTGAGGTATTGTTAAAGGTGCTGAATCAAACATTTGTACCCGGTGATATTTCCGTGTCTAAGCTAGACAGAATAGTGAGGCATATCACCGCATACAACCACATCACATTTAGCGATGACGAGATCCCGGAAGGAGGTATGGGGTCCACCAAAGCTCTCAACATCACGACTCATTGCAAAGGGTACGTGTTGCCAGGAGTACTGATTGATAATGGGTCAGCATTAAACGTACTGCCGATGGTGACTCTGCAAAAGCTGTCAGTAGATGATTCCCACATGAAACCCTGTCATAACTCCGTGAGAGCATTTGACGGTACTCAAAGGGGAACACTTGGAAAAATTAAGGTATCTTTGTTAATCGGGCCGACAGAGTACACAATCGACTTCGTGGTGATGAACATAAAGCCAACTTACAGCTGCTTGTTGGGGAGACCATGGATTCACTCTGCAGGAGCTATTCCTTCATCGCTCTATCAGAAATTAAAATTCGTGATCGAAGGCAAATTGGTGAGGTCGAACAAGAGATCATCACCTCCGTAACCTCAGATACCCCATACATCTAGAACGACGAAGATGTTGCAGAATGTTCGTTTCGAGCATTAGAGCTTGTAAATGCTACATTTGTTGCTGAAGGTAATCAGATCCCTTGCCTTAGGTTATCTAACTGCACCAAGATGACCGTTTCTGAAACTTTGGGCCGAGGAGCCAAAGAGGAAAGGGGCTGGGAAGGAGATTACAAGGAAGCCTACGACCCAGAAGTGTCATCACCAAGAAATATCGTTTTGGGCTCGGCTACAAACCAAGTGTTCAGTAGAGGAGAGAGGAGTATAGGAGGAAAGAAGAACAAATAAGGGCTAGACTCAAGAGAGAAGACATTCTATGGAGACCGATGTCTTTCCCTCGTGTAAAGGATATTTTTGCCTTTGGAGGAATTGACTGTACATGACAGAAAGTAGAAGAAGCAATTCGAGAAAATGACACAGTTAACCAGAACGAGATGCTCAGTGAATCGCTTGAAGGGATGTCCATCAACATGCTAGATGAAGATGACAATGGCAGCAACGTGTTGACCAGCATCTGTCCTTGCCGTCCCAGGGAAACACTCGATAACTGGAGCTATGTTGATCTACCTGTAATCTTTAGGGCTAGATCAGAGTAATGCTCTAAACCAACCCTTTTGTTTTGCCCATAGGCAATAGGGAACTTTTGTATATGGCACCTATGTTAACTTTTTGTTTGCAATGAAAGAATATCTTCTTCATTTTCTCAAATGTCAAACATTTCATTTACTCCATTCATTCATTTCTCGTTCATATTCATTCACTTCATTTAAAATCATTCTCTTCCCAATACATTTGTTTTCATTTCATGCAGGGTTCCCATAATTAACTGTATGAATGATTCCGAATCCAATCCCGAGGTAGGTTTTGAGTGCCCCGAGGTCTTAGTAGAAATTGAAGAGGGGGACAATAAGGCAGAATGTAAGGTCCCTGAGGAGTTGGTAAGGATGATGGTCAACGAAGAAAGGCAAATCAGGCCTCACCAAGAAGAAACAGAGGTTGTGAACTTGGGAACCGATGAGGAGAGAAAAGAAGTGAAAATCGGGACTATATTTTCCTCAAAAACCAGGCATGAACTGATAGCCCTGCTCCAAGAGTTCAAGGACGTCTTTGCTTGGACTTATCAAGATATGGCGGGGTTGAATACAGACATAATGGTGCACAAACTGCCAAAAATGCCAGAATACAAACCAGTCCAGCAAAAGCTCAGAAGAATGAGGACTGACATGTTAAAAATCAGAGAAGAGGTGAAAAAGTAGTTCGATGCTGGCTTTCTGGAAGTTTCCAAATACCCTGAATAGGTTGCAAACATTGTACCAGTGCCAAAGAAGGATGAGAAGGTCTGCATGTGTGTAGATTACAGGGATTTCAATCGAGCAAGCTCTAAGGACAAATTCCTCTTACCACATATTGACACGTTGGTTGACAATACCGCAGGACACTCATGGTTCTCATTCATGGATGGTTTCTCCGGATACAACCAGATAAAGATGGACCCAGAAGATATGGAGATAACCATATTTGTAACCATGTGGGGGACGTTTTGTTACAAGGTGATGCCCTTCAAACTCAAGAACACAGGGGCAACTTATCAAAGAGCAATGATGACTCTTTTCCACGATATAATGCACAAAGAGATAGAAGTATACGTGGATGATATGATCGCTAAATCTTGAACCGAGAAATAGCACCTTTGAAACCTGAGAAAGCTATTCCAAAGGCTACGAAAATACCAGCTGAAGCTCAACTCGACCAAATGTTTTTTCGCGGTCACATCTAGAAAACTCTTGGGGTTTGTAGTGAGCAAAAAGGGATTAAGATCGATCCAGAAAAAGTAAAAGCTATCCAGGACCTCCTACCACCTAAAACTCATAAAAAATTTGAGGTTTCCTAGGAAGGTTAAGCTACATCTTCCGTTTCATCTCTCAATTAACAGATAAGTGCGACCCTGTCTTCAGACTACTCAGGAAGAATAAACCAGGGGTCTGGAATGAAGAATGTTAAGAGGCCCTAAAGAAGATTAAGAAATACTTGATGAATGATCAGATTTTAGTCGCGTCGGTACCAGGCAGGCTATTAATCCTTTACTTGACAATTTTTGAAAACTCGATGGGTTGCATGTTGGGGCAGCACGATGAGTCTGGAA
Organism: Hibiscus mutabilis; assembly: GCA_019671005.1. NCBI lineage: Eukaryota > Viridiplantae > Streptophyta > Magnoliopsida > Malvales > Malvaceae > Hibiscus > Hibiscus mutabilis. The sequence goes on from CM033728.1 coordinate 36,306,271, forward strand.
AAAGGAAAGAGCCTTCTACTACCTAAGCAAGAAGTTTACTGATTGCGAAGCAAGGTACCCTCCAATTCAAAAGCTATGTTGTGCTTTGGTTTGGACTACCAAAAGGCTTAGGCAGTACATCTTATACCATACTACATGGTTGATATCCAGATTGGACCCTTTGAAGTTTTCAATGGAAGTACTGGCATTAACAGATAGGATGACCCACTGGCAGATGTTGTTATTCAAGTTTGATATTGTATATGTAAGCCAGAAAGTTGTGAAAGGAAGTGCTATAGCGGATTTCTTAGCTAGTAGTGCTTTAGATGAGTATGAATCGTTGAACTTCAATTTGCCAGATGAAGACTTGATTTGCATTACAATCGAGGAAGGCGTTGTTTCAGATGACGGCTCATGGAAGCTTTACTTTGATGGAGCCACCAATGCCCTTGGTCACGGAATAGGGGTTGTGCTAATTTCTCCAAAAGACGTCTACTATCCCTTCACCAGAAGACTGGAATTCTTTTGCACAAACATAGCTGAGTACGAAGCCTGTGTTATGGGACTGAATGCAGCCATTGAAAGAAAGATCAAAGAACTTTGAGTATTCAAAGATTCGTCTCTAGTGATCTATCAGTTACGAGGAGAGTGGGAAACTAGGGATCAGAAGCTAGTCAAATACCACGAGTTGATCCAAGAGCTTATTAAAGAATTTGAAAATGTCAGCTTCACCTACCTTCTTAGAGAAGACAACCAGATGGCAGACGTCTTGGCAACCTTGGCCTCCATGTTCAAAGTAAACACGGAAATAGAAATGAAGCTAGTTGAGATGCAGACTTTTGAAAAGCCAACTCACTGTTATAATGTGAAAGAAGAAATAGATGGAAACCCTTGGTATTATGACATCTTGCAGTATATCAAGTTCCAAATGTACCCCGAAGAAGTAAACGAGAATGACCGAAAAATACTAAAAAAGATGGCGATAGGATATGTTTTGGACGAAGAGGTTCTATACAAAAGAAGCCATGACCAGACGTTGTTGAGATGTGTAGACGCTCGGGAGGCGAAAGAAATTTTGGCAGAAGTGCACGATGGTTTGTGTGGAACACACGCCAATGGTCTGTCAATAGCCAGAAAAATAATAAGATATGGCTATTTTTGGTCGACTATAGAGGGAGACTGCATCGATTACGCCAGGAAATGTCATAAGTGCCAAATATATGCCGACACGATCTATGTTCCCCATTACCTTTACACACCATGAACTCACCATGGCCGTTCGCAGCATGGGGCATGGATGTCATTGGGCAGATTCACCCGAAGGCTTCCAACGGTACCGTTTTATCTTGGTTGCCATTGATTACTTCACTGAGTGGGTAGAGGCAGCATCTTATGCCCACAAGGACGACGGTGTGCAAGTTCATGAAGAAAGAGATCATTTGCCGATATGGGTTGCCAGAAAGAATAATCACCGACAACGCTTTCAACCTGAATAACTAATTGATGACTGAGGTGTGCAACCAGTTCAAAATAACACACCATAACTCTACGACCTACCGTCCTAAGATGAATGGGGCAGTAGAAGCGGCAAACAAGAACATAAAGAAAATCATCGTGAAGACAACAGACACCTACAAAGATCGACATAAGAAGCTACCATTTGCTTTGTTCGCCTACAGGACATATGTTCCCAAATCAACAAGGGCAACACCATATTCTCTAGTGTATGGCACATAGGTGGTACTACCCATTGAGGTTGAGATTTCGTCACTTCGAGTTTTGAACGAAGTGAAGTTGAAGGAATCATAGTGGGTGCAAGCCAGGTTCGACCAGTTAAATCTTATCGAAGAAAAGAGGCTGAAAGCCATCTGCCATGGTCAAATGTACCAAAAACGAATGATACGGGCATATGATAAGAAAGTACGCCTAAGAGAATTTTGAGAGAGAGATCTGGTGCTTAAGAAAATCCTCCCGATTCAGAAATATTTTCAAGGAAAGTGGATGCCCAACTGGGAAGAAACATATATCATTAAGAAGGCTTTTTCGGGAGGAACATTGATTTTAACTGAAATAGACGGAGAAGAATTGAAAAATCCTATGAATTTCAATTTAGTTAAGAAGTATTATGTTTGAAGAAAATGGAAATAAAAAATAAATGAAAATGAAAAATGAGGCGAAAACCCGAAAAAGCGCTTTAGTAAAAAAAAGAGAGCTTGAGGCGAAAACCCAAAAAGGGCATCTTGAAACAAATGAAGGATCTGAGCTGAAAACCTGTTAAGGGCGGTTCAGATAAATTTTGAGATCGGGCCTCTGGCAAGTAGAACTATCCCCACGAGTACCAAAAGAAGGAGCTCCAAGTAAAGATTCTACTTCAGTTGACGGGATCACGCATTATTCATACAGTGGATATTTGGTGGTTTTGTATGTCATGTTCTGCTTTCCCTTTTCCTCATGTTTGCCACGACTTTTCTAAAATTGTTCGAAGTCCTTAATGTTAATAAGATCCCATTTTTGTGCCTTCCTTTCCTTATCTTCTCATTATTTTCATAAGCATCATGCAAATATGTTAACATAGACTTATGATAAACAAAAGATTTCTGAGCATTACTATGATCTAATCCTGAAAGTGTAGGTGACTAGAAAACTGAGTTAACTTTGATCTCAAGCTTTCTACATGATGAATGTCGAGGCACGAGGAGGGGAAGACTTTAAACATAAGAATAAGATATCCAATCCCATACACCACTCATACTTGTCTGAGGAAATATTCAAGACAACAATAGAGATCTCCCAGGTGAAAACCCTTAAGGGCGCCTAAAAAAATCTCTAAAGCGAAAACCCGAAATGGCACTTTAGAATTTTGAACTAGAAACTTAGAAAAGAAAGGCGGAATTGGTTGAACTCAACAGTGATAGAGGGTACCACCACCATAAGAAGAAAATGAAGAGAAAGCAAGCAGAGAGTCGGGATTGACTGATCACGAAAGCAGACGCATCAGAATGTTGACATTCATGCATCATGTATAGTTAGGCATCCCTAGGATTAGGAGCATGCTAACTCATAACATTTTGTCTATCTTAAACAGGTACTTACAGATTACCAATGACTTTGATCTGTGACTTCGTTCTGAAGATGTGGATTTATTTGAAGAAAGTTTGGCAGCCATAGTAGTGGGGGTCTAGAAAGATAGGTGGCCATTTTTGGTGTAAATCCCCAAATTTGAAGAAAGTTCGGTAGCTATTTTCGGCGTGAATCCCCAAATTTGAAGAAAGATTTCGGCATCCATAGTAGCGTGAGTCTAAAAAGATCGGTGGCTATTTTCGGAGTGAATCCCCAAATTTGAAGAAAGATCGGTAGCCATTTTTTGCGTGAATCCCCCAAATTTGAAGAAAGATTTCGGCAGCCTTAGTAGCGTGAGTCTATAAAGATTGGTGGCCAGTTTGGCGTGAACCCCAAATTCGAAGATAAAGGTTCTATATAGGAATGACCTATATTTTCGAGCCCTCACAGTGAAAGGTTCTATATAGGAAGAACCCGTAACTCTGAGATTTTAGAAGCTAAAAGTTCTATATAGGAAGGACCTGTGGCTCCGGGGTTTGAAGACTAGTAGTTCTATATAGGAAGAACTCCCAGTCAGAAGAATCTATCCGTGACGCATAAGGTTTTATATAGGAGAAACCCGTCGCATTGAGGGCGAAGAGTTCTATATAGGAATGACTCCAAGCTTTACTGTCTCAGAGTGAAAAATTCTATATTTGAGGGACTCGTAACTCGAGGATTTAGAGTAAAAGGTTCTATATAGGAAGAACCCTAACTCCAGGATTTCAAGGTAAAAAGCTCCATATAGGAAGAACTTTTAGTCTGAAGGATCCACCCGAGAAAGCGAAAGGTTCTATATAAGAAGAGCATGTAGCTCCAAGATTAGAAGGTGAAGAAGTTCTATATAGGAAGAACTTGCGAGCCTGAAGATTCAACCGAGGAAAAGTGGAGGGTTCCAGAAGAACACGTGATTTCGAAGCTACAAACAGGGAAGTCAGATAAAAATGAGTGCTTGTGATGTTTGCTTTGTTCCCGTTCCACGAGAACAAGCAAAGTGGGGTAATAGTAGTCACTCATTTTTATTTGGTTTGTAATTATCATATTAATATATTAGTTTAATAATTAGTATATTATTATTACATGTTTACATATTATATTATATGTTTATTATATATATGTGGTTAATGTACGTAAAATATGTGTGATGTGTGCATGTATATTATATCCTATGTGTGTGTACGTATTAATAATTATTATGGTATAGGTGTGTGGTATATGTACGTGTCACATATGCATTGTTTGAATATGTACAATGTGTGTATATTTATAATAATTATGTGTGATCAAATGCATATGTTTGTATTATGTAATTGAGTGTATGTGCATGTTATATATATGAGTGTGTGCATATATGTATTATTTATTAGTTATTAATATTGCATGTGTTATATAAGGTATGTCCGTATATGAATATGTATTACGTTTGTATGTGCATGTATGTATTATTGAGTGCTTGCATATTATTATTATTATTATTATAAATAGATATAAAATACTAAAACCCATATTATAAGTCCACAGTCCAATATTATTACAAAGCCCAAATTAATTTACACGGCCCATCTGGCCAGACCCAAACCCAAACTAATTAACTAAACCCTAATCTGGTATCATTTTCTCCATGCAGCCGCCCCATCTGAGCCGTTGGATCAAGATTTGATCCAACGGCTCAGATCAATCAAGATGATCATCTAGCTGGCCGCGTGCATCACAGGTTCGGACCATTCAGCTACCACGTGCGAGCTCTCCAGATCCTCATGCGCCACGTGCCTTGATTGTGAGGGGCCACGTCAGATCTCTAGATTGTATCCAAGCCATCCAAACTTTAAGAAATCCTAGCCGTTGGATCAGATCTGATCCAACGGCCAAGGATGCATCTGGCCAGATGACATCTCCACCATGCCACCGTACCACCAAGCCCTCAACCACTGGACATACCAAAAATTATGGAAAAGATGGATATCAGAGACAAAATCAAAGAATATATTTATTTTATATTTTGTTTCTACCCAAAACAACTAGAGAGCAGGGGATATATAAAAAACGAACCAAAAAATATATAAGGACAACCACGAAGTTACCAGATACCAGTTCCAGAAATAAAAAACCAGTTTCCGTTGGTAATCTCCCATCTCTTTTCTCAAGCATGCATGCAAACAAAAAAGACAACATAAAGAAAAAAAAGAGTTTACCTGAGTTAAAAACACCATTTTCTGGCTGGCAACAAGCCCTCAAAAGGGTGTGCCGTTTGAGGGGTATTTTCTTCTTTTTTTTCGTTTCGAAACAATAGAGATCTGAGTTGGGTGATCTTAAAATATAAGGGTTGTAGTGTTTTTGGGGTTTTTTTGTCGTTGAACGACTGTGGTCTAGGATGGTTTGAGGCGGCCTCAAGGCCAAGCTTCGCCGGAGACCATCCAGGCGCAGCTGAGTGCGGCGGCCGAGGGGGCTGGTTTTCTTTTCGGGTTTCAGAGAATGAGAGAGTTCTTAAGGGTTTTTCAAAAAAATGAAGAAAGAAGAAATTAGGGGTCGATTGTTGTATTTTATAGACTAAATTTTTTTAAATGGTATAATTCTCCATTAAGGACCTCCATCCTTTGTAATCTTTCAAATTGGGCTCGCCCCTTGGTACAATTATAATCCCAGTCCCCCTTTCTTTTTAAAATCTTTCATTTTCGTCCCCAAATTAAACCAAATTTGTTTTGTAATGGTGAAATTACGCCCTAAGTCCCCCCACGTTTTTGAAATTTTTATTTTGGGATTGTTGCATGGGTTTTTTTACAACTTTAGTCCTTTGGAGTTTAACTCGGTTTTGTAATTAAGTCCTAAAATGAGTTTTTTTCTTTTGTTTCTGTCTTCTAATTTTGTTTTTACTTCATTTTAGTCCTTTTTTATGCTTAAATATTTATGCCATTATGTTTTTTTATTATGTGTCTTTTAAGCATGTTTATATTGCTCATTATACTCATGTATGTTTTTTTCATGTTTATTTATGCCTTTTTTAATATGTGTTATTTTATGTTTTGATGTTTTGATTTATTTGGTATTGTGGTATGCAGGTCTGTTTTAGGTGTCATGTTTTAGTCTTGTTTGTACATCATGTCATATGGTTCTTCTTTTTTATATGTTTTGGTTGGCATATTACATGCATTTATTTATGTTTTCATAACATGCGTATTATCATTGCTAATGTATTTTTTATTTTGTTTGTTCATATTGCATACATGTGTTTTATTAGGTGATCATGTTTAGTTTAGTTACTTATCATGTATATGTGTTCTAGTATGTTTTATCTTTTGTTTTGCATTTAGGGTTATATGTTAAAAATGGGTGGTATTTGGTACATATTAATGCCGTGTTTTTAATTTAAGCATGTAATTGTGTCATGTGTTGAATACTAAGTTTTTTACATATATGTTAATGTGTTGCTATGACTTGTTAGTTTGGCATATTATTTTATCCATGTCATGCATGTGTTATGTTGTGGTTCATTTTAATGTGTTTAAGCATGTTGGGATCAATTAATTTAATTTTGGAAGCATGTTTTTTTGTTCATGTCTATGTTTTTATTAGCATAACATGTTATGTTTCTTTGTTCATGTATTTTATTACTTTTATTTAATATTGTAATATTCATGTGTTTATGCCATGTCAATGTGAATGTATGTTTTTTTATGTTTTCTAAGATTGCATAACGAATATATTTTTGTCAATGCAGCGCCCTTTTATTCGAGCTTAAACGTGGCCAGTATCAAACGCAGTGATGGTGGTCCATTGGTTTATTCTCGAATAACGAGGCCCTTAAAATATACTCGCAATTATAACCGAATTTTAATTTAATCGTCAATTTAATCCGTAAAGTTTAATATTAATAAAGCGGCAATTATCAAAGTACCAATTTTGGGCGGTGTGGGGGTGCTAATCCTTCCTCATCCGTAACCGACTCCCGAATCCCACATTTTTAAAATCTCTGGTTTTATGGTGTCTGGCCTACATTAGTGGCCGGTGGCGACTCCATTTTTAATATAGAAATCGATTTTTTTAAAACCCACGGAAGATATTATTTTCATAAAAAATGCGAAATACCCGAGACACATCCCTAAATTTAAACCCTCCTTTTTTTAGCGAAAAAGATCGCTACAAATTCATATATTAATCATATCTAAATTTTTGTCCAAACCCATTTTACGAGCTTAATGATGTTGTCTAAAATCTCTTAAATTTCAGATGAGACTTAAAACTTAAAAGGATAACCCAACCCTTAGACATGACTACGTAATTCTATTATCTTAAGTACATTACTCACATTTTTAAAAATCAACACGCATAGGGTGAGAGGAGTGATAGCACCATGGTAGAAACTAATATGAATTGGTTTGATTGATTGAATACTCGTTGACACTATGATAAGAAATAAGTTCGAATCTCACCAATAATTTCATTTGTCTATTTCAATAATAAAAAATCTCATGCATGTAGCGAGAAGAGTGCATATATTTTATTAGAAATAAACAAAAAAAAAAAGATCAAACTGAATTGCAGTGCTTGAATATAGTCCATAAGTTTAAGATCATTGTTATTCAAACTAATTTTATCTAGAAAAGGGTTTTTGTCGACGGACTATTGCTTGGAAAAGGTTGATGATTCAGTATAATAATGCTAAGAATATGCCTTTCTGCGTGCAAGTATATACGGTCAGCAAGTAATAAAACAGTGAGTTGAGTATCGTATCCACAGGGATTATCAAGGAATTAAAAGCTACGATAAATACTTGTGAATTGATACAAATAAGATGACAATTGATTTCGGATTTAATTAAGAAAATGATTAAAGGAAAATGAAACAAGAATTCTGGTAGATTGACAAACACTTGTGTCAAGATGATTGATAGGCCAGCAAACATATTCGTTTTTCTATTTTAAATTTCATATTTATTTGTAATTATTTTTGTTCTATTTAATATAAAAATATTATTATCAGTATTTTATTATTATTATTATTTTCTTGAATTATTAACGCTCATTTTCTAACAATACGTCGAATCTATATACTAACTTTCACAAGTCTTCAAGGTATACAAATGTGACCCTCCGATCAGTAACGAAAGATAATGAACTGAGATTCATACTTTACCTAGATTCTACCATATACAACATTGCATAGAGAATCTTCAAGTTGTCTGAAATCCATAAGGATTCGTAATTATATGAATATCAGAAGAAAATCATAGAACCTAAAAGATGTAGACATTATAGAAACTCATAGCACAATAGGAAAATTGTCAATGTCTTTTAGTTTTACAATTGCGAACTATAACGACATATTCTTGTATTTTGTAATTTATCTTCAATAATAATTTTAAAATAAATTTATTCTTACCATATCTCAACATATGAATATTTAAAATCCTAACCTTGTCATAAAGAACCATAACCCTTATCACTTACATTTACTATTCCTACGAAATAACAAAAACCCTTCATATTAAAATAAAAAACTCTACACCCACCTAAGTGCGTACAAAATTAGACTCGACTTGAATCGAAAAATTAAATTATTCGACTTGACACGATGTTAAAATACTCAAGTCGACATGATTTGAACAGAAACTCGAACAATTCAACTCAAAAAAATTTAAAAAGTTTAAGTTATAAAATAAGACTTTTCAACTCGATTAACTTGATTTTTTTTACTTGACTCAATCTAATGTCCACCCTAACACCCATCCAACACTAAAACCCTAAAACCTGAAACTAACTCACTTAAAAATAACATATAAACCATATAGTAAGTTAATAATATCCTAACTCTGACAAACTTAAACCCACCCAACACAAAACAACTAAATCACTTAAGACTTACCTAGATATGCAATCGAGAGTGCAATTAACCCAACAAGGCACGTATGGTGGCACGCGCCTTCCAGGGATTATAACCCTATGTGGTTTCTATAATGCGCAGTTAACCGAGTGCACCTTTGCTCTTCGTGAACAAAAGTAATCTGTTTTTTTTTTTCTTTTTCTATGTTCTAATATTAAAAATAAATAAATTTTAGGCCCTAACAGTAAATTCTAAATCATAAACCCTAAATTTTAAAATTTTAAAAATACATCATACCCTAATTCCTTAAACCCTAACCTTAAATATAAATCTCAAACCTATTTTTTAGTGTAGAGACATAAATAGAAGCACCAAAAAGGGACAGACAATTTTTATTCTAATATAAAGGCTTAAGAGTGTATCAAGCCTTTGAACTTTTGGAAAAAAAAATAAATTAAGCACATGAGATTTTTTGTACCCAATTAAGTCATTGAACCAAAAAATTGAATCAATTAAACCCTTTGACTAACATTGACTGTCGAATTAAACAATTTTTTTATCAGTTGGTACAACGTGTCATGTCACAGTTTGCCACTTGAAATTTTCAAAAAATTATTTTATTTAAAAATACTTTAAAAGCCCTAAAAACTCTAAAAAAAACATTAAAATATATATAAATATATTTTTAAAACAAATATGCAAATGTTACGTGATAGAATTGTAGTGTATCAGGTGGTAGTAATATGTAAAGGAAAAAATTGTCAAGATTTAATAGTCAAAATTAGTCAAAGGCTTTAATTGATTTAATTTATTAGTTAAAGTGCTTAATTAAGTGCAAACAAAGTTCATGAGCTTAATTGATTTTTTTTTTTAAGTTTAAAGACTTCTTATAACTTTAGTCTAATATAAACGAGTGTTATTTCGAGAATTAATTTTCAAATTGTGTTAATTCAATATTTAATTTTTCGGTATATTCAAATAAAAACCCCATTTGTAGTGAATTTTATAGAATATAATTGTTCCTACACAAATGGGTACGTTTGGTTGTAAAAAGTAAAGATCATTTTCATTTTCTTATAAAATAGAAAATATTGAAAAAAATGCGTTAGGTTGTAAAATCAAAAAAATAAAACAAAAATAAGTTCAAATATGAAACATAAAAAAATGTTTTTAATATTTTCATTAAAGTTATTTTTGAAAATTTGGAAATAAGGTTAAGTGACTTGGGATCAAATCCTCCTAAAAGTATTTTTTATTTTAATGATATTTAACTGTTTTGTTTTTAACGTTATTTCAAACCATCGTAAAAATATTTTTTAGCAAAATACATTAATAGTTCTCCAACTATAAAATATTTTTATTAAGTCCCGCGTCTATTGAAAACTTACAAAAGGATCACATGACTTAAAATAACTAACAAATTGATCATATGTCTTTAAAATTTTAAAGGCAAATGAGGTGATAGTTAATAATTAATATAATAACAAATTTAGTTCTCATTTTTTACACTTTATTTTAATTCGGTTCTGACTCTAAAAAATTAACCTTCGGCATTTAAATATTTTATTAATTTAATCCCTAATTCCCTCTTTTCTTCACTTTATCTTCCTATCATCATCTTCTTCATCAATTCAAGTGTCATTGAACTTACCTTAGCAACACAACTATCACAAATAACTCTCTGATTCGAAACACCAAAAATAGTATAAAATCCTGAAAATATCCTAACAAAACAACTAAACCGAAACAAAATTGTTGCTTCACACAATCAATTGTTAACATTTCATGATAGAAACGCAAAATCGAAGGATGCATGAATTGAATTGTTTTGTCAGTTAGTATAAACTATAAACTCAAATAATACATCAAAATTGATGGTGTGAATATGTCATATTTTTATTAAGAATAAAAATTATTTTTTATTGATTTAAATTTTTTTGTTTAGTTATACTTTATTTTTTATAGTTATAATTATATTTTTAATTTAATTATTTGTTTCTTTCTATTTTAGAAAAATTATATCTCAAACATGATTTCATTTCTAAAAATAAGTTTTCATTTGTATTAACTAGAGATCATTTATGTTTTTGTAAAACCAAAAATAAAAATTATTTTTAAAAAATGAAACTAGAAAATAAAAAATTATTTTTTGAGAACGAAACGAAATCTTTAGTCACTTTTTATTGAACATTCCATTGGTAAATCATTCCACTTCTTTATATCTTTAGTTTCATCAAAATGTGTTTTTTAGGTAGAATATAAATACAGTGGAAAATGAATAAAATATGTACATGACTATTAAAATTAAATGCGGAGAACGAAAGTTTTCTGCTTAAAGGAAAATATTTATATCTCCCTACAACATATGGATAATAATAATAATAAATTCAACCTAATCTAACTCGGATATTAATTAATATCCTATTTTTCAATGTGCACTTTTTTCTTTGGGCAAAAGGGTGACTGTATTAATTATATGGCCACAAACACAAGTATTGTTTTCTTTTATAAGGTGAGAAGATAAGGGGCAGGTCTGTGGTGTTATGGTGCGACACCAACAGAAAAATTTTAAATAAAAATATTATATTTTTTATAATAAAGTTGGTATCTCATGACAATATTGATATTTAAAGACAAGTTTCGATACCTACAAAAACTTAAAATGTTTATCAGAAGTGATAAGTATCGATAGTCGAAGCTAAGTTTCGATACTTAACTACCGACCTAAAATATTATCAAAAAGTGTAACATTTTCGGTTTTAAGTTCTGTGTCTTATAACATTTTCGGTTGGTGTCATATCGTAGCCGCACCAGACCATGCCGCGCGTTAGACTCGCCCGAGGATAAGGAGGGGGATAAAAGTGATATGAAAGTTAGTGTGCATTTGGTTCACGGAATGTAAGATTGAATTTGGAAATAGGATTCTTCGAAAGTAACATTGTCCGGCACATTATAGGGAATGTTACATTACCTTGTTTGGTTTATTTGGTAGGAATGTAAGATTATTGTGTTTGGTGGAAGGAATATAAGATTATCTTAAAGTAAAATTTACCAATTTGTCTCTATGTTATATTTTATTTTTAAAATGTTAATATTCAATATTAATTTAAAAGTATCTTCATAATAAGTCATATAGCTATTTTTTGTACACTATCTAAAATTTACAAAAATTATATATTTATCATAATAATAATATTATAATTATTATTTAAATATTTTAAAGATATATATTATATTTGCACACCCTCCTTACTCCCTATTAAAACATTTTTATGAATTTTTAAATGCTAAACATTTAATATATTTATTTTTTTATTGCATACGACAGATTGACAAATAAATTAAAGTAAATAATAAAATAAATTTAAAAAACGTAAAATAGAGATAAAAATTTTCGATTATTAGTTTAACCTACTAAAATATTTTATAAAATGATAAATGTCTTATAAATCAAAGAATAAAATTAAAAAAAAAATCAACTTTAAGTTAATAATTCTCAAGTAATATACAATCTCATTATTTAACCAATAAAATTCACTTTGGGGAAAAATTCACTATATATAAAATATATTAAAATTTCAATTTAATAACCAACAAAATTTCGCTGGAACCGATACATTAAATCATGAAAACGATACAACATCAATAAATAGGTGAGTAGCTCACTCGTGAGAACTTGCAATTATATACTTGATACAAGTACAAAACCATTTAAAATCATAAAACAAATTTCTGAATTAAAATATAACTTCAAAAATCAATCAAGCATCAAATAAGTATTCAAGAATACCCTTATAAAATCGAGGTTCAAAATCTAATAATAATAATAATAATAATAATAATAATAATAATAATAATAATAATAATAATAATAATAATAATAATAATAATAATAATAATAGAACAAGATGTGACCTACATGCCCCCTAAATCCATGTATATCGTACTCCACAAGCAACGCCGAAGGAACTCTCATATATGATGCCGTACTGTAATATGGCCAGTCTCTTTTAACTTGCGATGGTAAAAACAGCGTGAGCTTTGGAAAAAGTTTAGTAATACAGAACTACCAAGTGATACTATAGGCACAAGCAAGTATATGGCTACACATGACATTGACACTGGCATCAACAGATTTCAGTTATGACTTAGAACTATATAAAGTCGTCATACACGAAGATAACAAAGTAGTTCTTTATTTGATCACTTGAGTACCATACTAGAAGTCTATAGATCAGAGAATCAAAAGAGAGATAGACTAAGGGAATGGCTAAAACAATTAGTGTGTTTCATCAAATGCAGAACATGAAAGATAGACAAAATGTTTTAGAGAACTGTAGAATTTCGACAGAAGCAAAGAGAGAGGTAGGAAAATTTAGTATCACCTAACTACCTTCCAACCGAACACCAATACGTAGTTAAAAAACTATAATCAGAAGGACTTACCCTAGGCTCATTAAGCGTAGGAGCCTACCTAAGGGGATGTCATAGGTCCAGAAGGACTTACCCTAGGCCCATTGGGCATAGGAGCCTACCTAAGGGGATACCTTAGGTCCAGAAGGACTTACCAGCTTGATCAGAGTTGAGCCTGTAGAGCTTCGATCATATCTCAGATAATATACCCCAAAGAAAATCAATTTCAAATGGTAAGTAGTATTAGTAAGTCAGAAGTCAGGATGCATGCATATATTTTAGTCAGTAAAATAGTAATATAAAAAATTATGAATCAGGTATACTTTTGTATAAGAAAATAGAAGCCATAAATCATGCTTTCATTACAGATAATAGAGTTATACTTTTGAATCAAAGTAAATAGTCCTGGTTTCAAATCAGGGAGAATATTCATGCGCACATGGAACACATTAGATGATCCAATTTACTAATCATAAGTACATGATAATTACAGAAAAGAAACACTAGTATTTCACATATTTCGACCAGTTTTATAAAGAGATCTTTATAAAAGGGGTTCGATGAATAATGACGTCATTAAGGTATTCAAGAACTTGATACATCATGACCATTCAGAATTTTAGATATATCAGGATGAATTCAAGAATTCAGATAGATCTGGATCATTTAGGATTTTAGATATATCAGGAGTATTTCAATCATGCATCCTACAAGGGCATTTTGGTCATATTAACTTCAAGGGATAATTTGGTAATTTCAACCCAATAAGGGCAGAATAGTAAATTGTAGTATTCAGGGATTCTAACGGTTCTTCAAGCTTTTAATCCACGTTCGAACTAAACAAATCTCCTCGGTTTAGTATTTATCAAATAATCAAATAGGTACTCATCTCGAGTAGTTGAATTATTAGTATTGACTGTATCATAGTGATGAACATGCCACCTTCATGAATCATCATTGGTCATTGTCTGAAGGGTCGAACATGAATCCATATGGTATCCTTCTAGTATTGTGGCAGTATCAGAAGTGACTGACATACAAGAGTCAAGCTACATAACCATTACGTGCATAACAATTATTTAGGCGTTATCGATAATTTCAGAATTGACCAAGGCATTCTCTTATTCTAAACCACAAGAGTATTACAGTCATTTCGGTGTTCGATGGTATTTCAGACATATTGGGTATTTGTGGTACTTTTGGTCTAGATTTTTATTCTTTTCCATTATAGTCTTTTTAAAAACATTCTTTTTCCAATTCAAAATTTAGGAAAAAAAGGTATTATCATGTAATCCTAAAAGTTAGAAATCGGGGTATTTTTTTTTTCACCTTCATTTTTTAAACTAAATCAAGAATTTAACGGAAAGTTGAAAAATCAATTAATTAATGAACTCAAAAATTCCACTATATTTGGGGTATCCATGTATCATTTACACATCGGATCAGACCAAACATATTTTTTTATCATTTTACCTATTAACCAACAAGTTATTATTTTTAGGCACTAAATATTTTAGCAAGACTAATCCTTTGATCATTGAAAACTTTTGAGGCTAACTAACTTATCAATTAATTAATGGATAATCGGATCAAATCGAATATCCAGAATATTTTGAAAGATGATAAGGCAAGGTTAATTATGTCATTTTACATGTCTAAGATATTTTCTTTTGTATTGGAAGAATATGAACCCTTGGATTTAAGTTGATTTTTCATGTTAAATATGAGCCGTTGGATGAAAAATGGCAAGATCGTAATTTTGGAAAATTATAAGGGCAAAGTTGGTAACTACTAACTTATTGGTTTATTTTTTACCATTGGATGAATAAATTGACATGTGGCAAGATGAGAAGCATTGGATATCAAGGGTGAAATAGTCATTTGACTATTAAGGAGATTTTTATTATAAAATATGGTTAAATAATGCCAATTGGCATGAAATAAAGAAATAAAAAAGTGTGACATTTAGATCATCTTTCTCCTACATTTCCTTAAGTCTCCAAGCTAGGTTTGATCTTGATTTAGTTGATTTTTGGATTAAGTCATGAAATAAAGATTTGATCTCCATGGAATTCTCTTTCTTTTGATATAAGTTTTGCAAGGTTCTCATGCTTCTAAGTTAATATTGGTGATTAAGTTGGATGAAGAAAATGTTGGAAATTCATGTTTTAAGATTTATTTATATTGGAAATGAGGTTGTGATATTGTTTCTATGCTTAAAGTGATGAAATTTCTATGGTATATGGTTTAGGGACCATTCGACAATTAAAGAAAATTAGGGGGAGATATTGCAAAAATTTCTTTAGAGATGGAAATAGTTTGAATGATGTTCGTTATGCTTGATTATGTAATTGAAGTTAACGTAGAGTGTTGGAATGGTTAAAGAGTGATAAAGATTAAAATTATGAAATCTGCCCAGAATTTAGTTTTTGGCAGTGAGTTTAGAAATTCACCATAAATTCTACAAAAATAATTAGAAAGTGATCATTATATCATTGTATTTGTGGTTCAGTATAGTTTCTTTTATAACAAACGGTGACTGATTTCGATTTGTATATCAAAAGATATGCATTTTTAAGTAATGAGAGGTCAGGAAACAGAATACCAGTCTGCTCCGAAATTCAGCAATAGAGTTCAACTTTGAAAATTCATCATAAATCGTACGAGTTGAATTTGGGCTATTAAATTATATGGTTGAAAATATTATCGAATCTATTTTCTTTTAGAACAAATGGAATCAAATTCCGAGTTGTAGATTATTTTATAGAAATAAATCTTTGAAGGTAGCGCAAGCTGTTAGAAAATGAAATTTGAAACATTTTGTATTTAAATGTTAGTCAGCAAGCTCTGAATAATTAATGGAAGTTCAAATTGGCCACTAAGGATCATAATGAGTTTTTGAATAGTACAAGGAAGAAAGGAAAAATATTTGGAAATTTTTTATCCGAATGATTATATTAGACAGCATGTTTAAGGTATTGTTAGATTTGAATCTAAAAAATATTTTATTTTATTCATGTGATTAATGAAGTCAAGTTTGAATCAAAAAAGGCTAGAGGTACTATAAAGAAAGAATCGAACTAGGACTTAGTGAGGCATTGTGTTAAGTGGCCAAGGTGAGTGCAATGCATACATAACATGATACATGGATGTTTTATACATCATTAGGAAGACTCACGATGAGTCTACCTTGTTTATTTTGGCATGATATTTATGTCACAATCATATATTCGACATGTTCTAAATATGTCAAAAGCTGAATATAAATGCATGGATCACTAGTTATATATGATGTTATATTATGAATGTTATTTCGGGTATGAACTCTCCAATGTTAAAATATGTTGATATACATTGCCATGGATGAAATAAATATGGAAAATATGCCCAAGTCATTGAGGGACAGGGTATAGTTGGCATTCCATAGAGTCCAGCGGTTTAGCACTTTGTGCGGGCACTATAGTGTATATTAAAGACACTTAGTGCATATGGTTAGCACGACGTTATGTCTATTATGGTTAGCATGACCTTACGTGCAGTTTTGACTCGTGTACCCAGGGTCCTCATAAGCTTATATTTGGGCTATGGTTTATTGGTTAATAAATGATAAACATGTGAACAAGCTTATTAGCTTTTGGAAATAAGTGGCAAGTATATCGGTAAGTATTGATATAATATTAAAGGAATTGAACAAGCATATTCATTAGCTTGTATCATGATATATATATATATATATATATATATATATATATTCAAGCATTGATGCATAGATGACATATTATGACAAATGCACAAGCATGAAAGTTTTATGACATTAGCATGTAGTAAATCATTATTAATGCAATGTCAAAGTTGATGCATTGGCATATTTCATGTTATATAAATGTATCCATGAAGCTTAATAAGTTTAAATTATTGTTATTAACTTCATTTATTGCCTCACTAAGTTCGTACTTAGCGTGAGTTTGATTGTGCACACATAGGTAAATCAAGATGAGAGTGAGAAGAGCATTGCATTAATATTGAAAAGCTAAACAGGTAATCACAGTAATGACATCCTAGTTAAGGTTTGATTATTATAGTGGCATGTACACTTGCTAAACCTACTTGAGTTGTGATTGGCCTTTAAAGTTCGTTATGGTTTCATGATAATTGGCGTTTCTGGAAAGATTCAAAGTTAAGAGTAATATCAGGTGATGAGTTGTATGCGAAGATAATTGAGGGCATGTATGTTTTATGATAGTCAATTATTCCCTATAAGCATACATAACAAGAGTTGATTTAGGATGAATTAGAAATATAAAAATATAAGAATGTGCATTTTAGGACAGGGTATACCAGTATTTAAGATTTGGGTTAAAAATTATCAAAACTTGAATTTTGTTTTAAATATCATTAATAATTAAGGATAGTAAAGTTGTGATATTCCTAACTTGTGTTCGTCGTACGGATACGAAAATGGGTGTTACACCCTTGATATCTCAAATACATAGAAATGCGAATTACATTAGAAACAAAACTTAAACGCGATAATCGAATTTATTCGAAAAGTCATATGCTAAAAATGAGTTGCCAAGTTCGAACATGGCAAAACAGACTTCAAAATTAGACTTAAGACGTCGAAAAACCCTCGAATAAGGTCCCCGAAAAAGTCAACTCTTGGTTAAAATTATTGTTCATCAATCACTGTTACTGCTCACCGTCACTACTCACTATTAACGTTACTGTTCACCGTCACAGTTCACTATCACTGTTCACTGTGCAGAACAATGCCACTCTCGACCACCGGAGAGTATGGCGAGTACGGTGGCTGTTTGCGGCCGTTGGCCAACAAACTTTGCAGGCTGATAATTTTTGACCTCCTGAACATGGTGGTGACCTCGAATTTTCAAAATTCAAACTCAAAGTTCGAATACTAACCTTTCAAGATTTCTGACGATACACCCCTTCTAACAGTGACTCTGATGATGATGTCGGTATCAGTGGACTCAAAACGGTGCAATGAATATGATGGTGCTGGAGCTGTCGAAAATGGATGGCCAGACAAAAGTATATGGGGATTTGAAGTTTATAGGCGTGAGAGATAAATAAGGGAAAAAATTGATTTTTTTTCTCCCCCGAAGCGCTTTTATGACTTTGATATCAAACAAAAATGGGTAAATTATACCCACGGCCATGGAACTTTGGGGAGTTCACACTTTTGTCTCCAAACTTTATTCTGTCTTCTTATTGGTCATCAATTCCTTAAAAATTGAGCTTCCACGTTCCGAATTCATTCAATTTAGTCCTAAAACTTATTATTCTAAATCAATTAAATCCCCCAAAATTCTTAAAATTCTACTAGCCCCATTTGCGGTTGTTACAACTTATATGTTGTAGATTTTTATGAGATTTTAGTTGTATTAAATAATTAATCTAATATTTTTTTTTCAATAATAATATCAAGAATATGGTGTAAGGATTATTATCCCATACACATGTGGTGGAAATTTTAGTGAATATGGTTAGGAATTTAGGCTTTAACCTATAAACTCTAAATTTTAACCCCCTAAACTTGAAATTCTATCAACAACCCTAAATTCAAAACTACTACACCTAAACTCCTAAACCCTAATCCTAATAGAGTCCCTAACCCCCTAAAACTAAGGCACTTGTGTAAACAAAGTTTCCACAAGCGCTTGTTCATGGAATAATTATCCATGGCGTAATATCCTATCATTCATGTTCCAAGTTCTAATAGTCATTATTTAGGGTGTTTTAATTAAAGAAAAACATTTTATCCTTACAAAACTATAAGGCATGATGCCAAAAAATGTCTTAACGTTTGACTGAATAGGCATTTTGGTTCTTTATCTTTTTCTTTTGGAGCACTTTGACCCTCAACGTTTCATTTTGGGTCGAAATAGCCTCTCAATAGATGAAAATCGTTAGTTAACTAACGGTAAACACATTGAAATGACATGGTGATCCTACATGACATCAGAGTGATTAAGGCGTAAGCTATCCCTAATAACCTAATAAAGGCTTGAGTTTCTTCCCTCTCAATGTCAAATTACAAATTCTTTGTAAATAGGACATTGTTATGTTAGTGTATGATATCGTGTAGCATTGTCAGGCCATATAAATGTGTTTACCGGGCGTTAGTGAACGAACGGTTTTTATTCATTGAGGGGCCATTTTGATTCAAAATGAAATGTTGAGTGTCAATATGTTCCTAAAAAATATGGGTCATAGTGACTATTCAGTCAAACGTTAGAGACATTTTTGGGCATTATGCCAAACCATAAACCCATGATGTTGAACTATTTTTTTTTAATTACTCCAGAAAGAATTGGGTTTAATCAGTGTACATTTATTAAGATGATATTTATAAATAGAGGATTGTTATTGATATTTAATTTTTATTAAATAAATACAATAAATTAAATAACAAGAAAACACCTTTAAATAGTAATGGAATATGTGTAAAGTAACTAAACCCTCAATTCATATAGATAAGGCTTGAGGGATAAAGATATTTATTTGTCATAATTTTTGTCCTTTGAATTGAAAAAATAAGGGAGATGGTGAAGGCAACGACGACAAGCATAGCTTTAGTGCAATAATTACATGTTTTGATCTTAAAGGTTAGTATGACCCTAATTTGGTGTTTGTGGAGGTCATTTTAGTGGCTAATAATGACTGCTTTAGTCTCATTCAACACCCAAATTGCGTGGCCCTTCCAGAGTGAAAGAGAGACCCCTTTCAAGGCATCTCTAATACATCATCACAAATCTTCTTTTATTTCAATTTTATCACTAGAAGTTTTCTTTTATTCAATTAATCCACTTAAAGTATAAATTTTTATATATCTTAAACACGATATATAACTGTGATAAAAATTAGTATTTCTCGCTGAATAAAAAGATGTCTATAATACTTTAGTATAGGTGCAAACAAAGTTTATTAATATGTTCAGATCGGGTTTGGGACAATATAATTTATAGCTTTGGCTGTGCAATTCAAAACAAATTTTTAATAATAAAATTAATTTTTAATCTAAATTCAATTATAAGATAAATATAAAATAATAATAAATCTAAAAAGTATATTAATATCTTAAAATATTGATTTGAACTAACTCAAAATCATTTAAAAGGGTGATTCACCGCTTAGTTTTAGGGTAAACAATATCATTGGTCATTAAACTATTCTCATTTTCTTGTTTTGGTCACCAAACTATTATTTTTGGCAAACTCGTCACTAACATTACGTTTTTTCCTATTTTGGTCATTAATGTTACTTTTCTCTGTTTTAGCCACCAATATATTGCTTCTTTCCTATTTTGGTCACCCAATTATTTGCTTTTCCGTGAGTTTTTAACAGCGGGTGACCAAAATAGGAAAAAAAATAATATTAGTGATGATTTTGGCAAAAAAATAATTTGATGACCAAAACAGTAAAGCAAGAATAGTTTAGTGACCAATGACGTTGTTTACCCTTAATTTTATTGATTAGGCCAAAATTGACTCATTGATTAGCACGAAAGTAACGTGCAAGCTGTTAGCACATTTGAAGTAGGAATAGCAGTGAATAAGAATAAGCAGTTGCTTGTACATTAAGGAAGACAGTAATAGCAATGTCGGCACTCTTATCCGTTAATTGATAAACATTAACAGTGAATTAATTGTTTTGGAATATTACGCTAATATGACAAGCCCTCAAAACACGATACCTTTCAATTCAACGACTATTGTTTGGTTACTACTTTGTCCTTTGAAACCAATTTTCCTGCCTTCATTAAAAGGACATGGTAGGGTTAACAGTTACTTGATTAGAGAGGATTTGGTCTTCAAGTATATGTTTGAGATTGATGCAGACTAGACTGAAATGCAAAGTTGAAACCCCTCAACACATTGTTTTTCTTCTATTTCATGGGACAATTTTGGAGATTGTCTTCTCAATTAGACCTATATTAGAATTACATATTTGTTTATTCGGTTTTTCGCCCCACACTATGACTCACATTCTAAAATGATCTTCAAACTTTAGAACATTACAATTTCATCTTAAAACTACTGTTATATGCTAATCGCGTCCATTTTAATAAAATAGTTAAAAAAATATTAGTTTCCATCTAAAAAATTGATGTGTATTATATAACAATATGACGTGGCATAAACGATAATTAATGTTGTATCACATCCTCAAATCACTATTTAGAATGAAATTACAAGGTTCTTTGGTTTTTAATTTTTGTTCTCTCATTTTGTTTATGGTTCTTTCTGCGTTTCAAAGTTAAATCAATATTTTATCTAAACTAACATTAATTATCGTTTATGTCACATCATATAATTACATAATACACATGTATATTACATGACATTTAACAATTTTTTATAACAGCTTTATTAATAAGGACATTATTGGCCTGATAATTTGGTAATGAAATTGGAACGATCAAAAGTTAGATCATAGTTTGGAGATAAAATTAGAACTTTCAAAAGTTTGAGGACCAATTCAAAATGAGTCATAGTTTTAAGGATGAAATTGTAACGTTCAAAAGTTTGGGGTCAATTTAAAATAAAAGTCATAGTTTTGGACGTATGGTGCAATTAACATTTGTTTATTCGATTTAGACTGAATTAAATTAATTTTTTATTCAAATCGACCAGCCTAATTTAAATAATTATTCAAATGAATAAATAATTTATTTTCAAAAAACTGGACATGATAAATTAGGTCCAAGAGCATTTCTATTGTAGAAAAACAATTAAAACATGAAAAATTATAAAGCGATATGAATATACATATATCCTAAATTTAGGTAATATAAATTAAAGTTAATATTTGATGCACTCAAAGTATAATTTCTTTGCATAAATATGATTATTTAAACTCTATAATATAAAATTTAAATTCCTAATCCTAAACCATGAAATC
The DNA here is from genome assembly GCA_019671005.1 of Hibiscus mutabilis. NCBI lineage: Eukaryota > Viridiplantae > Streptophyta > Magnoliopsida > Malvales > Malvaceae > Hibiscus > Hibiscus mutabilis. Next base: position 36,328,501 of record CM033728.1, read on the forward strand.
GTAAAGCACTAATTACTAACCATAAACATTAAATTTGAAACCCTACAACCTAAACACTTAACCCTAAAATAAATTTTCAAATCTTAAATTAGATTCGCATGTGAAAAATATTTTTTTCACATGAAATATTTCCTCTATAAATTATTAACATTTAATTTTAAAAAATATAAAATACCTCAATCAATATTATAATAGAAAAACAATAAAATGGAGATATAAAATAAATGAGTGAGGAGAGAAATGAAAATGTAGGATATGGTATCCAATAATGAAGGCTGGGCCAATTGTAAAGCTTTTGTGATTGTTGGGCCCCTTGAGATCTTTGAATTCACTTCATGAGATGGACTTCTCGGGATGAAATTGTCAACTTTGCAATTGCCGATGCAAGATTTTTTTTTCTTTTTAAAAATGGAGGGTTATATAGATTTCAGATAAATGTTTAATCTTTTTGAAGATTTGAATTTTGAATGCCACATCTTTAAAAGAAAAAATACAAATTTAAAAAATATTTAAAAAAATAAATAATCAAATTCAAAGATTATAAATTATTTTATTCCTTAAGATATCTATATTAACTTTAATGTTAAATTAAAACTTGAAAGTGACAAATCTTTTATCAGGTCAGTGGTTTTGGTTGATGCCCAAACGAACAAGCTATTATGATGTAAAAGAAATAAGATATATAGGTCAGAAAATAAAAGCAATCTATTAACTTCGTTTATTCTTTAAATTATTGTTAAGATAAAATTCTTTCCAACACCAACTATTAATTTGATGTAATTTGTTAAAAGATTCTATTGGATTATATGTTTTTTTTTATCAACGACGTATGATTTTTATATTAAAAAAAATCATACAAAATACTATCGGGTGCCTCATTAAAAACTTCCTTAACCTAAATAGAGGAAAATAATACATGCACAGCAGTACCGAAACAAACGATTGAAACAAAACCAAACGCCAAACATAAAGCAAGAACCACTCCCAAACCTCGGCCTAACAATCCAAACACTAGACAATAGTCCCGTATACCCACGATCAAAGCAAACTGCACCAGCTATTGTGCTTGTCTCACACAACCAAAAAACTGCAGCAACCACTTGTTCTTGTTCTGCCAATCACCCATCCAAAACCAAATCATGCCTAGCAAAACCAAAACCGTCACCTGAAAAAGCTTCCCTGTCCACTCCTTCCTTAGCTAGTTCATCGGCAATACCATTAGCTTCCCGATACATGTGCTCAAAACATACACATATCAAAGCACTACACAACCGATCAATGGTAACAAAAACCTCCCAAAAATGCCAAGGTCTCCTACCCTTATGTCGTATCCATCCCAAATCCACCTCAGAATCAAATTCAATTATCGACTTTGCTCTCCTCCCCCATCGAGAGTCGGAAAACAGTGACAAAGCTCAAGCGATTACGTGAAGTTCAGCTTCGTTAGACTCTATTACTCCTAACGACCCAAAAAAAATTGCAAGAATCAAACCCTTATCATCTCGTAATACACCACACCCCCTTTCCTGGTTTCTCCTGTGCTGCCTTGTCGGTATTAAACTTCAACACATCTGTCGGAGGAGGAATCCAAAACACGCCCAACCTAGGGGATGATTTAGTCACATGTGACACACATACATACGGACAAAACCACCATTGTGCTTCGTCTAAGTATATGTCACCCATCCCCACCTTTATCCAAAACAAAGCACTTAGCTTGACAAGACAAAAAACCTCCTCTAACGGTAGGCGCTTGCCATTAAAAACAATCTCGTTGCGGGCTAACCACAAAGACCATAGAGCGGCAGCCACACAAGCTACCCACCATTGCCAAACCTGACCACAAACACACAATGAAAATTCGAAACCATAAAATCTTTCAATAATCGAGGGAACGGTAAGCTAACACCCCACCAACGAAGAAACTAGCTCCAAAAATTCTGAATTACCGCACAAGAGAATAAAATATGATCCGCCTCATTTCTCCCAACCCACACCATAGCAACTCTCATGTGCCTCCGGCAAAGCAAAGCCCCTTTGACGTAAAAATGCAACAGTCAGTAAATGATCCAACCACAGAAACCATAAAAAAGATTGAATCTTCGAAGGAAGCAAAATATGCCAAACAAAACAAACCCCCACATCCATATCACCACCCCTATCCGCCATCAAAGCCCGAGACAACGTACGAACAAAAATTTTCCCTTGCGGATCCAATTTCCAAACAAGAACATCGGCAAAACCAGGGCGAACTTAAATAGACAATACCAAATTAATTAATTCCCGTAAAAATTGAGCTTCAAACACCTGAAGCTCTTTTCGGAAAAAGACCTCCATTCACCATGTTCAAAAGAACCCTCTATCGCATACTCACGCACCAAAGCAAGCTTATCGATTTTCAAAGAAAACAAACGAGAAAACACATCCTTAAGAGGTTCTTCCACATACCAATGATCCCACCAAAACATAACCTTGCTGCCATCACCGATTTTCCATATAAAGCTCGACATCCCCATAGAATTTCCTAACTCATCACACGAAACTGATTGGACAATTTGTTTTCAAATGGTGGACATCGATCGCAACTTAGATGTATCAAAACGCCACCATGGCACAACTTCACCATATTTTTCCACAATCAACGACCTCCAAAGAGAAGATGAATCCTTCAAATACCTCCGAACCCACTTTGATAGCAAAGCTAAATTCTGAATCCTCAAATCTACAACTCATAGCCCACCATAATTGCACAGACGACACACCTTATTCCAACTAACACGACATAATTTTCTTTTCATATCAACCCCACCCCATAAGAATGCTCTCCGAATCTGATCTAGTTTTGCTATCACACCATTAGGTACCACAAAGAGACCCGTATAGAAAATGGGCAGTGACGATAGGACAGAATTTACAAGCACAACTCGAGCTGCAAATGACAAAGATGAACGCTTCTAACCAGCCAACTTTGAGCGAAACCTCGTTATTACCGGTTCCCACATAGCCATACATCTTGGATTCGCCCCTAGTGGCAAACCCAAATAAGAGATTGGTAAGTTTCCAACTTGGTACCCCAAAATGTCCACAGCCTCGACTACATAAAACTCGGCCAAACCAAATGCAAACAACGACGATTTTTAGAAATTAATTTTGAGACCTGAGTAAATCTAAAAAGCATCCAAAACCTCTCGAACACGGGAAACTACATCAAGAGATGCTTCGAAAAAAAGAATAGTATCATCCGCGAACCGAAGATGCGAGATGAAAAAATTGCGTGCCACCTCCACTCCCTTCACCAAATCTGCTCGACTAGCATTTACAAGCAAATGATGCAATGCCCCGGCAACCATTACAAATAACAACAGAGATAATGGATTCCCTTGCTGAAGCCCTCGTCCCATTCCAAATTCTCTTGTCGCAATGCCATTCAACAAAACAAAACCCCCAGGTGAGCCCCTCCTTCGCATCGAATAAATCATAACTAAATTAATACATTCCCTAATCCACGACCGCCAACGCTGATTAAAACTCATCCGACTCATAAATGAATCCAAAAAATCTCAACACACACAGTCATACGCCTTTTCAAAATCCAACTTCAGCACAAAACCCCCAGGCGAGCCCCTCCTTCGCATCGAATGAATCACTTCATTAGCTAATAAAACCCCATCCACTATCTGTCGCCCTTTAACAAACGTAGACTGTGTATCACTAATAACCCAATCCAAAGCCTCTTGTAATCTCCGAGCCAAGGTCTTCATCAAGATTTTATAAATTGAATTGACCAAACTGATAGGTGTGTAGTCCCCCAAAGATAACGACACTGACTTCTTCGGCAACAGCACCAGAAATGTGCAATTCGAGCCCTTAGGAAGTTTTCCAGACTCTTAAAATTGTGCCATAAACTGCATCATATCTTCTCGCACAAAATCCCAACCCTTTCGAAAAAACTCAAAGTTAAAACCATTTGGTCCCGGAGCTTTTGAACCATCACAGCTCCACACCGCCTCACGCACTTCCTCCTCAGCAAACGACACCGTCAAACCCGAAGAAATTTCCTAACTAATATGCCGAAAATCAGCGTCCACCTCCCAAACACAAAAACGCTTCGCCTGTGTAAAATGACGTTTAAATTCTTTCACCACTAAACCTCGCAAACGACTCGGATCCGTCTCTATTTGCCATTAAAATTCATACCCGCTATAAAGTTTCACGCTGCTCTATGAAAGAAAGAGTATATGTTACAAGTAATGTTGCAGATCAAATAATTTGTAACTTGAAATTAAGAAAAAAATTATCGGTATAAACAGATACTATAATATAATCACGTGAGAGAACGTGGAAATTTAGAAAAAAAGAAAAAGATTATCGGTGTTGAAATTTATAAACAAACGAATTAAAATATGAAATCAAAGTAGGATGGAAATTTTGAATTTGGGATCTAAATTATATAATTGTCCACTTAATCGTTGGGAAAAATGTGAAAATTTTAAATTAAATTTAAAATTGTCAAGTTGAATGCTTGGATAAAACATCAGAGAATGTTGAATAAATTGTTAATTTTCATTATGTAAGTATAATATAATAGAGTTGATGTAATTATACTAACAAAGCAGTTGATTAACTACTTTTTAACACTTAAATAAAATTTAAACTTTAAACCCTCGTTTGACCTCTAAAATAAATTATTTAGTTCGAACAATTTCTCTTCAAATAAAAACTACGACATTTTTCTCAGAAAAAATAGCTTCTATTTTTAAGGATAAAGGTTTTGTGACATTTCATTGTGGTACTTGATTTAAATTGATTGATTAATGGATAAATACATGTAGTTGTACCCAAGATTCTGTGGCATTTCAAATTTATATTACTTTATGTTTTCCTATCATGTTTTCAGTTCATTGTGATTTATAGAATCCTTATCACATAAATTTATAGTTTTAAATAGGGTAAACTACACTATTAGTCACTGGCTCGGGTTGCATCAACATTGGAGCTTCCGTAAGATACGCTTTTTACTGCTTAAAACTTTGTTGTCTCTTCTCGTTCCATTCAAAAGGAACTCCCTTTTGTAAGAGCTTGGTCATAGGCGCCAATATGATTGAGAAGCCCTTAACAAACTGTCTATAGTACTCGGCAAGTCCAAGGAAACTAGGAGCCTCCGAGATATTCCTAGATGGTTTCCAATCCACCACAGCTTGAATTTTTTTAGGGTTAACATGAATCCCATCTGTAGCAACAATGTGGCCAAAAAGGCCACCTCGACAAGCCAAAACTCACACTTACTGAACTTGGCATAGAGCTTTATCTCCCTTAAAGTCTAAAAGGACAACTCGTAGATGGTAGTCGTGCTCCTCCTTTGAGATCGAGTACACCAAGATGTCTTCTATGAAAACCACCACAAATTGGTCAAGATAAGGCTGAAAGATATGGTTCATCAAGTCCATAAAAGCTGTGTGCGCGTTGGTAAGCCCAAATGGCATTACCAAGAACTCGTAGTCTTCATACCGCGTCCTGAAAGTGGTCTTCTGGATATCCCCTTCTACCACCTTCAACTGGTATTAGCCCAATCTCAAATCAATCTTTGAGAACACACAAGCACCCCTTAACTGGTCAAACAGATCATCGATTCTCGGAAGAGGATAACAATTATTCATCGTTACCTTCATTAAGTTACTGATAGTCAATGCACATTCTCATTGACCTATCCTTTTTCTTAACAAACAAGACCGGTGCACCCCAATGTGAAATACTTGGTCGGATAAAACCTCTCTCTAGCATTTTTTGGATTTGGTTCTTTAACTCTCTTAACTCGGTGGGTGCCATACAAAACGGTGCTATAGATACTGGTGTTGTTCTGGGCATCACCTCAATCCTGAACTCTAACTCTCGATCAGGAGGTAATCCGGGTAACTCCTCCGAAAACATATCAACAAACTCTCTCACAGTCCAAAGATTCTCTAGCATCAGGCTTTCAACTCTAGTATCTACCACATGGGCTATGAAAGATTCACAACCTTGTTGAATCAGCTTTTGAGCTATTAAAGTTGACACCACATTCAGAAGGCAATGGTTTCCCCCTCCTCTAACTGTAAGCCGGGACCCATCCAAAACATGAAGTTTCAAACTCTTGGTTCTACAACCCAAACCTGCATCATGTTCAAACAACCAATCCATCCCTAAAATGGCATCAAACTCTTGAAACGGTAGCACCATCAAATCTGCAGGGAACACTATACCTTGAACCCCTATAGGACACCTCCTATAAATTTTATTAACTAACACATCATACCCCAACGGGCTAGTTACATAGACCCCTACCTTAAGATCCTCGACAGGTACGCCCCATTGCTATGTTATCCCATTACGAATGTAGGAATGGATAGATCCCGAGCCCACAAGAGCAACAGTAGGAACAAAAAACAAATTAAACATACCTTAAATAACATCAGTAGCCTTGCAGTCCTCTTGTGCCTTGACTGTATACTATCTTACGTGGGCCCTTGCTATCGACTGGAAACTACCACCACTCTGATGCCCCATCATATGACTCGCCCCTCCTTTAGCGAACCCTCATCCCCTCTGAGCCACGAAGGAGTTCCTCTAATTTTGAAATAGGGCAACATCCATGGCCTTAGGACAGTCTCTCAAAAAGTGGTCTAGTGATCTACAACCATAGCATACTTTGGCATTGCTGTAACACCCCTATGGTGTTTACACCCACACTGGGCACATACTGGTGCACAAGATCCTCTAGATGAGCCTCTCGAACTCATAGCTGAAGAGGAATTTGGCCTTCTATGCCCAAAAAAGGTAGACCTACGATCGAACCTCCTTGACTAGTTTGACGCTCCATCTTTTTGGTTCCAATTTCCTTTATTTCTCCTTGAGAATAACTGAGACTGATTAGAGTGGGAATAGCTTCCTCCACTTGCATTACCATGGCCTCTAGACTAACCATATGTAAACCCTTGCAATTGCTTAAGGGACTTGGTTCTAGCGGCCAAACCAAAAAATACCTTTAGTAGATCCGCTATCAAGAATGTCTATATTTTTTCTCAAACCTTTTTTTTGAACCGCTTACATTTTATCTTTTCGGTGGCAACAAGTTCTGGAGCATACCTACTCAACTGTAGGAACTCTTTCTCATACTTAAAAACTGGTCGATTTCCTTGTACTAAATGTGTAAATTGATCTCGTAAACTATTTATGTGAGCTTTTCCAACATACTCTTTCTCAAACTCGTCAAGAAAATCATCCCAAGTGGGTCGGTTAGGGTACTAACCTAACTTCACTGTCTTCTACCATTCACGAGCATTCTCTTTCAGAAGATAAAGGATGCACTTCAACTTGTCTCTTGGCTCTAATCCTATTTGTCGCAGAATCCAACGTGCATCCCTCAAACATTGATCTACTTTGATTGGGTTATCTTGTTTCAACCCCAAAAAGTCAATTGACCATATCTATGAAGCATCTCGATCAGGGCCTCATGAGGGGTTGAGGGTGGTCTTGGGATAGCCCTCACAATACGATCAAGCGCCCTATAGAAATAGGAGAAATAGTTGGCTCCTTGATGCCTTTCACCTTCTGACCTTTCATCCATCTCTAGGATGAAATTCTCATCATAGCTCTCATCTCGGGAGCCCCAACTCTCCTCCGTATCACGTACCCCTCTAGGCATACTCATACTTCACAGACAAACAGACAAGGTTACTCCAACAAATACTTAGCCTTAACATGAGTGCAACTTTGATTTGTGGGCATGGATTTACTAGACACCTTTTTTAAGACTCTTTATTACCCCGGGGATTCCTAGAACCAGCTAAACCTAGGCTCTGATATCACTAAATGTAACACGTTAAACCTGGTGTCATATTGGGCCTCAAGCCCAAACCCATATATATATATTTTTTTCAAATAAGTTTAGCTCAAATCCTTAAGTTTCGTAAATTAAACCATCGTTAAAAGAGTTATACAAAGTATTCAAGTATTGTGTAGTAGCTCCAAATCAAAACATACTAATTAAAAACTTTCGATATGAATAATAGATTAAAAAGAGTTACAGATACAAAACATAAGGGTCCTCTGAATACATTGCCCCAACAAATCTAAGTACTGTACTCTTTAACATATTGATGCACTGAAGTCCTACTCTGAAGGGCTCCATGTAAAGCACACAGTGACCTAATGACCTGTGTAAGGAAATAACAACTCTAAACATTGAGCTCGAAAGCTCAGTGGATACACTTCTATTCTACCATGCTTCATACAGATCATAAATATAAGCATGTAGTTAAAGTAATGATCAAGCAAGCATGAATATCATATGGCGCTACTCTGATCGCCAAAAAACATGTAATCAGTATAATCAAGCAATAAAGGGCTCATAAGGCCTAACATACCATACCATACCATACAGGAGTGAGGCTGGGTCACCTAGAATCTGTACATACACTCCGGGTGAGGCTGGGTCACTTAGCATCGGAACATACACCCTTGCTCAGAGTCTTCCCTCGAGTATCAACACTCTGGGTGAGGTCGAGTCACCTAGTATCGAAACATACACCCATATTAGGAATCCCCCATCTAGTATCTTGGAATGAGGCCCGGTTCATATAGAATCAGTAACCTCTATTAGGTATCTCTAACCATGGTGTTGCAACATATTTTTGGGCATCCGAATCCCATTAACCATGTGCTCACAAGGTACGTGACAACATTATAAGACCAAATACGTCTGTGGCTTTTACCACTACATTGATCACCCAAGTCTCAATCTCATTTTATTATCTTTTTATTCACATACGGGGTTAGAATTCTGGTTTCTCGGTTTTACAATTCATTTTATACCTTTAGAGACCTATTAGGCCCTTTACCTCAAATTATAGAACCCCCAAACTCAAAGTCAAATTTCTTGGACAGATTGCGCATATATTGATACGCCTACATGGGTATCGATACTCCTCTCTAGGTATCGATACTCTTATTTGAGTACCAATACTGCTTTAGGTTTGAAAGATCGATCGTATCCCCGTATCAATATGCCCTCTTCGCATACTAAAACCCAATATCGGTACGCATCCCCTACGTACCGAAACCACACTCGTACCAAAATGCCCGTTGGCGTACCGATCCGCTATTTCACTACTGGAATTTGGAATAGAACAGAGATACCGTTATGTGGGGAAACATACTGATATGCTCATTATATTTCGTCTAAAAATAGCCATTTTTACAAGGGGTACCGATACGTGTTCATCTCGTATCGGTACACGAACCCAGAACTTGCATCCTAGAGTTTAAAAATCGATTCCCACTCACCCGAATCATCAAGTTTGACCCTAAAATCAAGCTTAAGAGTTATTGGGAGTATTTAGGGTTGGTTTCTACCAATTTTAAAAGCTTTTATCCCCAAAACAAACTTCCACCATTAACACCCTATCATGAACGTCCAAGCATACTTAGTCATCAAGTTAACATACAAAGCAATCACACTTATGATATGCAAGAAACACGGGAATTAGAAGTGTACTAACCTTCCCAAAAGCACTAGAAACCTTGCTTCCACAAGCTTCAAGCCTTGGCCTTGCCTTGAGCCTTAGAATGCTCTCCCACCTCCTTGACTACAAACAAGTGTTGCAAGAAGGGTCACCACACTATCATAAGGCAATAAAGGCAACTAAAGAGGATTTATAACACTAAAACGATATTGAATCTCCAATTCCTGTTGAACCTTACAAAAACCCCTACAAAACCTCAAGGTTTTCATCCAACTCCAAACTTTGATATTCTTACCTTAAAAGATAGATCTCTTGATGCTAAAACTTCTTCCCTTAATAGGCAAAATGAGATTCTCACAGCAAACTCCAAAGATTATACCTTTAGTGTGGTGTTTTGGGTGGAATAATGGATTTAGAGGATGAAAGAGACAACCAAAACCAAATAATCTCATCAATTCTTTGCATATGCAGAAAATTAAAGAGACCATGTCTCTTTTTGTCATCCAAAAGTCCACTTACAAAAATACCTCAATCCTAACTTCCAAGCCCAACCCGTAATAATTAATTGAGCCCAACAGTAAGAATAAGCCCCAAAAAGGTTTACAAGGCCCAACATCATAACCCAAACATAAGGCCCAAACCTCGAGTTAACCTGACCCTTGAATTCTAAAGTCTGGGTTGATACAAACACTCATACGCCATTGTGTTCATCTTGCCGAGATGAGTCAGTCAATGGTCGTGGCATCACCGTCGGAGTCGCCATTAGAGGGGTTAAGGCAAAAGAAGTTTCGGACGTTCCAAAACATAATTGTTCTAGAGGTCAAACCTAAAGATGTAGGCCACCAACATGTTCACGGGCGTTAGAACAGTGGGACTGGAGCTCGCCGCCATCGTCCGACCAACGAAGGGTACCCTACGCGCCGTCCCTACGAGTGGGCGTGCGTCTGCCCAAACGGGTGCACCATGCTCCAGTGCATCGTGCCATACTGGATCTTGCTCAGCCAGGTGCACCTACTCCTTGCCGTACTAGATCGCTACATGTAGGTACAACCTGGTTACCCTGCACTGTGTCATACCAGATCGTCGGACCGTTGACTGGCGTTGACCAGAGTGGATCGGCCGTTGACTTTTTCCATGAGACCTTACCTGAGGGTTTTTAGACATTATGAGTCTATTGGCGCAGTCTATTTTGCCAAATTTAAACCCTGTAAGTTGTTTTACACGTTTGAGCTTGTTAATTACTCAATGAATACTAAAATTAATACATATTGTATTCGTATTTATTTGAGGAATATTCGAGATCAAATATCAAAATAAGTGGAGTAATCAGGAAGCTCGAATAAGATTTATCGCTAGTGCTTGAGGTTATTACACCTCAAACTCCTAATGCTTTATGAGTATCAAAAGCGTGATTGCTTTGCGTGTTTGTGTCTGCAAAATAGGTAGATGACTAATAAGCATGTTTAGAGACCAATATTATGAGCCTCGATAATTATAAGATGCTTAATGATGTTTAGAGATATGACTTGAATCGTACAGACTTTGAATACCGTATAGGGTCGTTCGGATATTCATATATTTATGTGATGACTGTTTGAACTGTATGTTGTGATGACTGGGTGCTAGAGCATGAAATTGTTGTGTTTGATAGAAAATGTGCTTAAAGGATAAATATCGAAATTATTCGATTAAATAATAATTAAGTTGGTAAATGATATTAAATGATTAAATGTGTTAGTAAACAAATCCTAATGATTTTTATAAGCTTTAGGGATCGAGTAAGACCTTGTAATCTTGTGCTATGATAAGATATTTTAAGCTAGTGAGTAGGGTATTGGCACAGGCTTCGGCTATACCGGTACGTTATTTAATGCTATATCGATACATGTCGACCCGTATCGAAACTTGGGAAATTGTAAAATTTTCCAGTAAGTGATTTTAGTATCGATACGCGTGTGAGTACCGGTACTCGTGTTCGAGTACCGATACTCGATAAGGTAAATAATTAATAATGCTAATTAGAAATGGAAAATTAGCGAGTAAAATAAAAAACCAGATTAATACCTAAATCAAAATGATGACATGGATTAACGGAGATAATTAATGAGAATAATTATGTATTCCTCCATAATGTATTAATAACTCAGTAATGTAAAATAAATGATTTGTTGACGATTAGCAAGAATGGGGGATCCTTGGGATTGCGTTGCTTGTATGTCAGGTAGACATTTGATTGGTAGTCTTTAATTGTTGGGCCTCATCCAAAGTGATGCCGAACAGAGGATTCTCATGCTTTGTGTCCATAAGCCTCGTTTGAAGATACTCGGGGGATGATTCTGAGTATAGAGTGTATGATCTAGATACTTTGTGTCCTCGGGCTTCACTCTGAGTGTATGATCTTGACGTGGTGTGTCCTCGGGCCTCACTCAAGGTTTGTATATAGTTGTATTGCTTGACGAATGCCAATGGCATCTCATATATTTTCCTTGATGTCAATTGAGACATTAGGTATGGTTGGGCCTTGTGTGCTACATAGATAGACTTTTATGATTTTTGAGCATGTGTTTAGGCGACTAGTGGTAGTGCTACATGTTATTATTCTTAATTTATTGCTCGACTAGCTTGCACGCATATGTTTATTATTAGCTTGAAGTATAGTAAAGTAAATGTGTACCACTGAGCTTTGTGATCTCAGCGCTCGGAATCGTTGTTCCGTGCGTAGGTTGATCGCTGGATCCCAAGATCGAGGAGCACTATTAGTATGAGATTCTAGCAAACGGTGTTTACCGCAGTATAATACTTGTATTTAATGGGTTGTGTATTCATAGGACCTTACGTGGTCGAGTCTGTAACTTTTATTTTGTAATTGTATTAATCAAGTCGAATGTTCAAATGTTTTAAATTAAATTGGAGCTCATTTGTAACGATTTAATCACTTATCTATATTTTAAACTATTGGATTTAAATATTTTTGAAAATTATTTTATTTGGGCTAAACCAAGTTGAGAAATTTTATGATAGTAGTTTGGCTTAGGGCCCAAAATATGACATTCAGATTTAGGGTGTTACAAATATTATAGACTGTAGACTATATAATACTTGAAATGAATCATTTAATACAATTAATTTAAGGGTAAACTACTTGGGTGTCTGCCCAACTATTGGGCCCATCATATTTGGACTAGCCAACTAAAAAACTTGAAAATCTAACCACCGAACTATTATATTGGTCCTAATCAATCCACCAGCTGTTAAAATCTAATTGAGGGGTGATGTGGCATTAAATGAACATTTGTGTAACTATGCATTTGGTCCCTGTTAGTTACCTATTATATCAATTTGGTCGTAATTAGGTGCTGACACGTGTCAAGACTTCATGGGATAATGGGCGTGATATTGCCACTGAACCAACAATCCATTCATGATATAAATTAAAACATGTAGTATATGTCTTAGCTTGTTGTTAATGCCAGGAAAAAAATAAATAAAGATTAAGAGGACTCGAACATGTCAAACTTGGGACGCATAAAAACATTTAAATCACTGTAGAATTGTAATAATTAAATTATAGTTGAAAACATTATATATATATTAAATAATATTTAATGCATGAATTAAAATAAAAAATTTAAAATTATATTAAAAATTCATTTAAAGAATTCACACTCACGAATATAACTCTAATCATAAGATAAGTTTGGTTGCGTTAAATGAACTTTTAATATAATTTTAAATTTTTTTATTAAATTTAATTTTGTTAAAAATAAGAAATATGATAATTAAATTAAAGTTAATGCCATAAAAATGAAATAAATACGATTAATAGCAAAATTAAAGTCGTCTCGAATATTTTTATTTTTAATATAATTTAAAAATATATATATGATGTTGTTAACTTTAATTTAATTATTATATTTCTATAGTGGTTTAGATGTTTTTTATGTGTCCCAAGTTTGTTATGTTCGAGTCCCCTTAATCCATATTTATTTTCTTTTTCCTGGCATTCACAAGCTAAGACATATACTACATGTTGTATTTTATATCATGAATGGGTTGTTGGTTCAGTGGCAATATCACTCCCCTTATTCCAAGAGGTTCTAGGATTGAATCACAGTTAAGGAAAGATCGATCTTGCTTTTATTTATTTAATTGAGTGATTAATTTATTTAATTAAATTAAAATTATGACCAAATGTATAGTTATACAAATTTCTATTAACTGCCAATCACCCCTCCATTAGATTTTAACGGCGGGTGGTTTGATTAGGACCAATTAAATAGTTCGGTGGTCAGATTTTCAGTATTTTTAGTTGGGTGGTCAAAATAGGACGGACCCAATAGTTAGCTGGTGACCCAGATAGTTTACCCATAATTTAATGGTTATACTTAAATTTCTTAATATAATGATCATATTTAATAAAGAAAGCAAAATTATTAATTTAATGATCATAATTAATAATTTGTTCTAAATTTTAAAGAATTTTTTTATTAACTTTTATCAATCTCATGTTATTAATTTAATAAAAGTTTTAACTATCTTTATATACTATAATTTATAATATAAAAATAAACATATTAATTTAATGATCACAATTAATCACGTGCCTTAAATTTTAAAGATGTATTTTGTCGCACTATAATATAATAAATTCATAATCTCACAACTTCTTCAATTATAACTTATTACAAGTCAAGTAAATATCAGATCAGTTCAATAACAAGTCGGATCATTTATAGGTTGAGTAAATTACAAACAAGGTTTATAATAGGTCAGGTTGATAACAGGTCAGGTAATATCAATTATTTACCAGGTTAATCTTGGGTTCAGATTCATATCAGGTAGGATGTAGGTTGGGTTCGGTTATCACATTATTAAGTTGAATTCGGGTTCAAGATGAGTTCATATCCAAAATTTCCAGGTCTAACTCGGGTTCAGGTCAACACCATTTCGGACTCGAATCGATTTTGGTTCACCACCATCTTAGGTCACAAGCAGTTCTGACTCAAGTTGATTTCAGTCAGTTTTGCAGGTCGAGTCAACTTTTTGCATCCTTACTAATTTGTTTGATTCTACCTAAATATTGTTAGAAATAATACCTAAATTATTTTGTTTCCCACATGCAGAAATAACAATAAAGCGAGATCAATATAAAATAAAACATGCATAGAAAAATAACATTTAATGTGGTTTGATATTGTCTACTTTTAACCATTAACTTCTACTCTAACCTGTCGACCCGTTCGAATCAAATTTGACTTGTATCCAGAGCTCAACTAGTGTCGATTTTGAAAGGTGTGTCATTCGATTCAAATGTCTATTCAAATAAACCTATTAAGTGGGTTTAAACAGTTTGATCTTTGCTTCAGATCAAGTTGAAACTTTCAAATTTTTTAGTACAAGTGAACCACAACCATGCAAATACCCAATTACAACATTATGCGAACATACTAGCAGGCTACGGCTGTGCGAACAACCAATTATGACCCGTTGCGAACCTGACATGTGAACGCTAACCCAACCCTCAATTAACGTGATCAACACCGACACCTGAGCCACAACAACTCACCAAGACACTTGTCTTCCTTGATTGACACGTGCCCTCACCTCATCCAACCCCCTATAAGAAACCATGCATCCTCAAACAAAGGCAAGCCCTCAAGAACCCAGACCGGACCTCTGAGGACACTGGGCCAGAATCCCACATCTCAACCCTCAAAAAGCCCTAAACCACCATCAAAAGGAGGTTGCTTACTTAGGTAATCAACAAAATTAAAACTCAATCGAGCTCATTCCATGTTTTGAGCCCTTAGGAGTAAAGATCAAAATTCTTAAAACTTGAGCTTGATTGAATTAGACAAATATGTATCCCACACAAGTAAGCCCATTCATTTTTTTTGAAAGTTTTCCCATATGTTTGGATATATTTGTTCAAACTTCGGTTTAAACCGAAATAACTGACCGAACTGAAGTTTTTTTTTTCTAGTTAATTGGTTGGGTAATTTTAGGTATGATCAGTTAACGGTTAAGATTTTTTTTCAAATTTTGGTTATCAGTTAATTCGGTTCAAAACCGGTTAATAAACCGAAATTATTATATATTAAATATTATATATATTACATATATATTGGTCACTAAAATTTTAAAAGTTATAAAATGACCATTAAGTTTTTTGATATGTTATAGAATGGTTAATAAATTTTATCAAATTAGTATTAAATGATCATTAAAATTATTGTTGGGCTCGAACGATCAACTGAATTCGCCAAGAGGGGATGAATTGGCATTTGAGTGGAAATAGTGGAAGCAATCGAAAATTAAAATTTTGGATAATGATTTATAGTGGTTTGACTTCTAAACCAAGTCTACATCCACTACCTTAGCTGTCCACACTAACGATTTTCCACAAATTCACTAATTGGTCTTTCCTTTTTCCGGGCTCAAGGAGATAACCCTTACAAACCTCAAAGCTTATATCCTAAAGCTTTGAGAATCTCTCTTACAAAGAGAAAACAAATAAGCAAACAAAGAAAACCTCACAAGGCAAATATGTTTGCAAATTAAGCACTTACCCAAAACCTAAACACTTGAGCAAATATGACAATTTTGGCTCACTAGTGTTTTCTACAATAAATGTGACAAAATTAAGCTCTAGAACACTTTCTCTAACATTGAATGTTGGTAGTTGATTTATTGTTGTTCCATGGCTGCTTAAAGAGATCTTTTAAACCCTATAATGGCTTCATAACCGTTACTAGCCGTTGTGGGTTGATTAGAGCCATTGGGGGCTTTAATTCCAGCATTAAAAGCAGTCTAGGCCTGTCGGTATCGGTACCTGGGCTTCGAGAATCGGTACCTGCCTCAAAGTAGAAAGAGTCGTTGGACATTTTTACACTAGGTATCGATACATGATATATGCGTATCGGTACGGGTCCCTGGGTATCAGTACGGTTGAAGTTGTATCGATACTCAATTTGGCTACTAGAATTTTTCAAAACTTGGGATAAAGGGGCGTATTGGTACGCATCTTGTCTGTACCGGTACAGGCTCTTCTAGGTATCAGTACACTAAAGACTGTATCGATACACATAGCCTGTTTTTGACTTTTGGGTTATTTTAAAAGCATTTAAACAAGTCAAAAACCTTTTGAAAACCTTTCAAACATATTTTTTAAGTTAATGGACTTTTGAAATATTTTTTCAAATTAGTTTAAGTCCAAAAACATTTTTTATTTTAATATCAAAATCAATATCTCAACAATCTCATCATTTTCGATATAACGAAACCATTTAAAAAATTGTTTTTGAAATTTCTCCTCCTTCAAAAAATAATTTTAGAAGAAAATATTTAAAGGTCCCCTTTTTTCTTTTTGAAAGTTAATTTCTCAAACCTATCTCTCCCTTTTTTGTTATATCAAAAATAATTTCAAAACTAAGTTCGAAATCACATTAAAGCTTAAGAAACCAAATGTTGAAAGTTTGAAATCAATTGACAAAAAATACCAATTGTTTGGTGCAAAATAACAATGGAGAAAAGACCAAAGATTTTAACATGAAAGAATTAAAAAAATGACTCCCCGTTAATCAAGCATCAAGTAAATTGTTAGTCCAACAATTCAAGAGAAATAACTAAATCAAATAAATACAAGCAATTAAATTAAACATGTTATATATCAAAATATATCATTATGCTGACAAAGCATAACAAAAAGAGACAAAACAATACCTTTTTGACTGTGCGTACCAGTACAGTATCGACCGTATTGGTACTGGTTGAAGGCCGCATCAGTACGGTATGAGCTGTACCGATACCAAAGACACAAATTGGTGAAAATGCAACAAAATCAACTTAAAAGGCCTTATAACTTAGTTTTAAGTATACAAAGGCTCTATTAAGTCATAGATACACATTTTGATCATTTTTGCTACAAAACAACAACATGCTTCTAAAAAATGCAACATTTAAACAATTAAAGCATGGTTTCACCAAGATTCAACCATACATTACAAGTTTAAGGCCAAAAACATAGATATGAGGATAAAGGGTCAAAAATATGTAACTCATGCAATTGAGATTCCCCCTAACTTTATGCAATTCGGCACAACATGGAGTCACACAAACATGCTTAGATTATTATGAAAAATAGACATGGAAAACATGATCAAGCAATTGCATGGAATTTAAATTTACCACTAGGATGTTAAGCCTCTCATTTTTCAAGTTTTCTTCTCCCTTGTGTGTCAAGAGCTCCTAATATTTCGACTTTGCTCATCAATGGTCAAGCACACCTTCAAGAGACAATCAAGTATATTTTGGTATCCGAATTGCTTTGGATTCATTGACATTAATCTCATAAATTTTAGTTCCCTTTGAAATCCATTTTTCAATGTCTTTCTTTTTGTTTGAAAAAATGAGTCTTTTGGGACCCAAATATTCTTAATCATTTTGCCCTTTAAAAATTTAGGGGAACTAGATTGTCTAACAAAAAAATTTGATTGTACAAAATAGTTTTTGGAGTAATCACCATTTTTCTTTTTAGAACTTTTGCAAATATTTTTTTTTCTTTTCTAAGATCATCCAACTCTCTTTGATGATCTTCATGAGCTTTTTGAAGCAAATTTTGTAAATCAAAATTCTTTTGTTTAAAGTCCTTGAGCTTTGCTTCAAGTTCATCTTTGGTTTTAGAAATCCAATCATTTTGAACTTTTAAATGTGAAACCATATTCTTGTTTTTCAAAATATGATTTTTAAACTCTAAAACCAAATTATCATAGGCATCTTGTAATTCATCAAATGTATATGAAATTGAAGTATATGAATTAGAAGTTACCCTTGAATCTTCTTTGATGGCTATGAGACAAAGGTTGGCTACCTCATCATCGGTGGAGTCCTCTTCATCACTCCATGTAGCCACAAATGTCTTCCCCTTATGGCTTGATCCCTTCTTTTTTAGTCGAGGGTAATTATACTTGGTGTGCCCTGGCTTCTTGTATTTGTAGCAAATGATGGGATCCTTCATCTCCATTCTCGATTCATATCTTGATTCTTTCTTTTCTTGCTTCATGAATCAGGTGAACTTCTTGAAGAGTTTGGCCATCTTTTTGTAATACCCCAAAATTTGATATGTTAATTTAGGGTCATTTAGTACTAAGATAAGGACTTAAAAGCTTATTTAGTGACTAAAATGACAAAAATGTAAAAATTAGGATTTTCTCAATTATGGACTGTAGAAAAGAATTTTATGAGGTTTTAAGGTTTCATGTGATAGATAACAAGTAAAATAGAATACTCACAAAATCTGGTTAAAATCCAAGGAAAATTGGAATGAGAATTCAAGGTTAAAGTTTAGTGACTAAAATGATAAGTTTTAAAACTTAGGTGATAGAAGTGGAAATATGAAAAGTTAAAGGACCAAAGTTGTAATTTCTCAAAAGTTAGGTGTTTTATTTTATAAATAGATAGAGCACCTATAGGTGTGGATCGAATGAGGAATTACTGGTTTGATCCGATATTTCGATTATTGGAAAAATTCTAGTCAAAGTTTAAGTAGAATTTGGATACCCAGATCGAACTAAAAATTATGAAATTTTACCATATGATAGAAAAAAACTTATAAAAGTCATTTCCAAGTGTTGAAGAATTTATCATTAATTATTTTATCATGTACATGGATTAAACAGATCATGGAGAAAAATATAATATAGATTACGGGAATAAAAATGCAGTATAAGATATTGAATTTAGATCGAACTACAAAGTTAAGCATGCTCAGGACATAGGATGGGTGACCTAATGGGAAGGTCTTATGTCAGTACTTGAGACTGATAAAAAGAACCAGTTCGAGTTAATATTATTCATATAGATATATAATAAAGGATTATTAAGAGAATTTTATCTGATAAAGATTTCGGATAAATTATTAGTATATTGGATTGAGTAAAAATTTTAAGTTTTGACTTCATAAATATGAAATATTTATTTGATAATATTATTTATTTTTCAGATATGGAAATAAGGAATTTTTTTTTAGAATTTATTTGATAGCTCTGTGAAGGGAAAGTCGCAGTAGAAGCAGTAAGTGATTATCGAGAAATCGAATCGAATCAAAATTTCAAAGACTGTTCCATAAGTCACGAAAAATTTATAAATATTATTTTATGAATAAATTATTATTTTTTTGGTTGTGATCTAACTAGAATAGTTGGATTTTTATAAAATGGCAAAATTTGTGACTTAAGTGACTAGTTTTGGTAATTTGGTCACAATGGCAATTTTGAAATATTTTGAAAGTACCATGGGTAATATGGTAATTTCCCATGTGAAAGCATTACTCTAGTTTGGTTAGAGTTGAATGGGATTTGTTTGGAATTGAACTAGAATGGCAGCCAGTAAATATGAATTTAGTTAGAGGACATTTTGGTAAATTAGAATAAAATGAATTAAAAATTCATTTTTATTTCTACATGTGGCATAAAATAAGGAAAAGATGAACAAAATGTTCATCTTCTCTCCATCACTTTCGAAACCAAGAGGAAAAAAGGGGGAAAATTACAAAATTTTCCTTAGGCATTTTGAAGGCTTTAAAGCAAGATTCAAGGTATGATCCTTTAGAATAATTTGTTCTACATTCAATTCTCTACATTTTGGTAGCAATATTGCATGGTGTTGTGAATAACTAT
Organism: Hibiscus mutabilis; assembly: GCA_019671005.1. Taxonomy (NCBI): domain Eukaryota; kingdom Viridiplantae; phylum Streptophyta; class Magnoliopsida; order Malvales; family Malvaceae; genus Hibiscus; species Hibiscus mutabilis. The sequence goes on from CM033728.1 coordinate 36,348,677, forward strand.
TTGAATTATTGATGAGAAAGAATTAGGGAATTGATGTGCTAAGTAGAAATTAGGACTTGAATTACATGAATTCAACGTTATTTTGATGAAATTAAGCTTGGATTGGGTTTAATTTCATGATGAAGTTAAGAACCCTAACCCTAAAATTTGGGATTTTATTTATGGTTATGAAATTGATGATGAAAATGAAAGATTGATAATATTAGAAGCTTGATTTTGATGTTGGAATGAAGAATCCTCAACTAGTCTTTTAAGTGACTATTTCGACATGTTTGACAATTTAGGGAAAATATTGTAAAAATTATTTTATTAGTGGATTTGAATAGATTATGAATTTAGAAGCTTGATTATGGCATTAGGACTAAAATAAAGTCCTTGAAAAGTTTAGACACTCAATTTGCCATGTAGGAAGAATTTGGGGTTTTTAAGTGTTAATTCTTGGAAATGAAGAATATATGTTGGAAAATTAATTTAAGCATGTTAGAACGTTGTTTGGATGAAAAATGAGCCTAGAGAAGCTAAGTGACCAATTCTAAAAGCTTCAAAGTTAAGGGACCGAATCTGAATTTTATGAAATTTGAGTGTATTTATGTAATTAATGATGTTGGAGATGTGAAATTGATGTTAGAATGCTAAACCGATGTTGAATCGAATTAGTGACCATTTTGATAATTTGTCAAAATTAAGTGAATACATAGGAAATGAATTATTGGATGGGGATTAAATCTGATTTCTAATTAAAATAATAGAATTAAGGTAGTAATGTTGATTTGAGGACTAAATTGTAAAGTTAAGAAGTTTGAATTCTTACCTTTGCATTCAATGACTATTTTGGCAAAGAAAGAAAATTTGAGGGAATTATTTTGAATAATTATTTGATGAAGAAGATGATGAATTGGTGGTTTGAAGTAAGTGATGGAACTAAGAAGTTAGTATGAATAAGAAGTTAATTATGGAAAGCTATGTAGAAGATTGAAATTTTGGCAGTGACTTTGAAAATTCACCATAAATTCTACAAAAAATGATTAGATGATGAATTTTATATCGATGTAAAGATTTGTTCGTCTAGTTTCGTCTTCAACAAACGGAAACTGATTTCGAGTTCCGAGTTAAAATATATGAATTTTTAATCGAATGAAGATCAAAAAATTATAGAGCAATTTTTAGTCAGAACAACTCTGTGACGGGAGTTTGAAGAATTTTCATAATTTTTGTAGATTTATTAATTTATGTGGCTTATACTGTTAGAATCGTTATCGAATCTAGTTCTTACAGTATGAAGGATATTAAGATCCAATGTGTATTCTGATCTTTAGAAGTAAAACTCTGAAGATAGGACAAGTTGACAAAAAATAGAATTTGATACATTTTGTATCTAAATGTTTGATAACAAGCTCGGAAGAATTATTGGAAGTTCAAATTGGTCAATAAGGACCAAAATGAATTTTTGGACAGAATAAGTAAGGAAGGAAAATTATGGAAATTTTTATTTTAAATGATTAGATAGCTTGATTGAAATATTGTTAGAAGTGGGTCTAATAAATGTTTATTTATATTCATGTGGTTAATGAAGTCAAATTCGATTCAAAAGAAGATTCGAGGTACTATGAAGGAGAGGATCGAGTAGAATTTAGTGAGGCATGCTAATAAATGGCCCAGATGAGTGCATTCTTATTTATTTATTATATATGTGATATGAATGAGTGTATTTTTATTTATTTTATTTTATATATGTGATACAAGGAAAACTTGCAATAAGTCAACCTTGAAAAATTATTGAAAATATATTTTGATAAAAGTTATGAAAATGACATAAATATTAAATGGCATATGTGATACATGGATATGGCATAATGATTTATCTAAGATAAATCGAATTTTAGATTTTGGGTATGAAATGCTCAATATTGAATTATGGTTGATAATATTGATGAATTGGATATTGAAGGTGAAAATAATATATATTATGCCCAAGTACTAGTGTGAGAGTCTTTGGTATAATTGAATATCCAAAAAGAGTCATAGCAGCTGCGAACCAACACTAAGTTACTAAGATAAAGTAGGCACTACTGTGCTGAAGGTATTAACGTAGGCACTACGGTGCTAAGATAAAGTAGGCACTATGATGCTGAAGGTATTAATGTAGGCACTACAGTGCTAAGATAAAGTAGGCACTACGGCGCTGAAGGTATTAATGTAGGCACTACGATGCTGAGATAAATTAGGCATTACGGTGCTGAAGGTATGAGGAGCAAAGAGCATCCTCGAGTACGTACTCACCATCAGACGCTACGGCGTTATAGACACTACGGTGTCGGACTCGTATACCATAGATTTACATGAAAATCCTTGGTATAGTTGGATATCTATAGAGTCCTAGCAGCTGCATGAAAGCACTACGGTGCAGAAAAGGCTCTACAGAGTCAGGAAAGGCACTACGGTGCAGGAAAGGCTCTACGGAGTGAGAAAAGGCTCTATGGAGTCAGGAAAGACTCTACGGAGTCAGTTCAAACACTACGGTGTTAACAGGCACAAAATGTGCTAAGATGAAGAGCAAAGGGCGTCCTCGAGTACGTACTCATCTTAGTCGCTTCGACGATGCAGACGCTAAAGCGTCGTAGACACTACGGTTCATGATGACTCGCGTACCATGGCATCACATGATTTTGTACTTTGGGCAATATTAAAAGACATGATATGTAGATGATTGCATAATGAAAGTATGGCTATGATAAAGGATATGATATGAAAATAATTGCATAATGAAAGCATGGCTATATAAAAAGGATATGATATGCAAATGATTGCATGATGAAAGTACGACTATGATAAAGGAAATGATATGCAAATGAGTGCATGAGGAAAGTATACCTATGTTACATAATATAATATGCAATTGATTACGTGATGAAAGTATGACTACTTGATGATCATGAACCATAGATATCATGATTTTATGACAAAATTGATAGATGATATGACTCTTAAGATAGTCATGATACATGATTAATTCTGCATTACAGACGGCTTGATTTTATACTTTGGCTATAATACTTAAAATGCAATTATGCAAGTAGTTAAGCTAAAAAGCTTACTATACACAAGATTGGTAAGGCAGATCAAATCTTGTGATTTAGATATTATATTGGACAAATGAACTACACAAGTAAGGCAGTTCTATATATGATAAAATGTTATCAACTGCAATTGAAAATCATTTGCCATCTTGCAGAGCTGTGTTATTATAATTATTGTTTATATTATTATGATTATGTTTCACTAAGTTATACTTAACGTGTGTTTTGTATCACACGTAGGTACTTCAGATTAGATAGCAAAAGAGGAGCTGTACATTGTTGGATCAAGTTAGTTTGTACTAACAGTATCACCACATCCTAGTCTAGTGGGGCATGTTTAGATATTAAATAAGTAGTTATTCCGTATGATCTAGCATCATGACTTAGTTTGAAGAATTAAAAAAAGTAAAAAGATGCTTTAAACAATTTTATACTTAGCTGGTCATTTATCGGGTAGTGTTTTAAAAACAAGAAAGGATCTAGGCAGCATGCGTAGTTTTTACCCTGAATTATATCCTCATTTTAATAACTTCTTAAAGTATTTTACAAACCAATTCAGGGTCAAAACTAGCTGCGGTTGCTAGACATAGTTTTGTTTGAAAACTGAGAAAGGGCCAACCACTGAACTACTTTGTTGAAAAAAAATTACAAGTCAGGAATCAGTTAAAAACTTTAGTAACATCTTCAATGTATATTAAATCATCAAATATACGTTGAGGGTGTTAAACTTGTCATCTTCACTATCCTCTCTACTTGAATCTTCTTATCGGCTTGTGGAGAATTTAATAGCAACATTCACTTCTTTGTTGTCCTCTTCTTCTTTCTTCTTCCCCATGGACATCGCCATTTCATGTGTTAGTAAAGATCCCATAAGCTCGTCAAGCTTGAGCTACTTCAAGTTCTTTGCTTCAATGATGGCAGTCTTCGTGGAATCCCATGAATCGGGAAGTTAATAAATCAACTTCCTTACAAGCTTGTCCTCTGAAATCACTTCTCCATAGCCTTTAAGTCCATTCACAATGGTGGAGAATTGATCAGACATATCTTTGATGTCTTCCATTAGGTTCATCTTGAAGTTCTCGTACTCAAGGTTGAGAAGACTAATCTTGGTCTCCTTTATTTTACTTATTCCTTCATAAGTGACTTCAAGCTTGTCCCAAGTCCCAAATCTCCATGGTACTTGAGCAAGAAGACGTCTTTGAATTCTCATCGGGTCCAAGAGCACAAAACAAGATATGTATAACTTTATTGTTGAGTTACAACTTCTTCCGATCATCATCGGTCCACTTTTGTCTTTCTTTCTCGACGAGACTTTCTCCAACTCTCTTCATCAAAATAGATGGCCCTTTCATCACTACATTCCAAAGGAGGTTGTTGATTGATTTGATGAAAATTTTCATCCTATTCTTCCAATAATAATAGTGGGCATTGTTGAAGTAAGGAGGCTTATCGATGGATTGTGCCATAAGCTCGGTCGATTTAGAAAGGTTGAGTAATTCAAGGATCGACTATAAGATGTTAATCAAACGTAGAGGCGAGGCTCTGATACTAATTGTTGGGCTCGAACGATCAATCAAATTCGCCAAAAGGGGTGAATTGGCCTTTGAGTGGAAATGGTGGAAGCAATTGAAAATTAAAATTTTTCACAATGATTATAGTGGTTCGAATTCTAAACCAAGTCTACCTCTACTACCTTAGCTATCTACACTAAGAATTTTCCACAAATTCACTAATTTATCTTTCCTTTTTTTGAGATCAGGGAGATAACTCTTGCAACCCTCAAAGCTTATACCCCACAGCTTTGAGAAACTCTCTTACAAAGAGAAAACAAATAAGCAAACAAGGAAAATCTCACAAGGCAAATATGTTTGCAAATTAAACACTCACCCAAAACCTAAACACTTGAGCAAATATGACAATTTTGACTAACTAGTGTTTTCTACAAGAAATATGACAAAATTAAGCTCTAGAACACTTTCTCTAACATTGAATGTTGGTAGTTGGTTTCTTGTTGTGACATGGCTGCTTGAAGAGGTCTTTTAAACTCTCTAATGTCTTTAAGACCGTTATTAGCCATTGGGGACTTTAATTCCAGCATTAAATGCAGTCTGGGTATGTTGGTATCGGTACACGGGCTTTGGGTATCTATACATGCCTAGAAAGAGTCGTCAGTACACGGGCTTTGGGTATCTATACATGCCTAGAAAGAGTCGTTGGACATTTTTACATTGGTATTGGTACGGTTGAAGCTGTATCGATACTCAATTTAGCTACTAGAATTTGTCAAAACTTGGGGACAAAGGGGAGTATCGGTACACAATTTACGTGAACCGGTATGGGCTCTTCTGGGTATCAGTACACTAAAGGCTGTATCGATACACAATTTGTTTTTGACTTTTGGGTTATTTTGAAAGCATTTAAACAAGTCAAAAACCCTTTGAAAACCCTTCAAACATATTTTTCAAGTTAATGGACTTTTGAAATATTTTTGTAAATTAGTTTAAGTCCAAAAATATTTTTCATTTTAAGTTATATCAAAATTAACATCTCAACAATTATTGAATTATTACAAAATTTTGCATTAAAATTTTCAAAATTTATCATTAATTTATAACGTGCAATGACCATTTTATAATAGTTCGATAAGTTTAATGATTGTTTTGTAACTTTTGAGAGTTTAGTGACTAAAATATCATTTTAGCATAGTTTACTGACATTTGCGTACTTTACCCAAAAACTTATAACAAATTTCGGTTAATTCGAAAACTTACTGAATTAACCGAACTTAGTTCAGTTCGGTTCGGTTATAGGTCAAAGAAAAAAAATCACTTATTAAATTTTAACTAGTTCAGTCGGTAAACCGAACTGACCGATTAAACACCCCATATTTAAACATTCATAGTTTCATATTTATATCCAAATATATATCAAACATCAAACTCAAGTACTTCAAAGAAAATAAATAAACAAGAGTAATTGGACCTAACTACTTGTAGATAAACAAATACAAAAGCCAAAACAAATGGGGCAATGAACAAATCAGTGTTTGGTGCAGTGGTAAGTTATATTAGTCTTAAGGGGGGAATTTTGGTTTGAATTTTGGAGCCGACAATATTAAAAGAGGCACATCCACAACTCTAAATATAGATCGTGAAACGGACATATATAAAGTAAAATATCAGAACACTGCATGCACTTGACAATGGCCATTTTCTGAAACTACCGGAACTCATCGTCGACCAATCCGGCATGGCTACAAGCACAAAGAACTCCAAGGAATGTCACATAATTTGGTCTTGTTATACAAGAACCTCTCGAAAACTCAGCTAGCAAACCGAACATCTCCGCTCTTTGCACGCATATCAACAAGTGCATTCCCCAATTGAAAATTCAAAAACGAACCTCCCTGAATAACTTGCACATGATGAGGTTCCGGTTACAAATTTTGGAAGGCACTGCCATTTGTTTGTAAATGAAATAATAATATGTAAGAAATATATGTATTATATATACAATAATGTTTAAACTATGTATATTCTATACAGTGACTCGAGCATTGATCATCTCACGAACAGGAGTTCTGTTTATTTTGTTTACAGATTCATCAACAAATTCCGACAGGATTGCTCTGAACTCATCTCCTGTAAGAGTCTCTTTCTCCAGCAAAACTTCTACTAGCTTGTCAATGGCCTCACGGTTGTTCCTTATATGGTTCTTTGCAATCTCATATGCTGTTTCAGTTATTTTCTTAACCGATGAATCAATGTCGTCCGCGAGTTTCTCCAACATGGAAATCCTTGCAAGCATCCTTAACACAACGTCGTTGCTTTGTACTGAAGGATCAATTAACATCCATGGTCCGATTTCTGACATGCCAACCCTTGTTACCATCTGTTGAAATGTGGAAGAATAACTTGTTAGCTAAACTGAGTTTTCGATATTCATTGGATGAGATCCTAGGTAGATCAAAGCTTGAAAAAGCAGATGAACGACTATTGGGCTTAGCCATAAGGAATTCGATGTTCGAGTCTTGTAAATGAATAAAATTAAATCAAGTTTTATAAATCCAAACCTGTCTGGCTATTTGGGTTGTTTGTTGTAGGTCCCCTGCGGCACCAGTAGTAATCTCAGGTTCACCAAAGATTACCTCTTCGGCTGCTCGACCTCCGAGCCCTCCAACAATTCTAGCAAAGAGTTGCTTTTTTGAAATAAGATCTGAATCTTCAACTGATATGAACCATGTTAGCCCTCGAGCTTGGCCTCTGGGGATCAGAGTCACTTTCTGAACTGGATCATGGCTGGTGTCAATGTCCTGCAATCATCCCAAGGCTATCAATGTCGAATTCCAGAGGGTATTCAAATATGCTTGCAACATTATTGTGTTTATTGATGGGAACTTACGCGCATACAGCATGGCCAACTTCATGGTAAGCCACAAGGATCTTGCTTTTTCCATCTGTCATCTGTGTTCCTTCCATTCCGGCAACGATTCGATCGATCGAGTCATCGATCTCGTTCATCGTGATCTTTTCCTTGCTTCTTCTACCGGCAAGAATGGCGGCTTCATTCATGAGGTTTGCCAAATCAGCACCGCTGAATCCCGGTGTTCTCATGGTGATTACATCGAGTGAAACATCCTTGTCTAGTCTCTTGTTGTTGCTGTGTACCTTGAGTATTTCTTCCCTTCCTCTTACATCTGGTAATCCAACGCTTACCTGTCTATCAAATCTTCCAGGCCTGAGCAAAGCAGAATCCAGAATTTCAGGCCGATTAGTAGCAGCAAGGACAATAACTCCAGTGTTAGCAGTAAAACCATCCATTTCAGTCAACAACTGATTCAATGTTTGCTCTCTTTCATCATTTCCCCCACCAATCCTAGTCCCTCTTTGTCTTCCAACAGCATCAATCTCATCGATGAACACCAAACACGGCGAATTAGCCTTTGCCTTGTTAAACAGATCCCGAACTCTCGAAGCTCCGACGCCAACAAACATCTCAATGAACTCTGAACCAGAAAGTGAAAAGAAAGGAACCCCTGCTTCCCCCGCAATGGCCTTAGCCAGCAATGTCTTACCGGTGCCCGGAGGTCCAATTAAAAGCACTCCTTTAGGAATTTTGCACCCACTGCAGTAAATTTTTCTGGGGTTTTTAAGAACTCCACTACCTCTTGAAAGTCTTGCTTGTCTTCATCAACGCCAGCTACATCGTTAAATGTTACTCCTGTGTTGGGTTCCATCTGAAATTTGGCTTTGCTCCTACATGGTGGGAAAACGTACATACTCATGTTATAATATCAAGTAGTAGTAACTAGAACAATCATTTCGACGAAAACCAAATCGAATTCATCGCATTTATGTATGTATGATGAAGTAAAGAATGTTACAAGTTACCTTCCAAGTCCAAAAGGCAAGTTTGGACCTCCTGCAGGAGTGTTACCAGATGAGCTCCTTAGCAACAAACTGCCAAGCAATATCAATGGAAAAGCCAAATTCCCCAACAAGTCAAGTACAGCAGCCGACCAGTTCATCTCCATAGGATGAGCAGCGAAATCCACGTTTTTCTCCTTCATTTTCCTCACCAATTCTACCGGTAACCCCGGTAACTGAACTCTTACCCTCTGGATTTTCTCAATTGCAGGGTTATATATCTCGGCAATGCCCACTGTCCCATTCTCAAACAAGTCCACCTTTTTTCACCACACCTTGCTCCAAGTACTGCAGAAATCTTGAATACGATAACCTGTTTGACATGGTCTCGGCTGGGGGCTCCGGTTCAGCTTTAGCTGGCTGGGCAGCAACCGAGAGGGGTGTTCCGATTAGACCCGAAGCCATTGAAGTCAACAGGTTTCTCTTGGTTAATTTGATGTCTGAAGACGCTTTAGATGATGGGTTGTCTTTGTTAGTTCTTTTGGGGAGGTGGGTGTGCTTTGAAAAGCCGTGAGATTTGCAGACTGGAAGATGGGAAGCAGAAAGAGAGAGGGCTGCTGCCATTTTTGTTTAGTTCTTTTTCTGGCTGTTATTAGGACAAAGCTAGGGTCGAAGGTGCTTTCGTGAACAATTCGTGCAGGGTGATGGCCGTTGTTTGAGTTTTGGAGGGAACTGAGGTTCCATAAATACAAATACTAGGATGAAAGGAGATGGTTCTAGCATTTAATTTGGATTTGGATTGGTTTGGGATATTTGTTTCTCAAATTTTCAATATCTTGAAGGGTCTGGAAGTTGTAATCTTCGTTGCTGTTGTATCAACTTTACTTAGGAATGAAATCAGATGTTTTGTTCTCAACCATACATTACTTTGCTGTGCTGTTTTTTATTGAATCTACTAACCATACACTTGGAATCAAAAAAAAGAAACAAAGAATTTACTCCAGAATGTTCTTTTATGCTCCGTCAAATACAAACAATTGTACTTCCAAATGAAAATTTTATGGAAGATTTATTACAAATATCGGTTACCATTATGATAATATTAATTTTTATTTTTTAAAAAAGTATTTTGGTTATTGAGTTGACAATATTAACTTGACCAAAGCACAAGTATATATAGTAATAAACTAAAATCAGTCTCATTTTGTGGGTAAATTTTTTTTTTCAAATTTTAGTACTTTGAAAAAATGAAACAGTAATTATTTTAAGGACTATTTTTTAAATTAAAAAATAATTCAAATTTTAAATATCTAAATAACCTTAAATAAAACGAATATGAAAACTATACATATCGTTTGAAAATAAACATATCAAATTTATATGACATAATACCAAAAAATGCTCTTAACGTTTGATTGAATTGTCATTTTGGCATTTATTATTTTTTGAAGCAATTTAACCCTTAATGTTTCATTTTGGGTCAAAATAGCCCATTTGCGGATAAAAATTGCTAATCAACTAACGGTAAATGGCTTGAGATGACATGACAAACCTACATGGTAGTGCGCGCCGCGATAGCAGTGTCATATAGGTAAATATGCTGACTTTACAGAATGACGCATCAGTAAAAAATAATTTAAAAAATTATATAAAATATAAAATATTTTTCTTCTGACATGTCATTCTCCCAAGTCTTTTCAAGTTGTTTGCTGTCAGTTGACTAACAATTTTCATTCACAGAGGGGTTATTTTGACCAAAAAAAAATTGGGGTTAAACTGCTTCAAAAAAGAATATGGGCGAAAGTGGACTATTCAGTCAAGCGTTAGGGGTATTTTTTGCCATTATGCCAATTTACATATATGAACTTTGATTAAATGTACAATGTAATACATGAAATTTAATTCGTACAATTGTATGTGTCAAAGTTTGATTTGATTCAACTTTCAAAAAATTACTAAAGCGGTTTTCATATAGCATCATTTAAAATTTATACTTAATGACCCGGATTTCGGGTTAGTCATTTGGATCTTAGATCCGAGTTAGGTATTTTAATTTAAGTATTAAATTGAAAGGATTTGATGGCCAAAATTTAAGATAGTTGATGGTTGAGGGCCATGGGAGTGTTTTACCCATTGTTAATTGGAAGACAATAATTTTGATTTAAATTGGGCGGAAAATAAGGGAGAAATCATTATTTTTTATTCCTTCAATCTCTTCCTTTTCTTTTCCTTTTCTCTCATTCTATATTTTTTCCTCCATTTCCTCAAACTTCAATGTTCGATCTATAGTCGACCATACCTTTGTTTTTGACATCTCTAGTATCATTATGTTCTTATCTCCGAGACTAGTCAACCAGTGGTTATAGCATCACCGTCGAAGTCGCGGTGGAGGAGGATGAATGGAGAGAAGTTTCAGATTTCAAAAACGAATTAGTTTGAGCGTTCAAAATCAAAAATCAAGGCCACCACCAAACTTACCAGTGTCATTACGGCACTAGAGCTTGCCACAACTGTCCGGCCACCGCACGCGTCGTTGTCTGAGCGTGGGCGTGCACCAGAAGCAGGGAGGCAGGTGGACCAGGTTACCCTGTACTGTGCCTGACCATTGACTTTTGACTCAACGTTGGCTATTTCAAGAGACCTACCAAGGGGTTTCGACATTTTGAGTTTGTTTCACCAACTTCGAAGCCGATAAGCTATTTTCCCGTGTTTGACTTTACGAATTAGTTAGATTATGCAATTAATTAATATATCTTGTATTTGTAACCACATAAGGATTATTCGGGCTTGAATATCATATCAAGATGAGTAATTGGGAAGCTTGAATGAGGATTTGTCGATAATGTTTGAGGTTAGTATACCTCAAACTCTAAAATACTTCATGAGCATCATAAGTGTAATTGTGTTGCTTGTTAGTGATTGCAAAATAGGTAGACGAGTAATGAGCATGTTTAGAGATAGATATTATGGGAATTGATAACTATAAAATGCATGATGATGTTTAAGGGTATGACGTACTTCGTATCAACTATAGATGAAGAAGATGAATTGTGATTACGATAAATTAAGGGTAAAGTTCACAAACGGTCAATGAACTTTGTTAAAGAAACAAAACGGTAACTAAACTTTCAAATATTACAAAATGGCAATTAAAATGTGTTTTATAACAAAATGGTAACTGGGACGTTAAACCTTGTTAAGTACTTAACGTTTCTATTATAAACCTTTGTATAATAGCACATATGATCCTTCATATTTACACATTCAATCAATTTAATCCTAATTCAAAAAAATCACTAAATTCAGCCCTCGTTATTTACATATTCTTTCAATTTGATCCTTAAAGCAAAATTCCAAAGCTGATCCATTACATTTCCAGCCATGCAACTTGGTCCTCGTGTTGGTCGCACTGGTCCTTCGGTGGGGATACTTGTTTCATTTTATGAAGTTGTCAAGTACTTCTTACATCACAAACACGAAGATTGTAATATCTCAATTTTTGGACTAGTGACCAAATTGTAATTTTTGAAAGTTTAGGGGTTAAAGTGTAAACTTTGGAAAAGTTTAGGGACCAAAGTGTAATTTCCAAAAGTTATGTAATTTAACCCCGTAAATGAATAGTTCACCCCTGAGAGTGGTATTTCCATGTTACCCAGATTTTTTGTACGAGGCTTATATTATTAGCATTTTTGGATCGTTAAAATTGTTAAGTGTGCTCAAGTCAGAATAGTACAAGGAAGGGTGACCTAATAGGAAGATCCCATATTCAATATTTTGGCTAATAAAAAGAACTCGGTTTAAGTAAATAATATTCAAAATGGATTGTGGAGATAAGATTTCTAAGAGGAAAGGTATCCGGTAAAATTTCCAAGTAATTATCGGTATATCGGATCGAACTGAAATTTTAAAGGCAGTTCCAAGAAATTATGAAAAGTTAATAAAATAATATTTTATGAATATTTTATTATATTTGGTTGGATTCTAACTAGATTTAGTTAGATGGTGATGGAATGGCAATTTTCAAGACTTGTTGAAAATAAAGTCTAGTTGGAGGGCAAATTGGACATTTGCCATGGATTGCATTTTTGAAATATTTTGAAACTTTGAGGGAAATTTTGGAAGAAGATTTACACATGGATTAAATCATAACCATTGATTTTTATGAGATTGAATCTTGGCCATTATAATAAAAGGGCAAAATAGTAATTTCACTATTTAAATGAATTTGTAATTCATTTAATATGACACATGGATAAAATAGATAAAAAGATGAGAAAAAAAATCATCTCATCCATTTCCAAGGCTGTTCGAAACTCAGCAAACAAGGTGAAGAAAGTAGTTTCAAAATTTTTCAAGCTAATTTTGAAGAATTCAAGACTAGTTTCAAGCAAAGTTCCTTTAGGTAAATTATTCTACACTTGATTCTCTTCATTTTGATAGTATTTTTGCATGATAAGAATCAAGTATGAGTTATGTTTGGATGAAGATTGATTATGTAAATTGAAGTTGATGAGGGAATTAGGCTTGTAAATAGTTAGATTGATGATTCAAACATGGAATTAAGGTTGAAATTGGATAAATTCCATGTTAGAGGTTATAAACCCTAATCCTAAAATTTTGGAGTTTTGGATAGGAAGTTAAATTAAGGATTAAATTGATTGAATTATGATGTTTGGAGACCTATTTTGATGAAATATTGAATAATTTTCCCAAGTTGTAAATTAAGGACTATTTCGAAATTTTGGAAAAATTAGGGGAAATTATTGTGAATTTTATTTTAGCATGGGAATCATGAAATTATGGCAAAATAGCTTGAATTGGTGATTAGGGACCAAAATGAAAATTTTTGGAAATTTAAGGACCAATTCGGCAATTAAGTAAAAGTTAGGGTTTGGTCTTGAATTTATGGAAAATTGATAGAATTGAAGATTTAAGCATGTTATGAAAGTGGAAGGATTAAAATGTCAAGAAAGGAAACATAAGGGACCAAATTCGAAAAGAAAGTTTGGTTAGGGATTAAAGTGAATAAAGTTTGGAAGTTAAATGAAAATGTATAAGGATGTTAGAATTAAGAAAAAGGTTTAATTGTACATTAATTTAATGTACAAAGGCAATATAGTGACCAAAATGTCACTTTTATAAGTTTGAGGAGTAAAAAGGAAATAGTCCAAAATAAGTAAATAATTATGGAAATTGTTTAAACATGGGTTTCAACAATTGTTTAATGTTCAAATTAGTCACTAAAGACCCAGGGACTAATTCGTCAATTTGCAAAGTATACGGAAAAATTTCCAAAAATTTTTTATACTCGAATAGTCATGTTCAAGAATTAAATTAGCAGTGTTAGATTTAAGTCAAACATAAGAATGGTGATGTATACGTTGATTGGTTTATACAGCTTCAAAAGAAAACAAAGGAGACCCAAGTGACAAAAAGAATGATAAGAATCGAGAGTAAAGCTTAGTGAGGTTGTACTGCACTAAAACATGTGAGTGCATTTACATGTTTAATTTATAAATAGGAAGACTAACGAATAGTCAACCTTAATTATAAATAATATTGCATGATATGTACGTATGTTAATTTATGTTGCATGAATTTACATATATATGATAAAACATGTGATATGAATGATTATTTATATGATTAATCATGGTAATTGATTGATAAGGAAAATGCCCAAGTATGTATGAAAGTCCATGGTATAGTTGGCATGTCATAGAGTCTTTAGCAGTTGCACCCTTATGTTTATGTTATCAAACGGATATTGAGACAAAATGATTGTGTCATATACACCTTGGGGACCTAAGCCCTTGGTGTGCACCTCGGGGATCTACGCCCACTGTGCCCGAGTGCACTATCGAGGTGCTTTATATTTATGGGGAGCAAAGAGCGTCCCCGAGTACGTACTCATCTTTATGTTATGTTTTACACTACGGTGTCATTTAAAGATGACTCGCGTACCTAGGTCTTATATAATGTACTTTGGGCAACGATAAATGAATTGTCATGTATACGAATAATATCACGTATGTGAAATATGCTATGTATGAAAATTATGTCATGCAAATGAAGTATGCTACTTATGAGAATCATGTTATGTAAATGGATCATGCTCTGATAATGAATCATGTTACGTGTATGAACCATATCATGAAAGTGAATCATGTTATGTATAAGAGTTATGTTATGCATATGAAAAATATTATATATATGATCTATGCTATGCATATAAATTACTTGATGATGATAGAGTATTGGAATCATGATTAAGTTAGAAATTGGACATGCCATTAATATTTAGTGACTATGGAAACTTTGATAGTACTATCCTATTTTAGGTAGAGAACTTAGTAAGATAGCATGAGATAAGTATTATTTTACCTTATGTTTGTTAAATGAAATTATGTCTCACTAAGTTCGTACTTAGCGTGTGTTATTTCACACGTAGGTTCTCCGAAGTAAAATAGCAAGAAGGAGCAGTATTTTGGGATATATCAAGTTACAACAGTAGCTTACGGTATGTACATTTTAAGTTATAATTTTAATGTCTAATGGGCATGTATTCGAACATATGTGAGTTTAAAGTATGACTGTTTGTAAACTAAGTTTTAATATGTTTACGTACTATTACGAATGAATGGACTTAGAATGTGGTTTAATATAAATGGTTGTGATTTATAACATAGTTAAATATTGTTTACTTCTATTCTCGTAATAATTTTTTTAAAACCAAGAAAAGGGCCTCGACAGAGTACCTAGATTTCACCCTGAATAATATTTTTATTTCAAAAACATATTTATAAATTTTATAAAATAATTCAGGGTTGAAACTAGCTGTTTTAGGTCGATGTAGTTTTCAATTTAAACTGAGAAAGGGTTAAAGAACAGAATAAAGTTTGAAAAAAATATTTAGTCAAGTTTTCTAATTAATTCAGTAACACCTTTAGTGTATATTCGGCTACGAGTATACGTTAAGGGTGTTACATTTATTGGTATTAGAGCATAGGTTTAGCTGATTCTAGAGGTTAAGTCGAGTCAAAAGTGATTTGTTATTAAATACATGCCCCTAGGATGTCAATATTATTTATGTACTATCGATGTAACTTGATTTTACTCGTTGTATATATGAATAGGTTATCATAGAGTACTGTTGGGTCACGTCAAACTAGAGATCATGGGGATCAGGAGGAATTTCAAAGTGGGAGCAATGATGTTCCACAGACTTCATCTCCCGCTCCTGCCCCAGCTGACCCACCGGTTCAACAAAGAGCTCCGACACAAGAATATGGGGCATTAGTACAAGCTCTTGAAGATATGGTAAATAGACTTCAGCCCCCAACACTAGTACCAGCTCCGGCACCCGTGCCAGCTAGAGCATCAACAGCGAAGGAACTTAAAAAACTTGGAGCCTTAGAATTTCATGGAGAAGGTGGGCCAATGGATGCTAACCTATGGTTAAATGATGTTAAGATTTTAATGGAAGGGCTTGGGTGCACCAATGCAGAGAAGTTGAATGAGTTGTTTCTTTGTTGAGAGGACATGCTCGTATCTGGTGGTCCAATGCCACGATGTTAGTACCCGCTACTGAAGTAAATTGGACATTTTTCCAGGAGGTATTCGAAGCTAAGTATATTGGGGAATAGTTCAAAAGAGAAATGCTACAACAGTTCCTGGATCTTAAACAAGATACTCGTACAGTTTATGAGTACGAGTTAGATTTTAATAGACTGAGTCGGTATGCAGCTGAGTTGATACCTACTGAAAAGTCTAGATGTAATTGGTTTATAGAAAAGCTACATCCAAGGCCCAAGGAGATTTTATTGGGTATGAATCTGTCAAACTTTCAAGAAGCTGTAAATAGAGCAAAGGCTATGGAAAGAGCTTATATGGAAAGAGTTAAAGCTCAGCCTTCTCGAGGTTCCAAGAGGTCTGGTGAGACTTTTACCTCGACACAATCTAAACGAGGTAGAGATAATCGCTCTCAGGGCAGAAATGAGTCAAGATTCACTCGAAAGAATTCTTTATCAAAAAAATGGCAAGGTGCTCAGACGTTAACTGCTAGGTCGAGCAGACCTTTGTTTCCAGAGTGCGAAACTTGTGGGAAACGACATTTGGGAGTTTGTAGAATGAGTTTAGGAGGTTGCTACAGATGTGGTAGCACTGAACACTTTATTAGAGATTGTCCAGAGGAGCCAATAAAGAAATCGAACCAATCTAAAAGATCTGTAGCTGCTTATCCCTGAGGTCGAGGTCGAGGTCGAGGTGGTGGACAACACAGGCCATCGACTCAGGGAGCTTCTGAAGTGGCATCAAACAGAGAATTTAGGATCCCAGCTCGAGTGTACAACATTC
This sequence comes from Hibiscus mutabilis, assembly GCA_019671005.1. NCBI lineage: Eukaryota > Viridiplantae > Streptophyta > Magnoliopsida > Malvales > Malvaceae > Hibiscus > Hibiscus mutabilis. Next base: position 36,365,475 of record CM033728.1, read on the forward strand.
GCACAGATGAAGAAAAGCATCACCCGGACATTATTGTAGGTACGCTCCGACTCTTGGGTGAACCAATATTTACTTTAATTGATCCGGGTTCGACTCATTCATATATTAGCACTAAAATAGTAGAACAAAGAAAGATTCCTATGGAGAAAATATCTAGTGATGTGATTGCTAATAATCCTCTTGGACATAGTGCACGAGTGACTAGAATATGTAAGAATTGTCCTTTAGAAATTCAAAGGATTAAGTTCCCGGCAGACTTAATGGAACTTCCATTCCATGAATTTGAAGTCATTCTTGGAACGAATTGGCTATCTGCATATGATACAAATGTAAAATGTAAGAAGAAAAGGTTGACACTTCAAAGAGCCAATGGTACTGAAGTAGTCTTTGTGGGAGAAAGAACTGACTGTTTAGAGTCAGTAATTTCTGCAACAACAGCTCAAAGGCTGTTAAACAATGGATGTAAAGCATGTTTGATTTATGTGGTGGATAACCAAAAGTAACCTAAAAAGATTGAAGATATCCCAACCGTGAGGGAATTTCCTGATGTATTTCTGGACGAGCTACCAGGGTTGCCTCTGGATAGGGAAATATAGTTTGGGATTAATGTTTATCCCGGAACTGAGTCGGTATCAATGGCACCGTATAGGATGACACCTACAGAGTTAAGGGAACTAAAGGCTCAATTACAAGAATTGCTAGATTGGGGTTACATTCGACCGAGTGTATCACCATGAGGTGCTCCAGTGCTATTTGTGAAGAAGAAGGATGGTTCTCTATGGTTGTGTATGGATTACCGGCAGTTGAATAAAGTAACCATTAAGAACAAGTATCCCCTACCAAGGATTGAAGATCTATTTGATCAGCTCAGAGGTGCAGCAGTGTTTTCAAAGATAGATCTTTGATCGGGATATTATCAGCTCAAAGTTAAGGAAGAAGATGTATCAAAGACAGCATTCAGAACTCGTTATTGACACTATGAGTTTCTGGTGATGCCTTTTGGATTGACAAATGCTCCTGATGCGTTCATGGACCTGATGAATAGGGTATTGTAACCCTATCTGGATCAGTTTGTCATGGTTTTCATAGATGACATTTTGGTATACTCGAAGAGAGAAGCTGAACATGATCATCATCTTCGAGTGGTGTTGCAAACTTTAAGAGATAAGCAACTTTATGCCAAGTTTTCCAAATGTGAATTCTGGTTGTAGGAAGTAACTTTCCTCGGACATGTATTGTCCTCAAAAGGAATAAGAGTTGATCCCAAGAAAATACAAGCTATTCTTGAATGGGAAGCGCCGAAAAATGTCTCTAAAGTTTGAAGTTTCTTGGGATTAGCTGGATATTACAGACGCTTTGTACAAAATTTTCCATCATTGCTATGCCCTTTACCCAGCTGCTACGAAAGAGTATTCCATTTGTATGGACAAATAGGTACCAGGAAAGTTTCGAAAGATTAAAGAAAGTCCTAACTGAAGCACTAGTTCTAATCTAGCCAGAACCAGGAAAAGAATATACTCTGTACAGTGATGCATCTCATTGTGGATTGGGTTGCGTGCTGATCCAAGAAGGTCGTGTGGTAGCCTATGCATCAAGATAGCTCAAAACTCATGAAAAGAACTATCCAGCACATGATTTGGAAATGGTGGGTGTGATTTTTGCTTTGAAAATCTGGCGACATTATTTGTATGGTGAAAGGTGTCACATTTATACGGATCATAAGAGCTTAAAGTATCTGATGACACAAAAGGATCTGAATATGCGTAAACGAAGGTGGGTTGAATTTTTAAACGATTATGATGTCGTTATTGACTACCACCCTGGAAAGGCTAATGTAGTCACAGATGCCTTTAGCCGGAAGACATTTTTTTGCTCTGCGCATAATGAATGCACAGTTATCGGAAGGACAAGAGGGTTCCTTAATAGCAGAATTCCAGATAAGGCCAACTTTATTGGATCGAATAAAAAATTTATAGTTCTCAGATAAAGAATGTCTTAAAAATAGAAGACAAGGTGAAGCAGGAGAAATACAAGATTATGAGATCAAGCCTAATGGTTGTCTATATTATAGAGTTAAAGTTTATATCCCTAATGATGATAATCTGAAGAAAAAGATTTTAACAGAGGCCCATTATAGTCCATTGACTAAGCACCCAGGAAGTAACAAGATGTATCAAGATTTGAGGACTCGATACTGGTGGCCAGGTATGAAGAGAGCAATCTCAGAATTTACAGTAAAGTGCTTAACGTGTCAACAAGTAAAAGCTGAGCATCAAGTACCTTCTAGATTGCTCCAACCTATCTCTATTCCTTAATGGAAATGGGAGAGAGTAACATTGGATTTTATATCTGGTTTTCCAACTACACCAAGCAAAAAGGATTCAATATGGTTTATTATCGATCGGCTGACAAAGTCTGCTCATTTTATTCCAGTTCGAATGGATTATTCACTAGATAGCTATACAGACAGAGACCCAAGGTTTACTTCAAGATTTTGGGGTACGTTACATGAAGCGTTAAGTACTAAATTAAATTTTAGTATAGCCTTTCATCCGCAAATAGATGGTCAATCTGAAAGGGTTATACAGATTTTGGAAGATATGTTACGGGCTTGTGTGATCGAGTTTACGGGATCATGGGAAAAGTACTTGTCTTTGGCTGAATTTGCTTATAATAATAGTTATCAAGCAAGTATTAAGATGGCACCTTTTGAAGCATTATATGGAAGAGAGTGTCGAACTCCTCTTAATTGATTCGAATTGCAAGAACGAAATGTACAGAATGACTCAAACATCGGAGGAGTTGACTTAACGCAAGATATGGAAGACAAAGTAAGGATTACTCAGCGTAATCTCAAGGCCGCAGTAGATCGACAAAAAGCTTATGCAGATAAGAAAAGAAAAGATATTGAGTATGAAGTGGGAGAAAAAGTATTCCTAAAGGTTTCTCCTTAGAAGAAAATATTAAGGTTCGGGCGGAAAGGAAAGCTTAGTCCCAGATTTATTGGGCCATATGAGATTTTGAAAATAGTGGGACCAGTGGCTTATCAATTGGCATTGCATCCAGACATGAGTAAGATTCATGATGTGTTTCACATGTCCATGCTCCGAAGATATCGATCAAATCCTTCACATGTAATTTCTCTAGAGAAAATCGAGCTACAACCAGATCTGACTTATGAAGAAGAACCAATGAAAATCCTAGCATATGGAGTTAAAGAATTAAGAAATAAGAAAATTCCACTGATTAAAGTCCTTTGGAGGAACCATAAGGTTGAGGAAACCACTTGGGAAACCGAAGAGAAAATGAAAAAACAGTATCCAAAATTATTTGAAAGGAATGTACGTTAAAAATTCGAGGATGAATTTTCTTAAGGGGGAGGAATTGTAATATCCCGATTTTTGGACTAGTGACCAAATTGTAATTTTTGAAAGTTTAGGGGTTAAAGTGTAAACTTTGGAAAAGTTTAGGGACCAAAGTGTAATTTTCCGAAGTTATGTAAGTTAACCTCGTAAATCAATAGTTCACCCCGGAGAGTGGCATTTCTGTGTTACTCAGATTTTTCGTACGAGGCTTATATTATTAGCATTTTTGGATCGAATGAAATTGTTAAGTGTGCTCAAGTCAGAATAGTACAAGGATGGGTGACCTAATGGGAAGATCCCATATTCAATATTTTGGCTGATAAAAAGGACTCGGTTTAAGTCAATAATATTCGAAATGGATTGTGGAGATAAGATTTCTAGGAGGAAAGGTATCCGGTAAAATTTCCCGGTAATTATCGGTATATCGGATCGAACTGAAATTTTAAAGGCGGTTCCAAGAAATTATGAAAAGTTCATAAAATAATATTTTATGAATATTTTATTATATTTGGTTGGATTCTAACTAGATTTAGTTAGATGGTGATGGAATGGCAATTTTCAAGACTTGTTGAAAATAAAGTCTAGTTGGAGGGCAAATTGGACATTTGCCATGGATGGCATTTTTGAAATATTTTGAAACTTTAAAGGCAATTTTGGAAGAAGATTTACACATGGATTAAATCATGACCATTGATTTTTATGAGATTGAATCTTGGCCATTATAATAAAAGGGCAAAATAGTAATTTCACTAGTTAAATGAATTTTTAATTCATTTAATATGACACATGGATAAAATAGAAAAAAAGATGAGAAAAAAATTATCTCATCCATTTCCAAGGTTGTTCGAAACTTAGCAAGCAAGGTGAAGAAAGAAGTTTCAAAAATTTTCAAGCTAATTTTGAAGAATTCAAGACTAGTTTCAAGCAAAGTTCCTTTAGGTAAATTATTCTACACTGGATTCTCTTCATTTTGATAGTATTTTTGCATGATAAGAATCAAGTATGGTTATGTTTGGATGAAGATTGATTATGGAAATTGAAGTCGATGATGGAATTAGGCGTGTAAATAGTTAGATTGATGATTCAAACATGGAATTAAGGTTGAAATTGGATAAATTTCATGTTAGAGATTATAAACCCTAATCCTAAAATTTGGGGGGTTTGGTTAGGAAGTTAAATTAAGGATGAAATTGATTGAATTATGATGTTTGGAGACCTATTTTGATGAAATATTGAATAATTTCCCCAAGTTGTAAATTAAGGACTATTTCAAAATTTTGGAAAAATTAGGGGAAATTATTGTGAATTTAATTTCAACATGGGAATCATGGAATTATGGCGAAAATAGTTTGAATTGGTGATTAGGGACCAAAATGAAATTTTTGGAAATTCAAGGACTAATTCAGTAATTAAGTAAAAATTAGGGATTGGTCTTGAATTTATGGAAAATTGATAGAATTGAAGATTTAAGCTGAAAGTATTAAAATGTCAAGAAAGGAAACATAAGGGACCAAATTCGAAAAGAAAGTTTGGTTAGGGACTAAAGTGAATAAAGTTTGGAAGTTTAGAATTAAGAAAAATGTTTAATTGTACGTTAATTTAATGTAAGAAGGCAATATAGTGACCAAAATGTCACTTTTATAAGTTTGAGGAGTAAAAAGGAAATAGTCCAAAATAAGTAAATAATTATGGAAATTGTTTAAACATGGGTTTGAACAATTGTTTAATGTCCAAAGTAGTCTCTAAAGACCCAGGGACTAATTCGGCAATTTGCAAAGTATTCGGAAAAATTTCCAATTTTTTTTTATATTCGAATAGTCATGTTCAAGAAATAAATTAGTAGTGTTAGATTTAAGTCAAACACAAGAATGGTGATGTATATGTTGATTGGTTTATACAGTTTCAAAAGAAAACGAAGGAGACCCAAGTGACAAAAAGAAGGATAAGAATCGAGATTAAAGCTTAGTGAGGCTGTATTGCACTAAAACATGTGAGTGCATTTACATGTTTAATTTATAAATATGAAGACTAACGAATAGTCAACCTTAATTATAAATAATATTGCATGATATGTATGTATGTTAATTTATGTTGCATGAATTTACATATATATGATAAAGCATGTGATACAAATGGTAATTTATATGATTAATCATGACAATGGATTGATAAGGAAAATGCCCAAGTATTATGTATGAGAGTCCATGGTATAGTTGGCATGCCATAGAGTCTTTAGTAGCTGCACCCTTATGTTTATGTTATCAAACGAATATTGTGACAAAATGATTGTGTCACATACACCTTGGGGACCTAAGCCCTTGGTGTGCACCCTGGGGATCTACGCCCACTATGCCCGAGTGCACTGTCGAGGCATTTTATGTTTATGGGGAGCAAAGAGCGTCCCTAAGTATGCACTCATCTTTACATTATGTTTGACACTACGGTGTCATTTAAAGATGACTCTCGTACCTAGGTCTCGTATAGTGTACTTTGGGCAACGATAAATGAATTATGTCATGTATACGAATAATATCACGTATGTGAAATATGCTATGTATGAAAATTATGTCATGCAAATGAAGTATGCTACCTATGAGAATCATGTTATATAAATGGATCATGCTCTGATAATGAATCATGTTACGTGTATGAACCATATCATGAAAGTGAATCATGTTATGTATGAGAGTTATGTTATGTATATGAAAATTATTATATATATGATCTATGTTATGCATATAAATTACTTGATGATGATAGAGTATTGGAATCATGATTTAGTTAGAAATTGGACATGCCATTAATATTTAGTGACTATGGAAACTTTGATAATACTATCGTATTTTAGGTAGAGAACTTAGTAAGATAGCATGAGATAAATATTATTTTACCTTATGTTTGTTAAATGAAATTATGCCTCACTAAGTTCGTACTTAGCGTGTGTTATTTCACATGTAGGTTCTCCGGAGTAAAATAGCAAGAAGGAGCAGTATTTTGGGATATATCAAGTTACAATAGTAGCTCACAGTATGTACATTTTAAGTTATAATTTTGATGTCTAGTGGGCATGTATTCAAACATATGTGAGTTTAAAGTATGACTGTTTGTAAACTTAGTTTTAATATGTTTACGTACTAATACGAATGTATGGACTTAGAATGTGGTTTAATATAAATGGTTGTGATTTATAACATTGTTAAATATTGTTTAGTTCTATTCTCGTAATAATTTTTTTTAAACCCGAGAAAGGGCCTAGACAGAGTACCTAGATTTCACCATGAATAATATTTTTATTTCAAAAACATATTTATAAATTTTATGAAATAATTCAGGGTTGAAACTAGTTGTAATAGGTCGATGCCGTTTTCAATTTAAACTGAGAAAGGGTTAAACAATAGAATAAAATTTGAAAAAAAAATATTTAGTCAAATTTTCTAATTAATTCAGTAACATCTTTAGTGTATATTCGGCTACGAGTATACGTTAAGGGTGTTACAAAGATCGTGAGTGAAAGACTTGGATTCATACCACAGCTAGGTTCGATTTAATGCTCCGAGTATAGTTACCTGACATAAAGATGTAAATAAAAGAATGACACACATGTATGGCCCCCCATCAAAAGATCCATCATGTTTCTTCAAACAAACTTAAAAAAGCTTTTCAATCCCCATGCTCAAGACTCAAAAAGGCAACGTTCTTCAATAATTCTATGATCTGGAAATTCCAAGCTGTATCTTGTCCTATTCTGTTAAACCTATATTTGGTTTTGGTATAACAATGACTAATTTGTAAAAAGGAATAAATTTTTAAATACTCAATTAACTCACAAAATTGACAGGCATTCAAACTTAAAGTAATTTCTAAGTCAAAACCTTAAACCCCAAAGTTTTTTCTAAGTGTTTTGATACTCAAAATAGCAAGTTTGGTACAAGAGTATTGATACGGCCTATGGCGTATCAATATGGATTTTCGTTACTAGAAATCTCTTTTACACTTAATGGCTATAGGGTACCGATATGGATGGTCGCGTATCGGTACGCCTTTTTAAACTTGGAAACCAAATTTGCTTAGGAGTATCGGTACGACTTATAACATACTGATACAGGGGTTAATATTTTCTAAATCTTTGTATTTAATTTTTGACTAATACCTTGTTAATTTATTGGAACCATAAATTTTAAAAAATGGTTGCTCGTACCGATACCCTATAAGGCGTATCGATATGGTACGGAACACACCGATACCCTTTTTAAAGTTCACACTCCGTATCGACACGGCTTCTCGCGCATTGATACCCCTTTGTTGCAAAGGTTATTTATTGTTATGGTAGGTACCGATATAAGAGTGTTCAAGTATCGATACCTAGTGTTGGCAGACAGCATTTAATGCGGGAAAAATGCAGCCCAACAACTATAATCAATATCCTAACTACCCAGATGGCTAGAAATCAATGAGAGGGTATAAAATCAAGTCTCCAAAACTTCTTCAACAACTATTCAACAAGTCTAAAGTATTCAAGCACACATCCAATAATCTTTGAGCCTTTATTGTCAAATCTTGTAAACCCACTTGAGTGATCTTAATTGTATTCTTTTTATTCAAGTGTTGAGGTTTTTAGTGAGCCTAGAATTGTGCAAACATACCGCCTTTGTGAGGATTTTCAGTTTGCTAAAATTTGTATTTCTCTTTGTGAGTGTTCTTAAGGTGTTAGGGTTTAAACCTTAAGAGAGTTGTAAGGTTATCTCCTTGAGCCTCAAAAGGTAAGCATATCTAGTGGATTTGAGAAATCCTTATTGTGGATAGCTAAGTTAGTGGATGTAAAACTTGTTGAGAAGGTTGAACCACTATAAATCTTGTATCGAAATCTTTATTGAATTTCTCTTTGCTACCACCAAATTTTTAATTACCAATTCACACCCTCTTGGTCATTTGCATTGATTGTTCATTCCAACAATTTGAATCAAAGCTACACTCATTGGAAGGCTTCACATCTTCTTGAGTAGATCCTACTAATGTTCAATCAATCAACAATTTAAGCCATGACCTCTACTTCCGAAAACCACTTTGCAGAGTCTCAATCCATCACCAAACCGCCTTATTTCAATCAGAATAACTATCTTTATTAGAAAAATAGGATGTCGCTCTTCATCAAATCTAATAACTACCTCATTTGGGATGTAGTAGAAGATAGACCATCTATTCTGATGAAGGAAGAAGCTGACCAGCGCATCCCCAAGACAAGGTAAGAATAAATCGATGAAGATTAGAGAAAGTTGCAAATCAATGACAAAGCCATGCACATTCTCTTTTGTGCTCTTGGACCGGACGAGTATGCCAAGACGTCTTCTTGCACAAGTACTGTAACACCCCTTACCCGTATCTATTACTGAATACAAGTTAGAGATGTCACATGACACTTGTACAATAGTTCTTACTTCAAAAATAAGTAAAATTTTGTTATTTAAAAATATAAACAATTAACTCTTTAACTAAAATAACATTTAATCGCGTAAGATTTAAACTTAATATTTCTAAGTTAAATTCGAATCTAGATTCAAGCAGCAACTAGGCAGTTTACTTCTAATTCACATAATTAATAGAACTTCCTAAAAATTGCCTAAATTAAAAATCATTTAAATATCAAATAAAATACGATTAAATTATCTCTTTACTAATATATTCATTTCAGAGCAGCTTAAAACATTTATAATTTACATGCCAACTAATAATATCAAAAGTAACATCGAAGATGTCATACTGATAATGATGTTTCACTTCCAAAAAGATGAAGTCTTCTACTGCTGCTCCTTACTCCTTACACTCTTTACCTACGCGTGAAACACATACTCGTAAATCGAATATACATTAAAGATGTTACAAAGTTGTTTAAAGAAATCTCATCTTATAAATTTATTTTTACAAGTATTTACAAATTTTAGTTTGTAAATCTAAACCTTTCTCGGTTTTCTTGAAAACACAACCTATGTGCAGTTAGCTAGTTTCAACCCTAAATTAATTATTTTAAAACATATTTGGCAATTATTAAAAACAACAGTTCAATTCAGGGTGAAAACTAGGTTCGCTGTCTAGGCCCTTTCTTGACTTTAAAATCTTTACGCGATTACCAACTATTCTTATTAGCAAAGTAATTATCCTTTCTACCTTAGCTTTATTCTGTTACAATGCTAATGCCTTATTTTTCTTTATCCATATATGATTCATCATCAAAACTGATTACTTATCTATTATTTAGTTTAATTTAATGCATCACACTCTACTAGCAATTAAATAATTACATGCCCACTAGAGATTATCATAAGCTAGAATATCTTATTGATGTTTTGCAGATTGAAGCTTGATCAACATGCTTGACTCCACTTCAAATACTCCATCTTATTCTACGTGTGAAACAAACACACGCTAAGTACGAACTTAGTGAGGCAAAACTTATAAATCAAAGTAAAGCACTTTAATTTTAATAAAAATTGCATAATAAATAAAATACTGAATATAACATATAAGAATTTAAAATCATATAGAATGACTTATCGAAGTCGTTCCTCTCTCATGTAACCTGTAAAAATCAACATCTCATATACATATATAAGGCAATATCATGTCAAATCAAATATCTAGTAAATCACTTGTTTTCATTTGAATCATATCACTTTCACTTTTCACTTTCCTTTAGATCCCTTGTACTTGTTACTTTTTATTCAATTCATAGCCGAACGTAATGTAATTGAGAATGAATGGTATACGAGTCACTATTGAGTATGCACATGTGTGGCATCAACTAATATGTTGTGCCATAATAAATCACTGTATCACTGTTGTAATTTAACAACATCACTATTTCACTTGGCCATAGTTGTAGAACACAACGTCACTGTATCACTATACTCCACCTCATTGGCATGCCAATTATACCAAGAATCTCAATAATCATACAAAGGGATTTTAACATCAATATCTTGTAAAGATCATTATAAACCATTTAAAAATTATTGAAAAATATATCAATTTATGATTCAAATTCTTTTTCTTTCAAATCATTCTAGGTTGACATATTATATTTCTTTCTCATATTATATATATAAAATATGTAAAAATGCACTCACTTGGGCCATTTATTAGCTTGCCTCACTAAGCTCTACTCGATCCTTTCCTTCATAATACCTTGAACCTTTTTTTGATCCAAATCAAACTTCATTGATCATATAAATACGAAAAACATTCGTTATATTCAAATCTAACAATACTTTAAACATGCTATCAAATCTAGTCATTCGAATATACAAAATTTCAAAAAGTTTTTCCTTCCTTCCTTATATTGTCCAAAACCCATTTTTGGTCTTTAATGACCATTCAGAACTTCCATTAACCACTTTCAAGCTTACTAATTAACCTTAGATACAAAATGCATCAATTCTCATTCTCATTTTCTGACAGATTGCACTACCTTCAAAGAAATATTTCTATAAAATATTCTAAAACTCAGAATTCGATTCTGTTTGTTCTAAAAGAAACTAGATTCAGTAAGCTTTTCAACCATATAAATTAATAGCCTAAATTCAACTTGTACGATTTATGGCGAATTTTCAAAGTCAATTACAATGCTGGAATTCGGGATAGACTGGTGCTCTATTTTCTGACCTTTCGTCACTTAAAATTTTATATCTTTTGACTCGGAACTCGAAATCAGTTTCCATTTATTGGAGGCGAAACTAGACGAACAAATCTTTACATCGGTATAAAATTCATCTTCTAACCATTTTTTTAGAATTTATGGTGAATTTTCAAACTTACTGCCAAAACCAGTCTTCTACATAGCTTTCCATAATAAACTTCTAACTTATACTAACTTCTTCTTATTTTTCTTCTTGTCAATTTAGTCCCATCACTTGCTTCAAACCACTAATGTATCACTTTCTTCATCAAATAAATATTCAAAAATAATTCCCTTTAATTTTTTGTTCTTTCTGAAATAGTCACTAAAAATGCAAAGATAAGGATTCAAATTTCTTAACTTTGCAAATTATTCCTCAAATCAACATTAATACTTGAATTATATTATTTCAACTAAAAATTAGATTTAATCCTTATCAAAAACCTCATTTTCGAATTGGTCACTTAACTTTGACAATTTGTCAAAATGGTCACTAATTCGATTCTACATCGGTTTAACATTCTAACATCAATTTCACATCTTCAACATCATTAATAACATAAATACACTTCAATTCCATACAAATTCATATTTGGTCCTCTAAATTTTAAGATTGCCGAATTGGTCCCTATCAAATTAACTTAGGAATTTGCTTCCAAACAACCAATCAAGCTTACTAAATCATAACTCCAACATCACAAACCCTAATCATCTTCATAATAATCAAAACATGTAAAGTTTAAATCCCAACTCAATAACATGATTTTAACATCACACAAACTTGGTTTCAACTTGAATTTCATCATGAAATCATAAAATCTCAAAACCCCCCAATTTAGTCCACAAACCCAAATTTCTTTCTTATGAAATTTCTCATCAATAAAGCATGTATTTCATGAATTATTTACACCAAAAGATAGATCTTGACGAGTAGAACAACTTTGTAGTTGAAGAGATTACCTGAAATTGAGTTTCGGGGCTTGAATCGAACTTGAAAAATTTCTCTCCCTTTCCCCTTTATTTTTGAAATGAAGAAGATGACGAGTAGTCTTCATCGTTTGGTTCTTTAACTTTCAATCTCTATAATTATGCCACTTATAAATATAAATGAATTTTAAATTTATTTAAATAGTAAAATTACTAAAATGCCCTTTTAATCCAATGGTTGAGATTGATCTTATCATCAATCAAAGGCCAAGATTAAATCTTCCATTTCCTTCTTCCAAAAATGCTCTTGTAACTTTTTAAATATTTCAAAATTGCCATTGTGGCAAAATGACCAATTTGCCCACCAACTAGTTTTTATTTACTAGATTGTCATTCTTGTAAAAATTCAACTAAAACTAGTTGGAATCCAACCAACTATAATAAAATATTCATAGAATAGTATTTTATGACTGTTCCATGGCTGTTGGATCAGCCTCTGAAATTCCTGTTCGATCCAATTTTCCCGATATTCATAAAATAATTCTACTGCAATTTTACCTTTTTCCGAGCTATTGGATTTATTCCGAAAATTCAATATTTCTATATTTGGGAAATAAACTCTATTATCCTATAAAAATTTCCTTTTACAAGGACTTAGACTGAATTTTCTTAACCCAATCTATTTTCCCGATACTTATCGAAAATCTTCATAGAATAAAATTCCTCTTAGAAATCCTTGATCGATAATTCATACGAATTTTCTTTACTCTTATTGAGTCCAAAATATCGATCAGAAACACTTTTATAGGACCTTCCCAAAGGTCACCCATCATTGTATTTCTTTGGCCTGAGCATGCTTAACAATTTCATTCGATCCAAATTCGGTACCTTTTTCTGCATCTTAATTCTTAAAACAAATATCAAGGTACCTATTTTGATCCGATTTACTCTTATACTAAGTAAAATTACTTTTGGGGGAAATTTACACTTTAGTCCCTAAACTTTTCCAAAGTTTATACTTTAACCCTAAAACTTTCAAAATTTACATTTTGGTCACTAGCCAAAATTTGGGATATTACAATTCCTCCCCTTTAAGAAAATTCATCCTCTAATTTTCAAAACATACGTGTTTCAAGCAATTGCAGATATTACTCCCTCGTTTTTTTCTCAAACTCTCAAGTGGCTTCTTCGACCTAGTGATTTCTTCTTAGGGCCTTAACCAATGTAATTTTTCTTATTCCTTAATTCTTTAAATCCATATACCAGTGTTTCTACTAGCACCTATTCATGTATCAAGTCTAATTACAGTTCTTCTACAAGAGTTAACATTCATGCTTATTTCACTATATCATATCCACTATGAGTCTTTTCTTAACCTCCATGATTCGTAGACTGACGAATTACATCATCATCTTACTTTCCTTATTCTAGTATCATTCTATATCATACTAATGTGGAGCAGCATCAATTCATACTATCAGCACATCAGTAATATGATATCCTAGGGGCATGTATTTACTGATAAAAATCATATACAAACTTGGTTTAGCATCCAGACCCGATTAAACTTGTAGCTCTGATACCATTAAATGTAACACCCTTAACGTATAGTCATAAATCGAATATACATTAAAGATGTTACGGATTCGTTTAAAGAAATCTCGACTTATAATTTTTTTTACAAGTATTTACAAATTTTAGTTTGTAAATCTAACCCTTTCTCGGTTTTCTTAAAAAACAACCTATGTGCAGTTAGCTAGTTTCAACCCTGAATTAATTATTTTAAAACATATTTGGTAATTATTAAAAATAACAGTTCAATTCAGGGTGAAAACTAGGTTCGCTATCTATTCCCTTTCTTGACTTTAAAATCTTTACACGATTACTGATTATTCTTATTAGCAAAGTAATTATCCTTTCTACCTTAGCTTTATTTTGTTACAATGCTAATGCCTTATTTTGCTTTATCCATACACGATTTCTCATCAAAACTAATTACCTATCTATCATTTAGTCAAATTTAATGCATCATACTCTACTAGCAATTAAATAATTACATGCTCACTAGAGATTATCATAAGCTAAAATATCTTACTGATATTTTGCAGATTGAAGCTTGATCAGCATGCTCGACTCCTCTTCAAATACTCCATCTTAATCTACGTGTGCAATAAACACACGCTAAGTACGAACTTAGTGAGGCAAAACTTATAAATCAAAGTAAAGCACTTTAATTTTAATAAAAATTGCATAATAAATAAAATACTGAATATAACATATAAGAATTTAGAATCGTATAGAATGACTTATCGAAGTCATTCCTCTATCATGCAACCTGTAAAAATCAGCATCTCATATACATATATAAGGCAATGTCATGTCAAATCAAATATCTAGTAAATCACTTGTTTTCATTTTAATCATATCACTTTCACTTTTCACTTTCCTTTAGATCACTTGTACTTGTTACTTTTTATTCAATTCATAAACCAATGTAATGTAATTGAGAATGCATGGTATGTGAGTCACTATTGAGTATGCACATGTGCGGCATCAACTAATATGTTGTGCCATAATAAATCACTGTATCAATGCTGTAATTTAACAGCATCACTGTTTCACTTGGTCATAGTTGTAGAAAACAACGCCCCTGTATCACTATATCACTATACTCCACCTTATTGGCATGCCAATTATACCAAGAATATCAATAATCATACAAAGGGCTTTTAACATCAATATCTTGTAAAGATCATTATAAAGCATTTAAAAATTATTGTAAAATATATCAATTTATGATTCAGATTCTTTTTCTTTCAAATCATTATAGGTTGACATATTATATTTCTTTCTCTTATTATATATATAATATGTAAAAATGCTCTCACCTGGGCCATTTATTAGCTTGCCTCACTAAGCTCTACTTGATCCTTTCCTTCATAATACCTCGACCCTTCTTTTGATCCAAATCAAACTTCATTGATCATATAAATTCGAATAACATTCGTTATATTCAAATCTAACAATACTTTAAACATGCTATCGAATCTAGTCATTCGAATATACAAAATTTCCAAAAGTTTTTCCTTCCTTCCTTATATTGTCCAAAACCCATTTTTTTGTCTTTAATGGCCATTCAGAACTTCCATTAACCCCTTTCAAGCTTACTAATTAACCTTAGATACAAAATGCATCAATTCTCATTTTCTGACAGATTGCACTACCTTCAAAGAAATATTTCTATAAAATATTCTAAAACTCAGAATTCGATTATGTTTGTTCTGAAAGAAACTAGATTCAGTAAGCTTTTCAACCATATAAATTAATAGCCTAAATTCAACTTGTACGATTTATGGCAAATTTTCAAAGTCAATTACAATGCTGGAATTCGGGATAGACTGGTGCTCTATTTTCTGACCTTTCATCACTTAAAAAATTATATCTTTTGACTCGGAACTCGAAATCAGTTTCCATTTATTGGAGGCGAAACTACACGAACAAATCTTTATGTTGCGTGAAATAAGTGCTACGCAAATGTGCAAGTATACACGTCGCAAGTTATAGTATAAAAGATATCGTCTCCACAGGGATTGGTGCCACTTCAAGAATCTAGTCTCTTGCACTGTAAAAAGTAAAAACACAAATAAAGGATTATAGGAGTTTAAATAATAACTAATCCAGAAAGCAATAAAGTAAATGAATAGATGAGATCAATTGAGAGAGAGATAGGCCAGGTTATCGTGAGTTGAGGTGTGATAGCCGATTGGATTGTCTTGGTAAAAGAGTGCACGGGCAACTCAGTTGCCGTGGCAACTTGCACAACGGGGTTGCCTTGGCAACTAACCGATGGTTGCCTGGGCAACTACTTGGGCGTCTGGGCAGCAACCTTCAAGGTTCGGCAGAGCGTTCTTCAATGGTTTCTTCTTATCCCTAAGTCGAAACTCTAGCTACTTGTGCATGCCTTGATAATACATCCCTACGTGAATCAAGGGTGAAAAACAACCAATCTTGCGCTCCTCTTAGCCGCTGAAATCCTTAACTTATTCCTAAGCCGGATTAATCTTCACCATCAATAGATTGAATAAAGATCATATTCATTTGTTTCTTGAATCTAACTTTCCCGATATTAGATAAATAGATGAAATCACGAGATCCTCTCCCAATTCACTCACAAACAAGAATAAGAACCAAGAATGAATAAACCTTGAAACAGAAAAGTGCAAACCCTTATTACCTAAACAAAAACCAATAGTTTCTCACAACCACAAAACACAATAACCATAGCCAAATAGATTTAGTTCATGGCTAGGTTCCAAAGAAACACAAGATAATTAATCCCTAGCATGAACCTAATCGAACAAGAAAGAAAAGGATGAAGAAGGAGGCTTGTCAAAATCTTCCTTGCCCTAGATGCTTGTCGAAAATTCTCTCCTCTTGCCCTCTTTGGACTTGTCGAAATTCCCCTCCTTTGCTCTCTATGGATTGTCGAAATCTCCATCTTATTTATAGGGCTAGGGCAAAGTCCTTCTTTGAGGAGGAAGTTAAGTTGGAATTAAATTATCATTAAAGAATATAATTCTTTATTATAATTATATTCCTACTAGAACTTCTCCTATCTTTTTGGAATTTAATTCTTCTTTAATCTCTTCATGGAAATCAAATTCCTTTGGGTTTGGGCTTTACTCCACGTCATCTTGGGCTTGTCTAGTCATCAATTTCGACTACCATATCACCTTTGCTCTTGTCGACAATTTCCATGGCAACTGGCTCGGCGTCTCCTTCATGTATTGCCCTGGCAACTAGCTCGGTGTCTCCTTCATGCATTGCCCTGGCAACTAGCTCTAGCCTTGCTTTGGCAAGTGATCCTGCACATACACACAAAACACACCAAAGCATCATCTTTTCCCACAAAAACTAACAAGTTGTGTAATCAAGCTTAACGTTGGAAGGAAACATGAATTAATGCATGAATGGCTAATTATGCAACTAACATGAGCCTAAGTTTAACAATAATATGAGTAAAAAGGGTAAGAAAAATAGTACTTTTGAACACTTATCACACCCCCAAACTCGAACTATTGCTTGTCCTCAAGCAATGCAAACTCATAATTACCTGCCAAGACTTCAATTTTCACAAACTTAGCTTTGAACTTGATTTCAATTCTCTGAACCGGAGCATAAAGTATGATTGGCTTTTTATTTTTCGGAAAACTTAGGAGTTACTTGGAATCAAACTATAATGCTTGTGAGTGTGTGCGGAGTTGTGTGCAAGTTGATTTTTCGGATTCTATGCAAACAAGAGGTTTTCAAATTACTTCATTGAGTTCTTTTTTAACATGTTTTAACTAGAGCCAGTTTTGGGCACCTCTAGTGTTGTGTTTTTAGTTTTCATAAGTTAATTTATTCGACTAGAGCCGGTTTCGGGCACCTTTAGCGATCAATTTTTTTAGCACATACTAGAGCCAATTTCGGGCACCTCTAGCATTCATCCAATTTTTATTCTATTCCCCCAATTCGTTAATTATCAACCTAAGTTCACTAGAATTCTTTAAATCAATCAAACCACAACAGTGTTTCATCAGATTTAGCATCATAGTAAAATTCTAAGTTTTTCCATGGTTATCCTAGAATAAAAATTCTATCAATTAAGTGCATTGGCAAAGTCATCATCGGATATTCATCAAATCTAAGCAATTCTTGTTCCAATTAAAGGCATGGCAAGCAATTTATGTATCCTAAATGTAATATTTAAGATGAATGTAACTAAATATGGTAACTACTAATACCAATCCCCCCCAAACTCGAGTGAGGCATTGTCCTCAATGCATGCTATAAAGAAAAATAAAACTAACGAAAAATAAAATGCATACGAGGACTTACTCCGAGAGTTCGTCATCGTAGATGATTAGTTTCCTTTTGGTCGGTGTCTTGATTCTCTTGCTTGAACGCGATGGTTGTTTTCTTGTTATCGGTGGTGGAATCGATCATCGTACGGGGTTTTCCTCATCGTCCTCTTCATCAATGTCATTGGCTTTTCGCTTGGAGGATTCAATTGGTGCGGTCTTTGTTGGTTCAATGGAGGACTCGTCCGAATCTGAAAAATCAGAAAATGATTCCGTAGGAGTTGATTCGGGCACAGGTGCTTTACCTTTGGCTTTTGTAGTGGTTGCCAGGATGTCTTTAGCTTTGGTTGCCGTGGCATTTTCAGGGTTGGTTGCCGTGGCATCATCTTGTGCGTGCACGATGTAGGTTGCCGCGGCATCATCTGTTACGGTTGCTATGGCGACTGCTTCATTGGTTGTCGGGGCAAGGATCTCGGTGGGAAAGATTGGGAACGGCACGCGATTGTCCGGGTACTTTTCTAGGATGACTTGGGTGATGGCATTGTTGTGCTCCTTCATGTACCGCATGAACATTAGTTGTCGGTCTTCAATTTGCCTTAGGTGGCTTGCCAATGGGTGCAAAAGTGCTTCAAAGTGTCCCGGGGTTGATGGCCGAGTTGCCCGTGGCAATTGGAGGCCTTGAAGAATCTCCCGGTGCCTCTCCCATTAGCTTTCGAATTAGTGCTTGATTCCAACCAGACTTGGGTGGGGCCTTTTCATCGGTGGACTCACTTGGGACATGCATCTCCTTGCAAAGATTAGAAATTAAGCAAGGGAAGAAGAGAGAACCCTTATCTTTTGAGCTACATACAAAAATCTCATCACAAATAATTTTCCAATGTTAATGATGCGATTATGCAAAATAGAATGTATGAGCAAAAGACGTGGTATATCAACGGCAGTATTGTGTGTGGTGGGCATTAAAGAAGTTTTAACAAACTTATTCCATAGTTTTGGCTCGGGTTTAAGCCGAAGGCAATTTACCGTGCCCTTGTATTTACCATCATTCCAATGAGTTCCCGGTTGAGTGAGTTCTTGAAGCACCTTGTCGAGTTACTTGGGAGTGATTTGATCAACGAAAGCTTGATGCTCGTCCTTCTCAATGTAAAGCCCGTAAAAGGTGTTGACATTTTCGGGACTTATGAGTATGGCCTTGTCACAAACAAAAACATAAGGATTATCCAGGTTAGGTGAGTGAGCATAGAATTCTCTTACCCATGAGATGTTACCCGGTTCCGGTTGATGGCAAAAGATTTGCCACTTTTGATGTGCAATCCTCTCGAAGATGAATGGTTCAAGGCCAAAATCTTGATGAGAGTTTGAGGCTTCATATAAGCCTTAGATTCAGCCCATTAGTTTCCTTGTTGAAGATGTTTTCCTACTTGGATTAGAATTCCTCTTTATCTTGAACTTTTTTTTCCTACAATTCAAAGACAAATCAAATAAGGATTAAAATTAAATTAATAAAAGAAAATAAATAAAGATGTATAAAGGGATTCTAAAAAAATCTATCCTAATATATATATATATATAATAATCGGAAATATATCTAAAAAATAAAAATCAAAAAATCAAAAAATAAAAATAAATAAAAATAAATAATTAATCAAAAAATAAAAATAAATAAATAAATAAAAATATCAAAAGGGAGAGCATGCTCATGCATCTCCTAAGTTAACCACTTCCTTTTTACGTTCCACATGGGCACCATTGTAGTGCTTCAATCTTTGTCCATTAACTTTGAATTCATGGTTGTCAGAGATGGACTTGATTATCACGGTACCATGGGAGAATGGTTTGATAACTTCAAATGGTCCCGACCATCTTGATTTCAGCTTTCCCGGGAAAAGTTTTAGCCGAGAATTGAATAAGAGAACTAGTTGCCCTGGCGTGAATTGCCGTGGCAATAGTTTCTTGTCGTGCCATCGCTTTGTTTTCTCCTTGTAGATTCGTGCATTGTTATAGGCGAGTGCACGGAATTCTTCTATCTCATTGAGGTCCAACAAACGCTTTTTTCCGGCACTTTCCAAATCCATATTCATGGTCTTGATTGCCCAATATGCCTTGTGTTCGATTTCCACCGGTAGATGGCATGTTTTGCCATAGACAAGACGTAAGGAGGACATACCTAAGGGTGTTCTGAATGCAGTGTGATATGCCCAAAGTGCGTCATCTAGTCTTAATGACCAATCCTTCCTTGAGGGATTTACAACCTTCTCGAGTATACCCTTCAATTCCCGGTTGGAAATTTTTGCTTGCCCGTTGGTTTGTGGGTGATATGCCGTTGCGATCTTGTGTGATATGCCGAAGCGTTGCAACATCTTGGCAATTAGTCTGTTGTCAAAATGCTTGCCTTCGTCACTGATAATTGTTCTTGGCATCCCAAATCGTGTAAATATGTTTTTCTGCAAAAATCGTTGCACGGTCTTGGAATCGTTGTTGGGAACTGCAGCTGCCTCCACCCATTTAGACACATAGTCGACGGCAAGTAAGATGTAGAGGTTGCCAATGAAGATGGGAAAGGTCCCATAAAATCGATCCCCCACACATCGAACAATTCCACCTCGATAATGTTCTGGAATGGCATCTCATATCGTCTAGAGATATTGCCCGTCCTCTGGCAATGATCACATTGCTTGTAAAAGTCTTGGGCATCTTTGTACAATGTTGGCCAATACAAACCGGATTGCAAAACTTTGTCCGGGGTACGAGTTCCTCCAAAATGTCCTCCATAGGGTGAAGAATGGCATTGCCGGAGTATATTATGTTGCTCTTCTTCAGGGACACATTAGTGTATAACCTGGTCTGCATATTGTTTAAACAAAAGAGGCTCATCCCAAAAGTAATGCTTAGCATCATGGCGGAACCGCTTCTTCCCTTGGTGAGTAATGCCATAAGGTAAAATACCACAAACAAGGAAATTAACTAAATTCGCGTACCAAGGTATTACCGAGGCATGTGCTGCCGTGGCGACTGCTCCCAGAATTGCCGAGGCGTGCGCGTCAAGGGCCGTTGCAGCGTCGAGAGTTGCCAAGGCGTGTGCATCCATGGTTGTCGAGGCGTCAAGGGTTGCTGAGGCATGCGTGTCCATGGTTGCCGAGGCAACTAAAATTTGTTCATCCGGGAATGCATCGCATATCTCTAGATCCACGTCCTCCTCCTTGTTGCGTTCTAAACGTGATAAGTGGTCGGCCACTTGATTTTTTGTTCCTTTCATGTCCTTAATTTCAATATCAAATTCTTGTAAAAGTAATATCCAACGAATCAAACGAGGTTTGGCATCCTTTTTAGCAAATAGATATTTGATTGCCGAATGGTCCGTATGAACAATTACCTTTGTACCAATCAAATAGGATCAGAACTTGTCAAATGCGAAAACTACAGCTAGTAACTCTTTCTCCGTTGTTGTGTAATTCACTTGAGCACTATTAAGAGTTTTACTAGCGTAGTATATCACATGGAAGGTCTTACCTGTGCGTTGGCCTAGGACTGCTCCTACCGCGAAATCACTTGCATCACACATGAGCTCAAAAGGTAGCGTCCAATCTGGTGGAACGACAATGGGTGCCGAGGTAAGCTTTTCCTTTAGGCTTTCGAATGCTTGGGTGCAAGAATCATCAAAATCGAAGACTTTATCCTGTTCAAGCAAATTGCATAAGGGTTTAGTGATTTTAGAAAAATTATGAATGAACCTCTTGTAAAAACCTACATGTCCAAGAAAACTTCGAATTCCTTTAACCGAACTTGGTGGGGGTAATCTCTCGATCAAGTCCACCTTGGCTTTGTCTACTTCAATTCCCTTGGATGAAATCTTTTGGCCGAGCACTATTCCTTCATCTACCATAAAATGGCATTTCTCCCAATTGAGTACTAAATCAGTTTCTTCACATCTTGCCAACACCCTCTCTAAATTGCCGAGACAACTGTCGAAGTCATTACCAAAAATAGAAAAATCATCCATGAAGATCTCAAGGAAGTCTTCGACCATGTCTGAAAAGAGTGCCATCATGCATCTTTGGAAGGTTGCTGGGGCGTTACACAATCCGAACGCGAAAGGTATAAGTACCGTATGGGCATGTGAAGGTTGTATTTTCTTGATCTTTTGGTGCTATGGCAATTTGATTGTAACCTAAATAACCATCAAGAAAATAATAAAAGAGTTTACCTGCAAGACGGTCAAGCATTTGATCAATAAAGGGTAATGGGAAGTGATCTTTCCTAGTGGCTTTGTTTAGCTTTCGATAATCCATACAAACCCTCCAACCGGTCACAGTCTTGGTTGGTATGAGTTCATTGTTTTCATTACTTACCACCGTTATACCTCCCTTTTTTCGGTACGCATTGTACCGGACTTACCCATGTACTATCAGAGATAGGGTATATAATGTCGGCGTCAAGCCACTTGATGATTTCTTTCATTACAACCCCTTTCATGGCAGTCTCCTCTGGGCCTCAATTGAAGGTTTTTGATCATCTTCCAACAAAATCTTGTGCATGTACACTGCCGGGCTAATTCCCTTCAAGTCGGCAATTGTCCACCCTATTGCCTTTTTGTGTAGCTTCAACATCTTGATCAGCTTCTTTTCCTCGCTTCAGTTGTAACTTAGAAGAAATAATTACAGGCAATGTATTATCGGTTCCTAAGTATACATATTTTAGTTGCTCTGGCAATTGTTTCAACTCAAGAATCGGTGGTTGTTCAATAGAGGGTTTTTCGAGCTTACCTTCCTTACCTGAGTAATCCAGTGGTTCAAAGTATGTACCTGGTCGATTGACTAGCCAATTTGCCTCTTCTTGTTGTTCCTCAACGACTGGTTCTTCATACTCCTCAGGTTCCTCTTGATCGACAATGTAGTTGCCGAGGCAACTAAATTCCTCGTCGAAGTTAAACTCTGTCGTGGCATGAAGAAGTTGGCATTCTTCTAGATCATCGGCATGCCTTAGTGTTTGAAACACATTTAGATTAACTTGCTGGTCATTCACCCTCATTGTTAGTTCTCCTTTTTCAACATCGATCAAGGTTCTCCCTGTTGCTAGGAATGGTCTCCCGAGAATAATGGGTGCATGCTCATCTGCTTCACAATCCAAAACAATAAAGTCAGCGGGAAAAATAAATTTATCAACTTTTACCATTATGTAATCGATTTTTCCCTCTGGATGCACATAGGATTTATCGATTTTACTATTGATGAGCTTCAAGAAGCTTATGATTTGTTGCAAGAGGTTTATGATGAGTTGTTTTTAAAGTATAAATAATTAATTTTAAAAACAAGAAAACAATTTCTGGTTTGAAAAGTCAAAATGATTCTTTATCAAGAACCAATGTGGAACTTGAAAGAAAGGTTGTGGATCTGCAAGAAAATTAAAATGATTTTGGAAAGAAAAACAAAGGCTTGCATAACCTTCTTTCAAAAGTCCGTGATGATCACCAAAAGAAAGTGAGTGATCTTAAAGCTTCTTTGAACAAGGTTGGGAATTCTCGTTTTGAAAAATGAAATCATTCAAAATCCAATCATGTGAGAAAGAACTTTAATGGCCACAAACATAGAAGCTTCCAAAAGAACTCATATGATAAGAAAGTTAGAAGTGTTTGGGTTCCTAAGGAACTAGTTGCTTCTAACAACTTTGATGTTATTATTTCTTGGATTCCCAAGGGAACCAAGATTTTGGGAGCTAATATTGATGGACCCAAAAGAATTTGGGTAACAAAAATCAAGACTTGATTATATGTTTGTATGGGGAGCATTGCTACAAGGCCAAGACTTCAAGTGTAAACTTATGGTACCTTGATAGTGGATGCTCAAGACACATGACCCGAGACAAGAGTCAATTCTTGGAGCTAAAATCAAAAAATGGAGGAGTAGTGACTTTCGGTGACAACTTCAAAGACCATATTGAAGGAATTGGTTCTATTGGTAATCACTCTTATATACTCATTGATAATGTTTTGTATGTCAACGGTTTTAACCATAATCTTTTAAGCATAAGCCAATTATGTGATAAAGGTTTCAATGTCCTTTTTGATTTAAATGTTTACAAAATTATTGACATTGATTCCAACAAAATTGAGCTTATTGGTCATTGCAAAGGAAACATTTACGTGGTGCATCTAGATCACATTCATATTTCAAATGCATGTTTTGTTGCAAAAGATGAGCATGGTTCATGGTTATGGCATAGAAAACTAGGACATGCAAGTATTAGTGTTTTAGAAAAATTGCTTTCAAATGATCTAGTAAGAGGTTTGCCCAAAATCAAGTTTTCTCTTGACACAATTTGTAATGCATGTGCAAAAGGCAAACACAAAAGAGTTTCTTTTAAATCCATTAATGATGTTTCTACTAGTAGAGTTTTACAATTGATCCATATAGATCTTTTTGGCCCTATTAGAACTATGAGTTTGGGTGAAAAAATATGCATTTGTTTTAGTTGATGATTACTCTATATTTACTTGGGTTCTAAGTACCAAAGATGATGCTTTAGAAAAATTCATCACATTTTCAAAAGCAAATCAAAATGATGTTGGTTACTCCATTTCTCATGTTAAGAGTGACCATGAAACCGAATTTCAAAATCTTGGTTTTGAAGAGTTTTGTAACTCAAATGGGATTAGCCATAATTTTTCAGCTCCTCGCATACCTCAACAAAATGGGGTTGTTAAGAGGAAAAATAGAACTTTAGAAGAAATGGCTAGAACCACGCTTTGTGAAAATAATTTGCATAAGTATTTGTGGGCGGAAGCCACTAATACGGGTTGCTATATTGTCAACTGAGTAATGATTAGGCCAATTTTAAAGAAAACTCCTTATGAACTTATCAAAAATAAAAAGACTAACGTTAGCTATTTTCATCCTTTTGGATGTAAATGTTTTGTTTTAAACAATGGAAAAGACAATTTAAGCAAATTTGATGCAAAAAGTGATGAAGCTATTTTTCTAGGTTATTCTTTAAACTCTAAAGCCTATCGAGTATTTAACAAAATAACTTTAGTGATTGAAGAGTCAATTCATGATATTTTCGATGATAACCTCCTTCTGAGAAAGGATACTTGTGATGATGATAATGTAGGAATTTTGGATGCCAATGATGGTGAAGGACAATCATCAAAAGTAGAAGAAGTTCCACCTAAGGAAGAACCACAAGATCTACCTCTAGAAGTCTTGAAGCACATGTCTCTAGAGGAATGGGAGGTCACCTTCCCAAGGGAGTTTAACTATGTCAAAGGTGGTGAGATTTTGGGTGATCCATCCAAAGAGGTAACCACTAGATCATCTCTTAGAATTACATGTAATTTTATTGCATCCATATCATTCATAGAGCCTAAAAATATCAAAGAAGCATTAAATGATGATTATTGGATTTTAGCCATGCAAGAATAGTTAAATCAATTTGAGAGGAATAAAGTTTGGACATTAGTTGATAGGCCTAGTAATATATCTACTATAGGTACTAAATGGGTTTTGAGAAACAAACTAGATAAGAGTGATAACATAGTGAGGAACAAAATTAGACTTGTTGCTCAAGGTTACACTCAAGAAGAAGAAATTGATTTTGATGAAACCTATGCACCCGTAGCTGGAATGGAAGCTATTAGGATGTTGCTTGCATTTGCATGTTATCATGAATTCAAGCTTTTTCAAATGGATGTTAAAAGTGCTTTTCTAAATGGTTTTATAAATGAAGAAGTGTATGTAGAACACCACTCAATTTTGAAGATCCAAAACATCCAAACCATGTTTTTAAACTTTCAAAACCTTTATATGGTTTGAAACAAGCACTTAGAGCTTGGTATGAAAGATTGTCATTTTTTTAATGAAAAAGGTTTTGACAAAGGGAAGTTTGATACTACACTTTTTATAAAAAGAAAAAACAAGGACATTCTGGTAGTTCAAATTTTTGTTGATATTATATTTGGTTATACTAATCAATCTCTTTGCCAAGATTTTGCTAAGCTAATGCAAGTTGAATTTGAAATGAGCATGATGGGAGAGCTCTTATTCTTTTTGGGGCTCCAAATCAAACAAAGAAATGATGGCATCTTCATCAATCAAGCAAAGTACATCGAAGATATGCTCAAAAAGTTTGGCTTGGAGAATGTGAAGCCCCAAGCTGCTCCAATGAGCTAATCTACAAAGCTTGGAAAAAATGAATGAGGTAAATGTGTTGATCTTAAGCTTTATAAATCTATGATAGGATATTTTCTTCATCTTACCGTAAGTAGACTGGATATCATGTTTAGTGTTTGCTTGTGTGCTAGATTTCAAGCTAGTCCTAGAGAATCACATCTACAAGCCGTTAAGAGAATCTTTAGATGCCTTAGAGACACTCTTTGTTTAGGTCTTTGGTATCCTAGATACTCATCCTTTAGTTTGCATGCTTATTCGGATGCAAATTATGGAGGTTGTAAGATAGATAGAAAGAGTACCTCCAGTACTTGTCAATTCCTAGGTAACATGTTGATATCATGGTTTTCTAAGAAGTAAAATAGTGTAACGCTATCTACCACTGAGGCAGAATATATTTCAGTCGGTAGTTGTTATGCTCAAGTTCTTGGATGAAGCAAAAACTCTTAGATTAGGAAATTGATGTAGGTACCATCCCTTTAAAGTGTGACAATACTTGTGCTATTTGTCTTACTAATAATATCATCCAACATTCTAGAACCAAGCATATAGAGATAAGACATCATTTCATTTGAGATCATGTCTTAAAAAATGATGTTGTTCTAGAGTATGTAGACACCTTGAACCAATTAGCGGATATTTTCACCAAACCTTTAGATAATGAGGGTTTTTGGTCTCTTAGGAGAGATTTAGGGCTTACTAGCTTTTCTTGTACCTTAGAGCCTTGTTTTGATCTTAAATCTTGCTTGAATTTGGTTGATATTCATGTTTGTGAGTTTTTTCTCCTATATGCATCTATTCATGTTGTTAGGATGAGTATGTATCTGTTTTTTTCCATTCATGATGATCTCATATCATAAGCATGCATATAGATTCGAGTAAAATTGAATTTTTGGCTCATTTGCAGCCAAAAATGTCATTTTTGGTCAAAAGGTATCGATACGGGGTAAGTCATATCAATACGGGGTATTAGGGGCAACGTTTCGGTACAGCTTAGTCTGTACCAGTACGGGTCGAGGATCAGTCCGAGGTAAACTCACACTGGTACACGATTTAGGTATACACTTTTACGTATCGATATGCGTGCCCGCTAGAGCTATAAATAAGGGTTTTCCTAATTTAACTCAAACACAACTTTTTCTTTAAAAACCATAATCGCTTTCCCTATATAAACCCTTCAAATGTCTCAACTTTTCATCAAAAATCATCAAATATTTTTGGGGGCTTTTGTTTTCAACATCAAACCCAAGCAACTATCATCAAGTCTAGTGCAAATCATCTCCTCATTCATCCACTCATCCATACTCAAGGTAAAAACCTTATTTTCTATATATTTCAATTCTTTTATACTTGTATAGTCTTTATGATTAATATATATATATATGATGTATATATATCCTTGTTTTTAAAGATTTTGCAAAATCTTTTTCAAAACTGAAAATTTTTTGTTCGACTATAAAATTATACTTCGGTATTTTATTTTCAAGTTTTAATTATACCAAAATTTTTCTTTATACTTGTATATGATTTTAAACTATACAATATAGATTTTTATACTACCTTGATCATTGGATTGAATTTGATGTATATGCATATATGTGTTTTGTGATTTGAATTTTGCAGGTTTTTAACCATGTCTCCTAAAAAAAGATCTAGAAAAGATTTGAGAGCTAGCTCTTCCAATACCAATCCAAATCCAAATCCTAAAAACAATGGTACAAAACTCAATCTCAACCAACTTTTTATCCATTGTTATAATGAGCCGAAATATCCTAATGCTATGGAATATTTTAAACAATTTCAAACTTTTAAAATCCATCATAAGCGAGTTGTTGATGATACTTTTATGTGCTCTAATGCATTTAACTTCCGTTATCTTGATTTAATGAGACGATGGAAATTCATCACTTCTTTAAACATGCTCAGCATTATTTACAAAAATCTTGTTCATATTTTCTACTCTCATGCTTGGTGTATTTTAAATCAAGAGAAAACTAAAGTCATAGTTATTGAGTCTTATCTAATGGGAAAGAATTTCCTTCTTTATTCTACTAAAATTGCCGAACTTTAGGGGATGGAAGATATGGGTATTGATGATGAAAATTCTTTTGGTCAAATCTATGGTGGCTCAATAACCGTGATCGATGCCCATGAGCATTTTTTTCACTTTCTCATCACTTGGTGGTTTCGACCATCCGGTGGTAAGTGGTCTACCATTCGCATGGTGGATAACTTTTGGCTCTATTGCTTTCGTGAGGAAAATCGTCCAAACATTGCCCAAATCATGTTTTCCAAGTTAGTCCACCTTTTCCAAAACTGTCATACCACCCTCGTGACTTTCTTCACCTGTGGCACCGCTCTTAGCTTCATGTTTCACAAGCTTGGAATAGATTGTTCCCTTAATCTTGGAGTGCCTCTCACCAACCCCATCGATGACAAGTCTCTCCGGTGAACCAAGTTCACCTTTTACAATAGAGAATGGATTCGTAATACGAATCTTCCCGGTGGTGCTCAAGTTGATCCAGTGGAGAATGTTCCCGTTGATCCAGTTGCTTTGGTTGCTAAACCTTTCCTTGATGCTCTTATGGCTTACCTTTATGGGAACTTTGCTACCCAGGATACTCGCTTCGATGCTATTTATACTTGTTTGACTTCCATGGATGCTAAAGTGACCTCGGTTGAGCATCGTGTAGCCTCGATGGATATGGCTCTCACCTCTTTTCATACCGAATGGCGTGGTCATACTTTTGGTGATGAAGATGAGGATGAACATGAAGAGGACGACTCTTAGGCTATGCATCTCATCCATATCATATCATATTACCTATTAGGATTTGAGTTTTTGTATATTTGTTTTATTTGATTTCCTAAGACATTATTATGCTTTGGTTTATTTTTTTAAGTTTAAGTTGGATATTTTATTGCCTTGAATTTTATGCTTTGAATTTATAATATTTATGTTGTTTGATTATATTTGGAATCTTATTTGCCCTATTGATTTTGATCTAACAAACAGGGGGAGAAGTATGGGATACAATTTCTTTAAAATAAACTATCTTTTAGCCTTAAAGAAAGGGGGAGTGAACTAAAAAATTATTTTGGTTTTGTTATATCAAAAAGGGGAAGATTGTTAAATACTCAATCGCGCATTGATACCCCTTTGTTGAAAAGGCTATTTCTTGTTATGGTAGGTACCGATACGAGTGTTCAAGTATTGATACCCAGTGTTGGAAGACAACATTTAATGCAGGAAAAATGCAGCCCAACAACTATAATCAATATCCTAACTACCCAAACGGCTAGAAATCAATGAGGGGTATAAAATAAAGTCTCCAAAGCTTCTTCAACAACTATTCAACAAGTCTAAAGCATTCAAGCACACATCCAATAATCTTTGAGCCTTTATTGTCAAATCTTGTAAACCCACTTAAGTGATCTTAATTGTATTCTTTTTATTCAAGTGTTGGGGTTTTAGTGAGCCTAAAATTGTGCAAACATATTGCCTTTGTGAGGATTTTCAGCTTGCTAAAATTTGTATTTCTCTTTGTGACTGTTCTTAAGGTTTTGGGGTATAAACCTTGAGGGAGTTGTAAGGTTATCTCCTTGAGCCTCAAAATGAAAGAAAATCTAGTGGATTTGAGAAATCTTTAGTAAGGATAGCTAAGGTAGTGGATGTAAACCTTGTTGACAAGGTTGAACCACTATAGATGTTGTGTCCCAATTCACCCCTCTTGCCCATTTGCATTGATTGTTCATCCCAACATATTCTTTTTCACATAATGCAAACCCTTATTCGTTGTGCAAGTTGAAACAGAACTACAAAAACCTTCTTTTTTTTTTCTTCTTTTTTCTGTTAACAGTTGCAATAAAGTGTATTTTGATGGTTTAATTGTTTTAAATACAAAGGATTACTATTCATATGGTAATTTGCGGGTGTTATTTAGTCTCTGTCATTTACAAAGAATTCTAAAAGTGATATTGGAAGCAAAGAATCAAGAAGTAGAATAAACAAAATATTAAGTAATAAATAAGTAAATGATCAGGAACCAATCCATATTAACCAAACAACCTCTCAAAACAAAAGCAATCCCATTTCCTAGAAAAGAAATGGAACTTGATAGATACATCCACATAGCAATTTGTGACCTAAATGAATAATAATATAATTTAAAAGGAGGCGTAGGTGGATGAGGTATGTGAGCACCAGTGCCACAAGAATCAGAATGTAAGCAATCCCTTGGTCAATTGAAATTTTTGCAAAATAATCTAATGAACACGTGTAAATGATCTAATGCATTCGTATTTCCTAGAGAAAAAAAGAAAAAGAAAAGCTTCTATATTTTAACTGTGAGAAAAAAAAACAACGGAAAAGCAATGTTTTTTAAGAATATGAGAATCAATATATCAGGTGCAGAAAACTTTCCAACATTTCTAAAGACCTAAAAAAACAGTTTGTAGAACATAAGATTAGCTGATACAGCAGACTGAACCTCGATATTGCGCGAGACGAAGGCGAAAACAAGAGCAACACTTTAAGGATCAAATTGAAAAAATAAGTAAATAACGAGGGCTAAATTTAGTGAATTTTTTTGAATTAGGACTAAATTGATTGAATGTATAAATATAAAGGATCAAATGTGCTATTATACAAAAGTTTATAACATAAACATTAAGTACTTAACGGGGTTTAACGTCTTAGTTACCATTTTGTTACAAAATACAAAGTTGTTAATTTATGGGTAAAGTTCACAAACGGTCACTGAACTTTGTTAAAAAATAAAACGTTTTATGAATTTGCCCTCCACTTTTAAATATTTATGTTTTATCTCCAACCATAAATTTTAACTCCGTCCCTTGGTAGTAGCTTAGTATCAGTCATACTCATGCCTCAACAAAGACCCTACATATAGATTGTAGACATATATACTTGCCTTGTCTGCATCCTTGAGTCTACCATCTTTAAGAGTTGATTCAATTCATTCCTCGAGAACTTAGCTCTTTGCGACTCCTCTTCTTGTTGGTAGCCTTCTTTACCACAAACATGGCCACATCATGTCCTAAGTTCTATAAAATACTTCAGAAGTTAACTAAATTACAAAAAATAGAAGAAAAAAAACCCTTGAACATTTTAACTAATTCTTTAAACAAATCAAATTGTATTACCTATATTTCTGCCTACATTTACATTATGTTTGTTTAGAATGCTATATTACATAAATTTTTCTATAATTAAACTAAATTATGAATTGAAAAAGAAGGAAAAGAGAATATTTTCATCTCTCTTCTCATAAACCCTTAATTCAATTTCTAATATTTTTCAGCCAAAAATTAATATAAGATTAAAAACTCAACTATCTGTACATCATTCCAAAAAAAAAATTATCTTTTAAGGAAAAGAAATAAAATCTCAAGAAAAAATAAATTGGAAGATAAAAAATACCACATAAATGTCAATAAGTCTCAAAGATATCAAACCGGTTAGGATCCAATGAGTCAATTGGATTCTCAGTTGTTTCCGGAGCTCCGATGACTTAGGTTTCTTTTTCAATTAAGGGAAGATATTTTACGTTTTAAATACTTGCACACATACAAAATAAAACAATATGAACATCTTTAATCATTCAATCATTCAGTCAATTAATGGATCACTTTTTGAAAAATTAGAGGACAACATGAACCAGATTCAAAGGATTAAACCAAAGTCCAACCAACCTTTTACCCCCAACTGGGTCAAAAACAGGCGTTACCCTAACTGTTGAGTTGGGTTTCTCTTGTATATCGTTGTTGTGTTTAAAAGGAAAAAAAACAACAAATAAATTAAAATTTGAACTCTTTTCCGGTGTCGTTTTAAAGGTGTAATGTCCTCTATTCTATGCGTTTATTGCAGAAATCAAACCTTTCTTAAGTATTTTAAATTTGAATTTTATTTTTGGAGAAAAATAAAGAAAAGGAAAACAAAAAATTTAAATGCAGGAAAACATGTTCAGACACAAAAGGTGACTTGTACTCAAATAAAGTTGAAGTTCTAAATTCACAAAAAAAAAATAAGAAGAAAAGATTTCGTAAATCAAACAATAAATAAACAAAATGAGAACACACATGTATAGTCTCTCATAAAAATGACACTTTTGGGTATAGTTAACTTCAATTTGAAGAAAGTAAAACAATGTTATTAGAAGTTATGAATTCAATATTTGGGAAAAGTGTTGGAAAAATTGTGAGGAAATAGTAACTTTGAGCAATATTACGAAAGGGTAAATGTGGAGATTCCAATAGTGATTCTATTGGGTCTTATTCTACTCCATGAGTCTTTTACAACGGTATTTCATATGTTCAAATTCGTTGAGTAATGAATGAGAAATTGATGTTCAAAGTATGGTAGTTGTGAATTAAGTAAGGAAGTGAAAACCCCCTTATCTCACATTAGTGGGATAAATAGTATGGGAAATGCTTATATACACTTACCCTCTTGGTAGTCATTGAATGACTTGAATAGAAATTGTGCCTTGCGTGTAGGCACAAGGGGTGGGAATTAAAGCTTGTTGAACCCATTCGGGTTGAGGTGCACTCGTATAACATGGGCGACGTGAATGTCTAGACCAATAATTTACCCACTTGGAATAATTTAATTTTTTCCATACAAATGGGATAATTTTAGGCTTCCTTAAATTCGAATATTATAAAGGTATCGGGTTCAATTCACGGAAATATATCAGTTTTAAAATGGCAGTAATTGATTATTTCTGAATTAAATTGGAATAAGGGCAAATGGCCATTAATACAGAATATTTTATTTTCCATATTTTCCTCATTCATTCCCCTAATCTACCGAGCCAATTTTCAGTTTTCATCAACTCGAAAATTCTTAAAACTATTTGAAAATGCATATTGTTTTCGGTGATAGACAAAGGCAAGGTTTTGTTCGTGGTCTCTACAGTCGTGCTACTGTTGAAGATCATTTGTTGTTGTATCATGGGAGACTGATGACCAAAACAACTCAAGCACCAAGGAGTGGTCAAAATCTATCTTAAGGAAACTGTGTTCGTGCAGGCCTAAACTAGTTTCCTACTTGTTTATTCGAAACTGATTTAATTTTTAATTAAACTGTAATTTCAAATTTATTTTATTTTGAATAAAAATATTTAGTTATTATTTCATTATTGGATTAATGACTTATTTCTAACAATCTTAAGACAGATTCTGAAGTTTTAATCCAAGACAAACAAATTATCGTACTTAAGACAATGGTTTAAACCACGAAAAGGTTAAAGTATTTGTGTAATTCTTTTAGAATTTATTTCCTATAAACGGATGATTCAAAGACAATATGAGAGTGCATGTCTAGGATTGGTTCTTTGAAAGACTTGGTATTTAAGCGTGCCTGGTGCATCACCTCTCTTTTCATAAGTTACCTACCTGATACTCTGGTCATTATTGTTCTTTCTATTAGACGGTGGGAACTTTTGTTTCAGGTTTTAGTTTACTAAATTCCTGACGTCTAACAAAAGTTAGAAATTGTGTCTCTGTTTCTGAATTTAGGTTCTGACTAAATTCCTAATATTCAGTTTTTGGTATGTGACTATGTGACACAATGGAAAAATAGTAAAATTCATTTGAAAGAATTTTAAAATACGTTGTATAATTGACCATGATAAACTTGGTCAAAATATCTGAAAAGGAAGATTTTTCCTATTATTCGAGAGGATAAGGTAAATGTCATTACCATCTTCAAATATTGCTAAGGCAAATATTGCTAAGACAAATATTACCATGGCAAACATAGTGGAAGTCAAAAATGCTTCAATAGCAATAAGATGGGGAACAAGTCTCCGGACCATAAACTCCCAAACGAGATCAATGTCGTGACAAATTTTGTCATAACAATTGATACGGCAGACAATTGTTTGAAGGAAAATTTATTACCTTCATTGATGATAGCACAAACTAATGTTATGTGTAAAAGCAAAGGTACTATTCTCTATAAGCAGGATGTTGAAACCCAAACTTAATAAATTGATTAATTTGGGGAGAAACTCTATGTGAGTAACGCTAAAACATCTAAGGCTGCAATGATTTTGAAAATAAGAATTGAAACTTCAGAATGTGCCTAACATGCGGGGGAAGTTGTTCTATCAACTAATTACCTTTAAATAAGGTATCTCAAAAGAGACAAGACACCATATGATTTATGGAAGGAAATAAAACCTTCCTACATCTACATAAAAATGTGGGGGGTGTCCTGCAAAGGTAATGTTCCCATTACCAAAGTAAATAAAAATAAATGGACTATATTTTCATTGACTATGTAAAACATAGTAACAGATATCAATTTCTTGTGCACAAACAGATTCACAAGAATGTGATAATGGAAACAAAGAATGACTCATTCTTTGAAAATATATAATTAGGGAAATTGATCCAAGTTCAATATAACGAACTTTGGAGACAATTAATGAAAATGGTCCATACGTTCAACAAAAGGTTGAAACCAATATATTTTCATGATGACAAGTAAGTGTGACAAATGATTTTATGTCAACATTAGGATACATGATCCTATGTTAAGGACATACTTATTGTTATAAGTAACAATGAAATGGTAAACGTACCAAATGCATAAAAAATATGAGAATGACATATTTGATTTTGGGTATCCAAATCTAACGACTGTCTGATCTCATATTGACGCAGTCACAGTATGTTTAATTAGAGGATAAAAGTAAGATATTGTCATAAGAGTGTGACAAATGTGTGTATGTCAAAACTAGGATATATGATCCTATGTTGATAACATACAATGAAATGGTAAATATACCAAAGACTTGTCAAATTCAAGATTGACATGGAAAATATGAGATTGACAGATTTGATTATGGGCATCCAAATCAAACGATAACTTGAAGGTCTCATATTGACAGAGTCACACTTCGTAGACGGAAGAAGTTTGGAAAGGATATTCTCAACATAGCCAGAACTCCAATAAATATGAGCCAACATTTGTTCAAAGTGGAATATGCCAGGGTCATAGGCAGCCTAATGTACCCCATGAGCTGCACTAGACCAGATATTACTTTTACTGTGAGCAATTTAAGCAAGATTCACAAGAAATCTAGTGAAAACCACTGGAAAGCAATTGTAAAGGTATTGAGATATCTCATATGTACTCAAGATTATGAATTGCAATATTCCATAAGGATTTTTTGATGCTAGATATCAAAGGCACAAGTGAATATGTTTTACAACGAAGAAATAAGATATGTCATGGGATTTCTCAAGACAAATGGTTACAACCAAATTCACAATGGAATCTGAGTTTTAGCTCTAGACAAGTCTGGAGTAAAAGTCAAATGACTTTAAAATGTCTTGGAGGATATTCTTGAATGGCCAAATCATGTGCCAACAATATTCATATATTGAAAACCAAAAATTGGTAGAGCGCAAAACTTTAT
Source organism: Hibiscus mutabilis (assembly GCA_019671005.1). Taxonomy (NCBI): domain Eukaryota; kingdom Viridiplantae; phylum Streptophyta; class Magnoliopsida; order Malvales; family Malvaceae; genus Hibiscus; species Hibiscus mutabilis. The sequence goes on from CM033728.1 coordinate 36,400,890, forward strand.
CTACAACGGTAAGTCGAGACATATGCATTGTCGACATAATACTGCTAGACAACTAATCTCAAATGGAGTTATCAAATGATAACGTTACGGATCCACTAACCAAAGGGTTAAATCGAGATCAAGTTGAGAAAACATCAAAAGGAATGATACTAAAGCCCAAGAAAATTTAATGTGAAGGAAAACCCTTCCTAGTTGATTTGAGATCCCAAGATCTAGGATCAAAGGGACAACCTAATTGCATAGACTTGTGCGGTCACTACGGGGGTTCTTCTTCCAAGTTCGTTCTTATGATGTAAATAGTGATCAAAAGAAGTATATGCTAAGCAAAGCTTTTAATGACCATTTTGTGCTTCGGTGAGCCAAGCAACATAAGTCACCTATGTGGGAGTGAAGTGGGGCCGCTTCAAGGAGACTATTGGGCATAGTTCTCTCAAACTCTTGTAGAACCAGGGGATGTCCATGGCCTTATGGGCATAACCATGAGAATTAAAACTCTTGTCAGAGAGATAGTTGTGTGAAGTATATCATCGTTTACAGAAACGGCTGAACAGTTTAAGGATATCACGTCTACTGGTTAGCTAGTAAAGTAAATATGCTTTCACAAGGGAAGGTTCAAAGGAGGAAACCTAAATATCCTATGCAGCTATCGATCATAGAACCTATCACCATATCGATTCAAATTGTTTTTGATAAAATCATCAATTTCATTCATGTGGGGGATTGTTGGAAAATGTGAGGAAATGGTAACTTTGAGGCATATTACGAAAGGGTAAAGGTGGAGATTCAAATAATGATTCTTTTGGGTCTTATTCTATTCCATGAGACCTTTTCAACGATATCTCATATGCTCAAATTGGTTGAGTAATGAATGAGAAATTAATGCTCAAAGTATGGTAGTTGTGAATTGAGTAAGGAACTGAAAACCCCCTTATCCCACATTGGTGGGATAAATAGTATGGGAAGTGTTTATATACACTTACCCTCTTAGTGGTCATAGAATAACTTGAATGGAAACTGTGCCTCCGGCGCAGGCGCAGGGGGTGCAGATCAAAGCTCGTCGAACCCATTCGGGTTAGGGCGCACCCGCACGTCGTGGGCGACGCGAATGATCGGACTAGTCGGGTCCTTCGTGGACTTGCAGATAATTTACCTATTTCGGATAATTTTTTCCTTACAAATGGAATATCTTTTTGAATATTTCAATTTAAAGGGGATAATTTCATGCTTCCTTAAATTCCAATATTATAACGGTATTGGGTTCAATTCACGAAAATACATTCGTTTAAAAATGGCAGTAATTGATTATTTCCGAATTAAATCGAAATAAGGGTAAATGGCCATTAATACGGAATATTTTATTTTCCATATTTTCCTCCTCCATTCCCCTATATATACCGAGCCAATTTTCAGTTTTCATCAACTCGAAAATTCTTAAAACTATTCGAAAATGCATATTGTTTTGGGTATTGGGCAAAGGCAAGGTTTTGTTCGTGATCTCTACAGTCGTGCTACTGTTGAAGACCATCCGTTGTTGTATCCTGGGAGAATGACGACCAAAACAACTCAAGCACGAAGGAGTGGTCAAAATCTGTCTTAAGGAAACTGCGTTCGTGCAGGCCTCAACGAGTTTCCTACTGGTTTATTCGAAACTGATTTAATTTTTAATTAAACTGTACTTTCGAATTTATTTTATTTTGAATAATAATATTTATTTATTATTTCATTACTGGATTAACGACTTATTTCTAACAATCTTAAGATAGATTCTGAAGTTTTAATCCAAGACAAACAAATTATCGTACTTAAGACAATGGTTTAAACCACGACAAGGTTAAAGTATTTGTGTAATTCTTTTAGAATTTCTTTCCTATCAACTAATATTTTATTTTGAAGTGTCAGATGTGATCTGTTTCCTACTCATCAATATATCCACGCTTGATGTACAAAACATGTACAAAACGTCAATTATAATTATAATTTACTGCCAAATTATAATTATAATTTCCGTACGGTGGGTGGAAATAACGGACTGCCAAATTAAGATTTGGAAGCCCTGGTAAGTGATCATATGCATATAAGGTAATTCTATGCTTAATTTACGTTATATGCCTTAAAACATCGTATTATTAAGGTATTCCTTAATAATTTTGGCCTTCAATGATTTTATATAAATACATATGTGCATGTATTTTGGTAATAATATTATGAGTTTATTACCTTACAAATTTGGTTTTTAATATGAATTATCTTGTGGCCTTAAATGTGTTTTCTTGTATTTTTGGAAACACTGTGGATTTTATTCCGTACTAACAATTTCTTTTGAGAAATTTTATAGTGACGAACATGATACTTAGGCATAATCGTGAATTGTTTGGAAATAAAGATCTCGTGAATAATTTGTTTCGGGAATTTAATTCATGTCGTTTTAACAGATTTACGTGATCTTTTCCAAAATAAGAATTAACAAAATTAAATGATTATTTCCTTTTGATTTTTGTTGCGTTGATATCTTTGTTTTGGGTTTTAGAGCTACTAATCTCAATGTTTAACAGAAGATATAAGGGAAATAAATCATTGAATTTATTTTCCCGTTAGAATCTTGCGTAGATTCTAATTTGGTAAGGAAAATAAAGCATTGAATTTATTTTGGAAATAAATCGGTGAATTTATTTCTGGAAGTAACATTGGTTACTAAATTAAAAGCGCTGATTTTGACCGAGGTTGCGAATCAAAGCATTGAAGAACTTTGTTTTCTATGTCAAAATTAAATTCTTAAAGCCTAGTCTGATGCATGTTATGAAGTACACAGTGTTTAAAATGACTAAAGAATTGTGAGGGTCGTTGGACCATAAATGGAAGATGTCGGTGCTAAGAAATTCTTAGTTGCCAATTTCTTAATTATTGATTCCAAATTGTGGTGAATCAAAGGCAGTGATTTTAATTGATCACTCATGCTTTGAATGACTTCAAGCATAAAAGAATGAGATCTATAAACAGTTGATTCAAAGACAATATGAGAGTGCATGTCTAGGATTGGTTCTTTGAAAGACTTAGTATTTAAGCGTGTCAAGTGCACCACCTTTCTTTTCATAAGTTACCTACCTGGTGCTCTGGTCATTATTGTACTTTCTATTAGACCGTGGAAACTTTTGTTTCAGGTTTTAGTTTACTAAATTCCTGACGTCTAACAAAGTTAGAAATTGTCTCTATTTCTGAATTTAGGTTCTGACTAAATTCCTAACAGTGAATAGATTCATAATATTTAGTTTCTTGTTTGTGACTATGTGACACAATGGAAAAACCGCATATTTGACCATGATAAACTTGGTCAAAATGTCTAAAAAGGAAGATTTTTCCTATTATTCGAGAGGATAAGGTAAATGTTGTTACCATCTTCAAATATTGCTAAGAGAAATATTGCTAGGGCAAACACAGTGGAAGACAAAAATGCTTCAATTGCCATAAGGTAGGGAACAAGTCTTCGGACTATTGACTCCCAAACGAGATCAATGTCATGACAAATTTTGTCATAAAAATTGATATGGCAGACAATTGTTTGAAGGAAAATTTATTACCTTCATTAACTATGGCACAAACTAATGTTATGTGTAAAAGCAAAGGTGCTATTCTCTATAAGCAGGATGTTGAAACCCAAACTTAATAAATTGATTAATTTGGGGAGAAACTCTATGTGAGTAACGCTAAAACATCTAAGGCTGCAATGATTTTGAAGATAAGAATTGAAACTTCAAAATGTGCCTAACATGCGGGGGAAGTTGTCCTATCAACTAATTACCTTTAAATACGGTATCTCAAAAGAGACAAGACACCATATGAGTTATGGAAGGAAATAAAACCTTCATACAACTACATAAAAATATGGGGGGTGTCATGCAAAGGTATTGTTCCCATTACCAAAGTAAATGAAAATAAATGGACTACATTTTCATTGACTATACAAAACATAGTAACGAATATCAATTTCTTGTGTACAAATAGATTCACAAGAATGTGATAATGGAAACAAAGAATGACTCATTCTTTGGAAATATATAATTAGGGAAATTGATCCAAGTTCAATGAAACGAACTTTGGAGACTATCAATGAAAATAGTCCATACGTTCAACAAAAGGTTGAAACCAAGATATTGTCGTGATGACAAGTAAGTGTGACAAATGATTTTATGTCAACATTAGGATACATGATCCTATGTTAAGGACATACTCATTGTTATAAGTAACAATGAAATGGTAAACATACCAAATACATGAAAAATATGAGAATGGCATATTTGATTTTGGGTATCCAAATCTAACGACTATCTGATCTCATATTGACGCAGTCACACTACGTTTAATAAAAGAATAAAAGTAAGATATTATCATAAGAGTGTGACAAATGTGTGTATGTCAAAACTAGGATATATGATCCTATGTTGATAACATACAATGAAATGGTAAATATACCAAAGACTTGTCAAATTCAAGATTGACATGGAAAATATGAGATTGACAGATTTGATTATGGGCATCCAAATCAAACGATCACTTGAAGGTCTCATATTGACACAGTCACACTTCGTGGACAAAAGAAGTTTGGCAAGGATATTTCCGGCATAGCCAGAACTCCAATAAATACGAGCCAACATTTGTTCAAAGTGGAATATGCAAGGGTCATAGGCAATCTAATGTACCCCATGAGCTGCACTAGACCAGATATTGCTTTTACTGTGAGTAGTTTAAGCAAGATTCACAAGCAATCCAGGTGAAACCCACGGGAAAGTAATTGTGAATGTATTGAGATATCTCAGATATACTCAAGATTATGAATTGCAATATTCCATAAGGATTCTTCGATGCTAGATATCAAAGGCACAAGTGAATATGTTTCACATCGAAAAAATGAGCTATGTCATGGGATTTCTCAAGACAAACGGTTACAACCAAATTCACAAATAGAATTTGAATTTTAGCTCTAGACAAGTCTGGAGAAAAAGTCAAATGATTTTAAAATGTCTTGGAGGATATTCTCGAATGGCCAAATCATGTGCAAACAATATTCATATATTGAAAACCAAAAATGGTAGAGCGCAAAGCTTTATGTACAACGGTAAGTTGAGACATATGCGTTGTCGACATAATACCGTTAGACAACTAATCTTAAATGGAGTTATCAAAGGATAATGTTGCGGATCCACTAACCAAAAGGTTAAATCGAGATCAAGTTGAGAAAACATCGAAAGGAATGAGACTAAAGGCCTGGAAAATTTAAGGCGCTATGTGAAGGAAAACCCTACCTAGTTGACTGGAGATCCCAAGATCTAGGTTCAAATGGACAACCTAATTGCATAGATCTGTGCGGTCACTTCGGGGATTCTTCACCCAAGTTCGTTCCTATGATGTAAACAGTGATCAAAAGGGGTATAGGTTAAGCAAAGCTTTTTAAAGACCATTGTGTGCTTCGGTGAGCCAAGCAACATAAGTCATCTATGTGAGAGTGAAGTGGGGCCGCTTCAAGAAGACTACTAGGCACAGTTCTCTCAGACTCTTGCAGAACCAAGGGTTGTCCACGGCCATATGGACATAACCATGAGAACTAAAACTCTTGTCAGAGAGATAGTAGTGTGAAGTATATCATCATTTACACAAATAGTTGAACAGTTCTAGGACATCACGTCTACTGGTTAGCTAGTAAAGTAAATATGCTTTCACAAAGAAAGGTTCAAATGAGGAAACCTACATATCCTATGCAGCTATCGATCATAGAACCTATCATCACATTGTGTCAAAATGTTTTTGATAAAATCATCAATTTCATTCATGTGGGGGATTGTTGGAAAAAATGTGAGGAAATGGTAACTTTGAGCCATATTACAAAAGGGTAAAGGTGGAGATGAGACCTTTACAACGGTATCTCATATGCTCCAATTGGTAGAGTAATGAATGAGAAATTGATGCTCAAAGTATGGTAGTTGTGAATTGAGTAAGGAAGTGAAAACCCCCTTTATCCCACATTGGTGGGATAAATAGTATGGGAAGTGTTTATATGCACTTACCCTCTTGGTGGTCATTGAATGACTTGAATGGAAATTGTGCCTCGCGCAGGCGTAGGGGGTACAGATTGAAGCTCGTCAAACCCATTCAAGTTGGGGCGCACCCGCACGATGTGGGCGACGCGAATGTCTAGACCGGTTAGGCCCTTTATGGACATGCGAATATTTTACCCACTTCGAATATTTTTTTTCCTTACAAATGGAATATCTTTTTGAATATTCTGAATTTAAAAGGGATAATTTTAGGCTTCATAAATTCGAATATTATAAAGGTATCGGGTTCAATTCACGAAAATATATCTGTTTTAAAATGGTAGTAATTGATTATTTCTGAATTAAATCGGAATAAGGCCAAATGGCCATTAATACGAAATATTTTATTTTCCATATTTTCCTCCTCCATTCCCCTATATATACCGAGCCAAATTGCAGTTTTCATCAACTCGAAAATTCTTAAAACTATTAAAAAATGCATATTGTTTTCGGTGATGGGCAAAGGCGAGGTTTTATTCGTGATCTCTACAGTCGTGCTACTGTTGAAGATGATCCTTGTTGTATCCTGGGAGACTGGCGACCAAAACAACTCAAGCACCAAGGAGTGGTTGAAATTTGTCTTAAAGAAACTACGTTCGTGCATGCCTCAACGAGTTTCCTACTGGTTTATTCGAAACTAGTTTAATTTTTAATTAAACTGTACTTTCGATTTTATTTTATTTTGAATAATAATATTTATTTATTATTTCTTTATTGGATTAACGACTTATTTCTAACAAAAAGTCGTGAATCCTTTAAGATAAGAAGAAGCATAAGAAAATAAACTCTAGGAGAGAAAATTCAAAAATTGACAGCCTAGAGCAATTCAAAAAAATGTGTGAAAACATATTTGAATTGAGCATTATGAGGAAAAGATCCCATCATAAAAAATATTCACCCTTGAACACTTCTTTGGGCATATATATACTTCATTGAGTCATGGTCTATGTTATGTGTGTATACAATCTATTTTTATCATATATTCGATATTTGAATTAGAAGAGTTTGTCTTTGGACTTTATATCGCCTTTTAGGTTTTTTTTTTTTTTGTTTATGAAGATTTCTAAATCTTCTAATGCTTGTTGGAATATTTATAAAGTGAAAGTAAAAAAAGAAAAAAGAAAATAAAAAGACTAAAAAGAGTGTTCAAGATGAAAGCCTACAAAAAGATATCTTGAAAATCAAATGTGAAATTGAATTGAAAATCCGAAAAAAGATGCTTACATGGTTGATGTACAAGAGGTTATTCCCTCAAAAAATTTTAATGAAGTTCCACACACCCTTAAAGCATTCGCAAGGGTTGGGCATGTGTAGAGATATGAGAGAAGTAGGAGATAGAGAGAGGGGAAATAGGGGGAAAAAAGAATTGGAGCTTTTATAGGCATACAAAAATGGCTTAGTTTTGGTTTGCACAAGCTTAACCTGCATTAGAGGTGTTTAAAAATACTCGACCCGGTTGACCGACCCGACAACCTGAACCTTAAAAAGTTGGGTAATTCTTTAAAAAAATTATCCGACCGCGCCGGGTATACGACCCGAGATTTTTTGGGTAGTTGGGCCGGGTCTGAGCTAAATTTTTTGATAACCGGGTACTCGACCTGATATTTTAATATATTTATTTTTTTAGTTTTAAATTATATTTTTATTTTAGGTTCCTTAATATTTTTACCTAAAACTAAATTTAAATCTCCAAATTATTTCTATGTTTGTATTATTTACTTTTAAGTTTAAAAATTTTCAATTATATTTTTTATTAAATAGAGAGGTATTACATTACCATATCAGGATTCGAAAGAAAAAACGATATTAATATTTTTAATGTCTTTTTGGTTTTAAATTTTAATATATAAATATATCCAAATATTTCGTCTTAAAACTGACTTTAAATCACTGATTTTAATGTTTGGATTATGTATTATAAATTTTTAAAATTTTATGTGTTTACTATGTAATTTTTTTAAAATTTTTAAATTTAAAAAATAAATAAATAAAAATGTGAACCGGGTACCCGTTATTCGATTTTTCAAGTACCCGAATAACGGGTACCCAGCTAAAGCATAGCGGAATACGGACCGGCATATGTAGTACTCGAAAAAATTGAGTACCCAATTTTTTGAATACCCAAAAACCAAATGCCCAAGAATGAACACCCCTAACCTACATGGGTCATTTGACCCGTATCAAGCTCGAGTCAGTCCTCCAAAGAGTCAGCAGGTCGCATAGCTCATTTTTGGTTAGCCCAAGTCAATTGGCCAATCAGTTCAGGCCTGCGCATGACCCAATTCGTGAGTCCAATTTAAACAGCTATTTAGCCCAACATGAGTGGACTTTGGGTATATCCTTCCTTTATTTTATAGTCCATTGTAATTTTAATAGATTATGCTATATTATTGGCTATTATTATTAGGGTAAAACTTTGATACACAGGCTGTGTAAAATTAATTTTACATAAGACTGTGTTTACACTATAAAAACCCAAATCCTAAATTCTTAACCCTAACCCTAAAAAATTAAACCCTAAACCTTAAACCCTATACACTAAATTCTAAACACTAACCTTAAATTCTAAACCCCTAAACTAAAACCCTAACCCCTAAAATTAAAAGGCACGTGTAAACTAAAGTTTACAGCCTGTGTATCAAAGTTTTTTTCCTTATTATTATTAGTAATAGTATTTAAGCTAAATTATAAATTTCATCATTCAATTTTTTTCTCGCTCCTATTTTGGTCACTAAATCGTTAAATACTTAATGGTTTTATGATTGGACAATCTATCATTTAAAAAATGAAATAACCCCAAAACTTTTTTCATTTTTGTGAAAAACCCATGGTCTTGGATTACTTTTGATTTCTCGACGATAGAGAATCTTCTTTCAAATTTCAACAGTGGGGAGGTGGAGGAGGAAGCAAAATGTATATCTTGATTTCACATTGATCGAACGGTGGATATTGTAGATTAGACTAATTTGGGGTTTTGTGAGTTTTACGTTTTGGGTTAATTTTAGGCAATTTTAAAGTGATTTTGGGGGAAATCTAAATTGATAGAGGGGTAGAATATGGTAATGTGAGTTCGTCGGTGCCTCGAGTGACTAGAGAAGACACCAAAGTATGGTGATTTCAATGTCGACATGAAACATGGATGAAAGTGTAATACTTTCATCTTTGTGGGAAGAAAATAAAATAAAAAAAGAATAGAAAAAGAAGAAAACGACGTGGGTGACATGTGATTGTCATGTCAGCAGAATGTAGTATACATCAACGCATGTGGCTAGCATGACACCCTTCCATTTCTGATTTAATGCATGAGTGACCAAAAGGAGCAAATTAAAATTTTAGTGATTAAATCAAAATTTTAATCTTTAGTTATTAAAATAAGAGTGAAAAGAAAGTTGAGTGATTATTTTTTACTTATTTTGTTTTTTTATTTTATGATATTATCACTCATTATAATTAAATATTATAACTACGAACATGCTTTTTTTTTTCTCTTTTGTTTCATTTGAAAAAAGAATCACACATTTTCATTAAAGTTTTCATATTTTAAAAATAAGACAATATTGTATTATTTCGATAATTAAAGTGATAGTGTCCAAACTTATTGAATTATGACCTCGCTAATTATTTATGATTAATTTTTTTTATGTTTTAAAATTGAGGTAATGTTGTCATGTTACAGTAATTGACACGATAATGTCTTAGCTCACTTGATGTTATCTCATTAATTATTCATGATAGAAGGACTTCTTTCACAAAACCTTTCATCCTCATATTTAAAAAATAAGACAAGACTATCTCGTTGCATTAATTAATGAAGCAACGTCCAAACTTATGGATTGAGACTTTCGTTATTATTCATGATATAGAGATATCTTTTACAAAATATGCGTTCAAGGAATCAAAATTAAATTTGAATTTATATTTGTAACATTGTAAAAATTGACACGTAACCAACTTTCGAAATCAACTTTTTACTCTATTTTAAACGTAAATTCCCAAAATTATTTTTTCGAAGAAGATTTCAAATATTATTTTCAAAAGGACTCTTCAATCTCCTTAAAAGCTTACACCAAGAAAGAGAGATAAAAATGACACTTTTAAATGTTAGAACGAATGTAATAACTTGAGATGCATAAAGGAAATGAACAGAGATTGAAAGACTATTCATTTTTCATAAGTTCTCTCAAATCTCGGAGTTGGTCCCAACCACCATTTGAGTAGTTTAAGAACTCAACATGAAACTTACGAAAAGATAAAGATGGTTGTCTACTCTTGATGGAACATAAATCTCCAACAATTCAACAATCTCTTGGTGTTTGTCTTAAAAGATGGTTGAAGTTTAAAATTTGAGGTATGAAAAGTAAGTTCTAATGGAGAAAAGTTTGGTCACAGAGTAAAAAAGAAAAGAGAGAAAAAAGATAACATGTATCACTTTTTTTCTAACAGCAACCGACAGTAATAATTAAAATAATAACAAATTTAATGATTTTACTGTAAATTTTAAAAGCTTGGTAAATAAAATACAAGCATCCTAAAAATTTAAGGACTATTTTCAAGTTTACTCTAAAATATATATTTTGCCCTCATGTCTGAGTATATATAAGAAGATCGATTTTTCTTTATTAATTATAAAGTTTTTATTTTTCTCCGTTTTCCAATCTCCCGACAATGGCGGATCCTCCGAGCGTTACCCAAGACCCTCCCCGGATCGATGACAGAGTGAGCAACGGCGAAGGCAACAATTGTGGGCGTGTCCCCGCTTCGAAGGCTTCCATCGAATCGATGCGGAGGATGAAAGTGCAAGGGGGCGGCGATTGTTCGATCTGCTTGGAAGAGTTTAAAGAGGATGAAGAAGGTAGTGAGATGCCATGCGAACATGTGTTTCATTCGGGTTGTGTGGAGAAGTGGCTGCGGATGAATGGGTCATGCCCGGTTTGTCGGTTTTTGATGCCGGCGGAGGAAGGCGGTAGTGGGTCGGGAGGTACGCAGATTGATCCAGAATTGAGACAAATGCTTGAAAGAGTATCAAGCTTGGCTAATTCCATAGGGTGGATGGTTTCGAGTCGGAGTCTGGTGGGGGGTGAAGTTGCTGATGGTATTGGTGACGCTCAACATATGCATTGACTCAACCTCTCAAACAAACAAATCAAAGTTTATGTTTTAAGTTACTGAGATTATCGTATCTTTTGTTTATGGGTGATCAATCCAACATTGGAAATTTTGATTTTATGAGTTTGTTTCTTTTTAAAAGAATGTATCAAGTATGAACAATCTTGAATTTCGACAACTTTGGAATTTATGCTCTGTGATTTTCTGAATGGACTTGGCACACCATGAATTGAATTGTATACGGGGAACTAAGAATTTAAATAGCGGTATGCAACCGCAATAGTCTCACCACACTGCCCGAAATTACAAACATTTGTAACCCTTATGTTCGCAATAACATTTGTTATTAAGAAAATTTAAGATAGTGATACCCACGGTGACCTTAGTTTTAAAAGGTGCGCCTAGGGTGCTAGGCGCAGCCGAATGATTGGAGAAACGCCTCATAAGGTGAAGACGAGGCGGGATACGGCAATACACCTTTACAATTAGACATTTCAATTCTAACTAGAATCCGAAAGCTTAAATCCAAACTGAGTCAACCCAAACCTGTCCGATCTAAATAAGAAAACGATCCAACCTAATAACATGAAATGATATGAACACAAGATGACCTAACTAGAAAATCTCAATTGTGACAATCTTGAATGACCCAAACCTAATATGAGTTGAGAAATTCTAAAAATCGAATCTGGAGTTGTACATGCAATTATACCAAGTTGAGAAATAAAGAAATAAAGAAGCTATGTTACTCAGACGGTATATGCTTAAATTTCTTCAAGGCTTGTCCATGTTTTTGGATTATCATACTTTCCTATCCATGTAAGGATATGGGTCAACCAATGTATTTTCTAGGAAAATAAAGAGTCAGAACAATACAGGAAATAAGCACCAAAGTTCAAAGAACCGGCAGGACTACAAACAGAGCCATAATTGTGATGGACCATAAAAAGGGAAGAAATGAAATTACCTTTGCTACATTTCCACATTCTGTTCATCTCACCCTTTCTTCCTTTAACAGGATATGCTCGAAACAAGGAAAACGCACTTTTAGTATTAACCGGAAAAGCTTCAACCACAAGAAAACAGAAAATATATGCAACTATATCACCATAGGAGATGTAAGTAATTTACAAAAAAAGCAAGATTGAGAATTGAAGAGTATCAAACCAAGATAAGAAGAATAAAATTACTCCACTCGTGCGATAAGATACTCACTGATTCGATCAAGTTAGAAAATAATATATTCTACAATAGAACATGAAGATTCTGCAGAGAATACTAGGAAAGGTACACATGAGATGTTTCACCTTCTCGAAATCATCTCTTTCGGGAATTGTATGAAGAATCATAATCATTAGACCAAGTTACTGTTATTTGCAATATACTACTATGAAGCTTAGAATATAGATAACGCTATTGAGTAAAACAGATGAAAAAAGATTTAAAAGACCTTGCAGTTGAGTCCTGCTCTTCTTCCACGACCCTGTTTTTGCAAGATTGGCTTTTAAATCAAACTCAGACTAGGGATTTGGATAATGCTTATTGCCTGTCCAAGGGTTAAAGATCAAATCAGTCAGAGGTGCTGGTAACACCTATATTTACTCACAGGAGAGAGTCCCATTCATCAAGGATTAGATCCGACAAGCTCGACTTAGAACTCCTGATCAGACTCCTAGTACAATCTGTATTACAATCAAGTAGTTCTCAAAACACACAACTATTTAAATAGCTCAACGAAAGCATGACAATCTAATGCCTGGAAGGTTTCAAATTTCAGTGATCTATAACTACATATAATTAGATCGTAGAAATATGAACACAATGCATGAGCTTTAGAACATAATTTTCAGTAAAATAGCAATAAAATAAGCGAAAGAAAGGGTTATTATATTCCCCGCAAATAACTGAATGTATATAATCCTTACAACCTATTGCTATAAGAAGCTTATTTAAAGACAACATAGTTTCAGATTAACCTAACTCGAGAAAGCACTCCTCTCTGCATTATGACCACTTTCTTTTTTTTTTTTAATAGATTATGACCACTTCTATATTGCTTTAATTCCTCGTTCTATGTATCCTGAAATCCCATTTCTTGATCTTCCTTTTCTTCTTGGGCCCCGGAACCTCAAATCTGCCAACGGAACATCCACATTTAGCCCGAAAAACAAGCACCGCTCTTCCGTTAACAGGTGCCATCCTCTTTAACTCAGCTTCCAATTCCTTATGACGATTGTGCAGCAATTCCAAAAGTCCTCTAGTAACACCATCTTTAGGCGTAGGGCTTGAATTCTTAACACACTCCTCGGTTTCCAACTGAATATCGAATTCGGTTGCCTTACTGAGACCTCTACAATGAGGTTTCCCACATTTCCCGGTTGTACAAAGAAACAAAATCCACGCAGCTATTGCAGAACAAGAAAAGCCAAGTCCTATAGATCCATATATCATTGGAGATATCATAATTTCATCTTTAACCAAATAAAAGGCAGCTTCAATGAACTCAATCAATTTCAAAGATATGGATTTTATAGTAGGAAACAATAAGAATCCAAAAGCTTGGGTGAAAAATAATATGCATTTGTTTTAGTTGATGATTACTCTAGATTCACTTGGGGTTTTATTTTTAAGCACTAAAGATGAATCTTTAGAAAAATTCATCACGTTTTCTAAAGCAAATCAAAATAATGTTGGTTACTCTATTTCACATGTTAGGAGTGACCATGGCACCGAATTTCAGAATATAGGTTTGAAGAGTTTTGTAACTCTAATGAAATTAGCCATAATTTTTCAGTACCTTGCACCCTAAGAGGAAAAAAAGAATTTTAGAAGAAATGGTTAAGACCATGCTTTGCGAAAACAATTTGCCAACATATTTTTGAGTGGAAGCCACAAACACCGATTGTTATATCATAAATCGAGTAATGATTAGGCCTATTTTAAATAAAACCCTTATGAAATTTTCAAAAGTAAAAAGCCTAACATTAGTTATTTCATCCTTTTGGATGCAAGTATTTTGTTTTGAACAATTGAAAATACAATCTTGACAAATTTGATGCTAAAAGTGATGAAGGAATTTTTCTTGGATATTCTTTAAACTCTAAAGCGTATTGTGTATTTAACAAAAGAACTTTAACGTTTTAAGAGTCCATTCATGTTGTATTCGTTGATAACCCCCTTTCGAGAAAGGATTCTTGCTATGATGATATAGAGATTTTAGATACCAATGATGGTGAAGGACAATCATCAAAGGTAGATGACGTTGGGTTTCATAGGAAATAAACTGATCTAATCAGGCATATACACGCAGCAGAAATATTATCCTACGAAAAATTTCCAGGATCTTATGCAATCATATTAATGTACGAAAAGGAAATAAAAAATTACCTTGATTTATGATTCAGGAATTCGGTTGTGTTGAGGCGCTGCCTTTCTGAAAGACGACCGCCCTCTACAAGTATCCACACGCGAATAGACGACGAACGGCTATTAGAATACTAGTTCCAATAAAGATTTTGAAAATCTAGTTTTTTTTGTAGTTTTGGTGGCTGTTTCGAAATCCCTAGATCCCCTTAGATACCTATCAAAACCCTTGGCATACATACATATATATATATATATATATGACTTTAATAGGGTTAGGTTGAGTTCACTATTATAATTTAATTAAAACTCTTTTTTAAATAAATTATAATTTAAAATGAATTCTTTTATCTTATAAAGAATTCAAATTCAACCAACTCTAAATAAAGTGATTTATTTAATAATATTATTTATTTATTTTAAATAAATAATATATTCTAAAATAGATTCCTTATCTGATAAGGAATTTAAATTCAATCAAATCTAGATAATGAGATTATTTGATAATATTATTTCTTTATATTATTTTTGAAAAATAATAAAATAAATAAGATATTCTATTACAAAGTTAAACCTTTTAAATTCAAATAAATAATCTCTAATAATATAATTTAAAATAATTGTATTATCTTAAATTTATTATTGAGAGTAATAACCACAACCATTCTTATCAATTCTTAGCGTGGGAACCTATAGATTCATTTAACGTTGGTAGTAGATAAAATCACATTTTATTCTACAAGTCATAAGTGGCCTCTAGTAAGACATTATGACTACCCAAGTTAAATGAAAAGCTCATAATCCGAGACAACCTTAATTCAGTTTATGTCATAATCCTTTTATCTCACGATGTCTTGATAGAATATAAGGCATGAAAAATGTTAACCTTATATCGTTCTATTTTTAGTGTCTTGATGCCCAATTGAACTGACTAAATAAATGACATTGATCTCTATCAACTCATTTGAGCACGACCATGCATTTCTCAGTCTTAAACATCGAGGGGCCCAAAGATATCGCTCTTATGTTAAGAGGGATAAATTCCATCTTAATCACTCACATCTCACTGGATGATTCCTTATTATGTTCAAGCATAACCTTTATAATAGTCCGATTAAAAACGATGTTTGACTATGTCAAAACATAATAGTCATCATGTTGAGAACCGTAGCAATTTCAGGTCTAAGGATTCAATGTCACAACTGTATAGGATTAGTATATAACTTTAATCCATGTATTAATCTTAAGACGAGTCGATTCTAATATTTGTTCTCAACAAATACATATATGAATTTGATTTGAATCTCATTCACATATTCATCTTATGAATATCTATCAAACTTCATACTAATCTTATCTTATTATTGTTCCTACAATAATAACTGATTAGGGATATTTAGAATGATAATATTCAAGGATACAAAAGCATGCAAATTTATCATAATAATAAATTCAATAATCAAAATATCATGTCCATACAATAGGTCTTAGGGTACTATCGCTAATAGATGAAGTCTCTTCAAAGGTAGAACTACATGATCCACCTCTAGAAGCCTTGAAGAAGCTATCTATTGAGGAAAGAGAGATCACATACCCAAGAGAGTTCAAAAGGGAGTTCAACTATGTCAAAGGTGGTGAGATTTTGGGTGATCCATCCAAAAGGGTAATCACTAGATCCTCTCTTAGAAATACATGTAATTTTATTGCATTTATCTCATGCATAGAGCCTAAAAATATCAAAGAAGCATTAAATGATGATTATTGGATAATGGCTATGCGAGAAGAGTTAAATCAATTTGAGAGGAGTAATGTTTGGATATTAGTTGATAGGCCTAGTAAATATACTATAGGTACTAAATGGGTTTTTAGAAACAAACTAGATGAGAGTGGTAACATAGAGATAAACAAGGCTAGGCTTGTTGCTCAAGGTTACACTCAAGAAGAAAGAATTGATTTGGATGAAACCTATGTACCCGTAGCTAGATTGAAAACTATTAGGATGTTATTTGCATGTTTTCATGAATTCAAGCTTTTGCAAATGGATGCCAAAAGTTCTTTTCTAAATGGCTTTATAAATGAGGAAGTGTATGTTGAACAACCTCCCGATTTTGAAGATCCAAAATATCTAAACCATATTTTAAAATTTTTAAAAGTTTTATATGGTTTGAAACAAGCTCCTAGAGCTTGGTATGAAAGATTGTCAAATTTTCTTATGGAAAAAGATTTTGACAAAGGGAATGTTGATACAACACATTTTATAAAAAGCAAAGGCAAAGATATATTAGTAGTACAAATCTATACTGATGATATCATTTTCGGTTCTACTAATGAAATTTTTTGTCAAGAGTTTGCTAAGCTTATGCAAGGTGAGCTTGAAATGAGCATGATGGGGAGCTCTCATTCTTCTTGGGACTCCAAATCAAACAAAGGAAGGATGACATCTTCATCAATCAAGCTAAATACATCAAAGACATGCTTAAGAAGTTTGGATTGGATAATACAAAGCCTCAAGCTACTCCTATGAGCTATTCTACAAAGCATAACAAAGATGAATGAGGTAATTGTGTCGACCTTAAATTTATAGATCAATGATTGGTTATTTTCTTTATCTTATCGCAAGTAGACCGGTGATCGGTGTGGAAACGTCACTCTAAGTGCAAGCAACACTGTCGACGCAAGAATAGAAACATGATAATCCTATTTGAATATCGATCCCACAAGGATGATGTATTTGGTTTACATATTATGTGGTTACAAGCAATTCTGTAAAACTAGATATTGTGTGTAATGGTAGATGCAATAAAAGAATAAAGTAAGGCTTAAATGATCAATTATAGTAGCAATAACAAAATATATAAAGAGTAAAGAAATATATAATAAAGCCTGGATCTCCTTAGTTTAGTTCGGCAGAAAGATCAAGTACACTTCGAGGAAGTTTGATGGCTCAATTAGCAAATAGAAAGCGAGCTTGAATACTAGCTTTCATTTAATCTTTAACGGTTGTCGCAGGGGCATAGACCAGCTACAAATCTCGTCATGAGTCAGAACTATAACCCCTTGAACGAGCGGATCAACTTTTTTTGTATTCGTTCAACTCTCGTTGTAATACTCGTTAACTTGATTTGTCACTGCATCCTTTGATGCCAGTGGCTAGTTTAACATTCTCATGCAAAAAGGTAATCAGATCCAACAATTACAGTTAAGAGAAAGCTAATAGAAATATATATATATATATATATATATATATTAATATGAAGAGCGTGTTTTAACAAGTTCATAAAGCTCAAAAGTTTAAACTATCATCAAATAAACACAAAATACAAAAGTAATCTCCAACAAACATCTAAATAAAGAAAAGTGTAAGAAGATAACAAAGTATTTTCCTCGATCCAGCACTTGATTCCTCTTCTCCTTGGATAATTCTACATCACTTCACCTCATATCTCCATAAATGAGCTTAACCCTCCATGGAAGGATAGAGAAAGATCAGAGGTTGAAAATGATATCAAAATAGAAATCACGTGACTCACTCTCTCTTCCCGAATTCGTCCCTTTATAGGCTGACCAGTAAAGGACACTTGTCCTTCAGGTGTTTTTCGTGACCCAAGGCCGTACAGAGCTTGTTACAACTAATACTACAACTGCCAGGGTCATCCTTATCCTTTAGCAGACTAGACAGCTAGTAGATACAATGTCAATCTGTCTGTAGTGGTGAGACTTCCTCTGCATGGACATTAAAAATACAGCGACAACAAGCCGAAATAGGCAGAAATATGTGAAATAAGAGCAACTGAGACTAAATTAGATAAAATGCTATAAATGGACAATAAAATGCAAAAATGGAATACAATAAACACAAATGTGGGGACAATTAGATCTATAAATCTAGGGAAAATACATGTTGCTTAAAGAGTTATCAACCGGATATCATGTTTAGTGTTTGCTTGTGTGCTAAATTTCAAGCTAGTCTTAAAGAATCACATTTACATGCCGTTAAGAGAATCTTTAGATACCTTAGAGATACACCTAGTTTAGGTCTTTTGTATCCTAGAGACTCATTTTTTACTTTGCATGCTTATTCAGATGTGGAATATGGAGGGTGTAAGATAGAGAGAGAAAGTACATCCGGTAGATGTCAATTCCTATGAAATATGCTTATCTCATGCTTCTCTAAGAAACACAATAGCGTTGCGCTATCTACCATCGAGGTGGAATATATTTCGGCTAGTAGTTATTGTGTCGAAGTCCTATAGATGAAACAACAACTCTTAAATTATAGAATTGATGTAGGTACCTGTCCCAATAAGTGTGACAATACGAGTTCAATTTGTCTCACTAAAATCCCATCAACCAAACACATAGAAATAAGGCGTCATTTCATTAGAGATCATGTCTTATAAAAGATGTAATTCTAGAATTTATAGATACCATATATCAAGTAGCAGATATTTTTACAAAGCCTTTATATAAGGAGTGTTTTTGGACTCTTAGGAGAAAGCTAGGTCTTACAATCCTTTCTTGAACCTTAGAGCCTTTTCTGTGTTTAAACTTGCTTGAATTTTGCTTGAAAATCGCGTTCTTGTAATTTCTTGATGCTTTTGTTCAAAGAGTTTGGGGGAGTATGTTTGTTCTTGTTTTACATGATTTATATGCTCATGTATCATTACCATGCATTTATAAGCTTCGCGGTGAAAGTTTTGAGGTACTAGGCTGCAAAATGAGCATTATTGTGCAGATAGTACCGGTACGATCTATCCAATATCGGTACCGCATTCAAACATAGAATCGGTATGAAAGAATCTAGCGTACCAGTACTCATTAAACCGCATACTAGTACGCATGGGATGAAGGCTATAAATAGGACTTTTATCAGTTTTTCCTCAAATTCTTATAAACCTAACCCTAAGTGCGCCCTCTCCCTCATTTTTCCCTCAGAAACCTCTCGATTTTCACTAAAAAACACTCCATCTTCAAGGGTTTTTGCAAGTTTTTCAAAGGATTTCATCTCCAATCAATGAATCGTGCATACCCATCCCCCATTTCATCCAATTTATGAATTTTTCGAAGTATTATTCCTATTTCTTTTGCTTTATTCGAATATTATACTTTGATTTTAGTTTTTTTTTTGCATCTAGTATTAACTGATTTCGTTATGTATCTATATGTATGATTTTTTTTACATAATTAGATAGTTGTTAATATTATTCTGTTAATATATAAATTTTTATTTGGTTAATATATAAAAAATGTTTTCTATATATATATATATATTGTATATGAGTTAGGATCCACTTACATGGTGTAAAACTCATTTAGCTTTACACTAATCCATAGCCATTGGATGAGTGAAATGGATGGATGAGACTAAACACTCCTATTTTTTTTCCTCCTAAAAAATCTCCTTATTTTCAACTTTTCATCTCATCCATCCATTTTACTCATCCAATGGTCATGTATTAGTGTAAAACTAAATGAGTTTTACACCATGTAAGTAGATCCTATCCCATTATATATATATATATATTATCTACGGTTTTGTTAATATATATATATATATATATTTGTTTTATACAATTTTTTACTGATTTCTACATATATATATATTAAATTTTTGTACATTTTTTATATACCATCTTTCTATGATTTTAAACATTTTGTTAATATATATATATTATATAAACTGTTTTTTTAACTGTTAATATGTATATATATAATTTTTTTATCATATACTGTTATTTATATATATATATATATATATTTCAAGTATTGTTTTACACTATTTTCACTTATATATATATACACATACATGTATCTATAGATTTTACTTTATTACATTACTTTATTTATTTATATATATATATATTCTTTATTTAGCATCTAATATATATATATATATATATAGTTGTACAACTTGAATATCGGATAATATTTGGGATGAAATTGATGATATATGCATATATTGTTTTGCTTTTTGCAGGAGATTTATCATCTGTTTTAGTGTCTAGCGCCTTAAATTTCTTAAACTATTTTTTTAAGTTGCACAAAAACTTGCGGCTAAACGTCGTCGCACGGGTTTACCTTCTACGAGTCAGCCCCCTCCTGAACCTCAACCTATTGTACCCACTTCTTTTGACTCTTGTTTAGTTGAACCCGAAAAAAACAATCAACGGGAAAACTTTGAATTTTTCAAAATTTTTATTAACGATGAGCGAGTCGTAGATTTTGAGTTTATGTCCTCTCCTGAGTTTAAATTTCCTTACCTTAATCTCATAAGGCAATGAAACTTTGTTCCTATGCTTAAGCTCAAACCCAAATATTTTCCTACCTTGGTTTGGATTTTTTTTCAAATGCCCATTGTCTTCTCGATGACGCGGGTAAACATGTTATTGCTATTGAGTCATACCTAATGGGGAAAACTTTTTTTTCTAAACACCGAGATCATTTCCACTCATTTAGGTCTAGAGAACACGGGTCTTGATGATAAGGATCGGGCTATTCCCGATTCTCCAGCCCCCGACACTATCACTGTTTTAAACGCCCATGATCGTTTTCTTTATTTCATTATCACTTGGTGGTTTCGACCATCCGATGGTAAGTATTCTACCATTCGTGTCATTGATGCATGGTGGATTCATTGTTTCCGCACTAGCAATCGCATCAACCTAGCTTAGATAATTTTTCCTTATCTTATTTACACCATCACACCTCCTTGGTCAGCTATTTCATCTATGGCTCTATCCTCAGTCATATCTTTCTTAAGGAACGTATAGATTGCTCTATCGATATTCCCTTCCCTATAGGCCATAAGATTAATGCTAAATCTCTTCAGAAGGCACATTTCGACCTTATCGGTGGTGAATGCGTTCCTCGCGCACTACGAGCGGTTCGAGCAGCTCCTCAGCTAGTTGCTCCAACACCTCAAGGAGATGTCTCTTTGGCATCACTTTTCGAGATGATCACTCATATGGAGGGTCGCATCATGTGTCGCTTTGATTCAGTGGATGAGCAACTTGATATTTTAGAGTATTATGTTCTGATTTTTCATGAGGAAACCGAGGATGATGATGGCGACGATGATGCACCAAAGGCCTAGTTTAATATCATGCATTTCATACTAGACTTATATTTTTGGTTATGTCTTTGCTACATATTTTGCACCTATTTCAGTTTATGTTTCCTTTACTTATTTGTGGCTATGCCACTATGGATTGCTTATGCTTTTTTATGCTTTGGATATTATTTATGACTTGATTATGTTTTATGGATTGATTTTAGTTATGTATTTATGGATATTATAGTGTTTTGGAGATTCTATATTTTTTATGGTATATGTTTCATGCACTTCATTGATTTTGATCTAACAAAAAGGGGGAGAATTTTTCATTAAAATTTTTAAGGCGTTTATTCAAAAAGAATGGGGGAATGTTTTATTAAAAATTATTTTGGTTTTGTTATATCAAAAAGGGGGAGATTGTTAAATTAACATATATTGATTTTGATATAACATGATTTTATATTTGAATCATTTTAAATAAATTTTGAAAGTATTGAAATAAATCATAAATTCTAAGTTGAAAAGAGCAAAGTGTTCAAATGACATATTTTAAAGACCAAATTTTATTCAAGTCATTTGAAACTATTTCAAAATGAATTTACAAGTTTAAAAGCACTCAAAAATCCATTTTGGCCATTGAGTACATGTACGACCTTATAGGCGTACTGGTACGCCTTTGGTTTTTAAAATTCCAGTAAGCTTTTTCTGTACCGGTACGACTTCCGTACCAATACGAAATTTAACTTAGTACAAGTACGCCCTTTGTAAAAAATTTCCAGTGAGCTATCTTAGTACTGGTACGGCACCAAAACCGGTACAGTATGTTCCATACCGATATGCCAAGTCCGAGTATTGATACGCTATGGATTAGACAATAGCTATTTCTATTTTTGAATCGGTACCGATACGGGTCTTCGAGTACCGATACTAACAGTTGCCAAAATGCATTTAATACGGGAAAATTCCCTCCCAACGGCTATAATCAAGTCTCCAACAAACCAAATGGTTAGAAATCAATAAGAGGGTATAAAAGCAAGTCTCCAAAGCTTCTTCAACAACAAGACAACTATCCAAAAGCATTCAAGCATATTCAAAGTCTTTTAGAGCTTAAATTCATATCCTTCTTGTACAAACACTTGAGTGATTTCATTGTATTCATGTGTTTGGGATTTGAGAGAGAGCTTAATTTGTTGCAAACACCTACCTAGTGAGATTTCTTAAGTTTGCTTATTTGTTGTATCTTTGGGAAAGGGTCTCGCAAGATTTTGGGGTATAAATCTTACTCTTTGTCCTTAAAGGAAAGACAAGTTGAGTGAATTTGTGAAACCCTTAGTGTGGTAGCTAAGGTAGTGGATGTAGACTCCATTGAGGGAGTAGAACCACTCTAAATCTCTCTTGCAGTTTTATTTTCTTGCACCTATCTTCTAAATATTTTTAAATTTCCAATTCACCCCCTCTAGGGCAATTTTGATTGTTCGATCAACTCAACACTTTCTAATATGTATTTTAGAAAAATTTATTCGATGAGCATGACTCACCACATCATCCATGGTTTCATCCAATGAAAATTTTCCATCTCATTTTTTCAAGGTGAATCTTCACCTCTTTCCTACATGTAATTAAGGAGTGGGTAGTTACTTGGAAGTTACACTGAAATGAGTGAATGTTATTAGATGGACCATGAATGACGTGGTGAGTCAAGCCTATCTAATAATTTCTCGTATTTTAGGTAATTTAGGGTTAAATTTATTATTTATTTTATTTTAAGATTTATTTTCTTAGTCAAAATTAAATTTGTTATGTGCATAAGATATTACTTTCTCTCCAAGTATATATAGCATTAATGTAAAAGATTTTTTATTTATATATTTATAAGGGTTTTGTAGCTTATAAATAGACCCTCGTTTTTTAATAGAAATTAATTTGATAATTAATTAACATGTTTCTTTTAAAATATCCCTTCGAGAGTTCTTTTGTGTGTTCAAGATTTTTATCTTGTTCTTACTTGAAGTGCAAAGATCCAATCGCATTGCGACATGTTGAGATGTCCTTTTTACACATCCACAATTCTAAGTTGAACTATTCTTGGAAGGTTAGATGTTCATCTTTCATAGCTTAAAGCTCTCTTCAACCTATTGATCCAAATGAGAAAATTTATGTGTATTCAAGGCTGTCCTTGGTTGCAATATCAAAGTTGAAGTGGAATCAGCCAGATGTAAAGGTGTAACCTATGATCCGGATAGCCAATACATTTGCGAAGCAATGAGCATGGGGTAAAACGATTTATTTTGGATAAATTATTGAGACTATTTTCAAGTCTAAAACATCTGACTTGAAAAGACTTTTTGATAGGATTTGAGTATTTTTGAGTTGAGATATTTTCATATGTATTGATTATCTTTCTGTTATCTTTCTAATACATCTTGAAATACTTGAAGTGCAAAGATTTTTTTTTGTGTGTGTTCAAGAATTTATCTTGTTATTCTTGAAGTGCGAAGATCCAATTATGTTACGACAACTTGAGGTGTTCTTCTCACTCTTCTGAATCGTCAAGGCAAAACATCCTAAAAGGATTAGACGTCTATCTTTATTAGCTCAATGCCCCGTCTAGATTGCTAAAATAAAACATTGTTAGAGGGTTAGACGTTCCATCCATTCACATCATCTATTCCTTTAATTTATATCAAATGTTCTTATCAACTCCTCGTTTTTCTTATCACAATGAAACATGAAAGAGTATATCTGAGAAATGTTTGAAAGATCTAACTTATAACCAACATTGTCGGCTTAATATGGACCAAAGTATTGACTACTTAACTTGTGGTGTCGTTGCAAGCGTAGAGAACCTTGGCGATAAGATTGAAGTTTAATATAGATCCAATCATCAACCTGAAAAGCAACCACGCGACGATGTATGCAAGCAAGTAGTCTCATAAGATTTTGAACCCATGGTAAATTGTAACTTTTAGGGGGAAAAAAGAGATTCATTTACAACCAAACACATAATTAAATGATATGAAATGCATTTTACCCTTCATATAAATATATGTAGACAAGATATACATAAAGGCCTAATGATATTTTTGTCCCCCGAACTTAATAAAATATTATTTTAATTTTACCCTTGAATTTTCAATTTTTTTGTTAAATTGAACCGATTAATGAAAAAAGTAATAAATTTGCTATGTTGATGTAAGCTATTTTGTCTTTTTTTTTTCAAATGATCATTGTGTAAAAAATTTAAAAATATTTAAAATAATAAATTACTAAAATATTAAAAAATTGTAAATAAAATAAATATATTTAAATTATTAAATATTATAGATTATAAAAAATATTAAATAATGTAAACATTAAAAAAAATAACTAAGGTTAGCCTAATAGATATGTTACATTTTTTCGTCCATTGATTCAAAT
The DNA here is from genome assembly GCA_019671005.1 of Hibiscus mutabilis. Classification (NCBI taxonomy): domain Eukaryota; kingdom Viridiplantae; phylum Streptophyta; class Magnoliopsida; order Malvales; family Malvaceae; genus Hibiscus; species Hibiscus mutabilis. Next base: position 36,425,916 of record CM033728.1, read on the forward strand.
TGACAAATAATAAAAAATTCAAGGGTTAAAAGAGAAGAAAAAATGTCTAAGAACTAAAATATATTTTTTTAAAAGTTCAAGGCCAAAAATGTCATTAGAACTAACATAAGTACATAAATATATTAAATTCTTTATAATACACATTATTATCATATTAAAATCTATATCTTGAACTCAATTAAGCTACTCATTTTTGTCCTTTTATATTCTCTTAAGTCGTGAGTTCTAAACTTACGAGGAGCACTCTCTTTCCTTCTCCTAGAATTTCCTTTTCATCTCCTTCTTTTAGGTAGGATTAGAATTAAATTCATAATTTGTAAAAAAATTAAGTTGTTTATGACAATAAAAAAGAACTCGGTTATGCTGTCGTTTGCTCTTCTTGCTTTTGAGATTTGTTTGGGCTTGGGTCTGTGTTGTTTTTTCTTATTATTTGAAGCGTAAACGGACAACCATCTAATTATAGGATCGATTTTATTTTGACCATTAAATTAAAAAACTCGTTAATCGGATCACCTAATTATTAAAGTGCTCTTATTTTGACTACCAGCAATTAAAATTTGACGGAAGAGGTGGCGTGACAGATAACAAAAATGTGTATAATTACACATTTAGTCCATGTTAGTAGCCTATTATATAAATTTGTTCCTAATTTTAATTTAATAAAATAAATTAATCACTTAATTAAGTGGCAACACGTGTCATTTGATTTGATGAGGAAAATAGAAGTAAGTGCATTTTGGCTAGGGTGGGATTGTTACTGAACCAATTGCCCATTTGTGATATAAAGTACAAATTGTAATATATGTTTTAGTTTGCTGTTACTGTCGGGAAAAAAATAAATATGAATTAAGATGATTCGAACATGACACACTTGGAAAGCATAAAAATCATTTAAACCACTGTAGAAATATAATAATTAAATTAAAGTTAACAACATTTTATATGTATTAAATTATATTAAAAATAAAAATTCTATTCGAGTCAACTTTAATTTTGTTGTTAATCTTATTTATTTCCTTTTTCATGACATTAACTTTAATATAATTATTATATTTCTTAATTTTAAAAATATTAAATTATTTTTTAAAATTATATTAAAAAAATTTATTTAACGAAACCAAACTTATCTTATGATTAGAGTTATATCCGTGAGTTTGAATTCGTTAAATGAGTTTTTAATGTAATTTTAATTTTTTATTTTAAATCATGCATTAACTACTATTTAATATGTATGTATATATCGTTGTCTACTTTAATTTAGTTATTAAATGAGCAAGCCAAGCCGGTTGGTCAATCATCTTTGATCCCTTGTATTCCCTTAGGTCATGAGTTTTAGACACAGTAGGAACACCCTCTTTTCTTCCCCTAGACTCCCTCATTCCCTCCTCTAGGTAGGATTAGGATTAAATTTAAGATTTGTCAAAAAAATTATTAAATTTCTATAGTGGTTTAAATATTTTTATGCGTCCCAAGTTTGTCATGTTTGATCCCCTTAATCCATATTTATTTTCTTTTTCCTGACATTAATAACAAAATAAAATATATATTACATTTTGTACCTTATATTACAAATGTGCACTTGGTTTAGTGGCAAAGTTTTACCATTTAACCTAAGAGAACTTGGGATTAAATCCTATGCAAGCCAAAATTATTATTACTTTTATTTTCCTCATCCAATAAGGTGGTGACATGTGTCGTCATATAATTGAGTGATTAATTTATTTTATTAAATTAAAATTAGGATCAAATTGATATAATAGGTAATTAACAGGGACCAAATGTATGCAAGCCAAAACTATCATTGCTTTTATTTTCATCATCCAATAAGGTGGTTACATGTGTCATCACATAATTGAGTGATTAATTTATTTTATTAAATTAAAATTAGGATCAAATTGATATAATAAGTAACTAACAGGGACCAAATGTGTAATTATATAATTTTTTGTTAGCTGCCACGTCACATCCTCCGTAAGATTTTAATGGTTACTGGTTAAAATAGGAACATTTTAATAGTTAGGTGGTCTGATTGACGAGTTTTTTAGTTAAGTGGTCAAAATAGGAAGAACCTCATAGTTGGGTGGTCACGTGTAGTTACCCTAATTTGAATTGTTGTGCTTTTTTATTAGGGTAAACTACTAAAATGGTCATTTAAATTTAGTAGGTGTACACTTTTGGTCAACGGTTTTAAAATTTTAATGTTATGGTCACTTACGTTTTCATTGTGTAAAATTATGGTCACTCGAACTTAGTTTCTGTTATCCTTATGACTAGCACGTTAGTAAAAAGGTTTATTTCTAATTTCACCCCTAAATTTTAAAAGTTCATTTTTTCACCCAAAGCAAAAAAATGTTTGGTGACGTTTAGGTTTTAAAAATTCAATCCCTCTCCAGATTTATCACCTTCTTTAATTATCACTCAACATCTAAACGGAAACAAAAAGTTTTTCATAATTCTTCAACCTGCATAATCAAAGAGAAGAAAGAAATTTTCTTGATAATCAAAATCATTGACCAAAAAACAACATTAAACACCCAACCCTTAAAATTCCTACGAACAGGAAATCAATACAAAATCATGAAAGATGCCTTTGAATTTCCCTTACCGATCCAACAAAACACTCAAACTCTCAAGAAGAAAGAACAAACAAAGCACACAATTGTTGATTATTTCCTTTGTTCTCAATACAGAAAAATAAAGACAAAACCTTGAACACTAAAATCACAAACACACATAATGATTGATGTACAAATCTACAATATTCGTAATTCTTTTCTCAATTCATCATATAATTTTTTTTCTCAATCCAATAAAAGAACTCCCCCAAATTAAATTGAATTACATTTTCAAAAACTTGACAGACATTTCATGAAGAAGAAGAAGAAGGGGAAGTCTCGTATGTGCCATTGACTTTTAATATCTGCCTTCTTTTCAAAACCAAGGACCCAACAAACACCAAACTGCAAGATGATAGCAATGTCGACGAACAAGAGTCCAAGCTTTCCCCCCGTATTGACCTTGTGATTATGTGAATGTCGCCACCAATAATGATTGGTTCGGTTTTGGTCGTGCTATGCCGGCGGCGGCGGTGGCCTAGAAAATAGTGGAGGAGGTGACGGTGAAGGTGGTGATGCCGACAAAGATGGAGAAGGAAGAGGAACTGGTTTTGAATATGGGTATTAATTATTCTTTTAACATCCGCCTAGAAAAAATTCCATCTTTTTATTCATTTCATAGATCCATTCAAAACATGAAAAAGAATCACAAATATGCTTTTGATCATGCAGGTTGAAGAATCCTGGAAAACTTTTTGTTTCCTTTTAGATGTTGAGTGATAATTAAAGGTGAGAAATCTGGAGAGGGATTGAATTTCTATAACCTAAACGTCATCAAACATTTTTCTTTTGGGTGAAAAATAAACTTTTAAAAATTTAAGGGTGAAATTAAAAATAAACCTTTTTTTAACGTGCACATCATCGAAATAATAAAAATATAAATGATCACAACGTTCAATTTTTAAAATCGGTGACCAAAAGTATCATTTACTAAACGTAAGTGATCATTTCAATAGTTTACCTTCTTATTAATGTAGTGAAACCGAAAAAAATGGGTAAACAAGTTGGTAAAAAAAATTATGAAAAAGTATTTTATACATTGTTGAGTTATTACAAAATTTTTTAAGTAGAATTGATTAAATGATATATAACATTTAGATTTTAGGATTTTAAATTTTTTAAGTAGAATTGATTAAATGATATATAACAAAATTTTTTAAGTAGAATTGATTAAATGATATATAATTATGAAAAATTATGACATCATTTAAATTTTGTTTATAAAATTAATTATTTTGTTACTGATATATATAAATACTAACCTAAAAATTATTATCACGATGAGGTCGTTTGACATTAGTGTCAGCCATTGAAATTAAGAGCAGAATCAACCACGAATTACACGACACAAAGTATCAAATATCATAATTAATAGTTTTACTCTTAATAATCTCTCCTCCTTCCACGTTCAAACACAAACCTCAACGTGCCCCATAAGATAAGCCAAAACTTCCGACAAGAAAATTACTTTTACGATCACCACGAAATTCACTTTTCTTTAATATTTTGTTGTGATTACACGATAATATATATTCTTTGATTCTTAGCTATTTGAAATTGCACACGAAATGTAAGATAAATTACTCGAACTCGAGTCTCCTAAGAATAACAATTTTCTCATTTCGACTTGTTGATGTCAATTTTGGGTGACACCAAACAAGGAGGTGGAGACAACGGCCGAAGGAAGGTTTGGGGACGAGGCTTGGTGGTTCACCCATCGTGGGACAAGCGGAGAGCCACGATGGATGGTAGTTGAGAGTAAAATTGTGCGGTTCATCCTTTGTTGACTTGGGGCTAAGAGCCACAAACAGTGTAGAAAGGGTGATCGGAGCCATGTAAGAGAAGAGAGAGGATGGTCGATGTCGAAGAGTCGTCCCTTTTGTTTTCGGTCTTGGGGGTATTTATATCCCCTTGTTTCTGTAGACGGAGTGATGTTTGATGAGACCGTGTCAGGCCTAGTGATGGCTATTGATGGGCTGACAGGTGGTAGCTCGGTTGTCAGGCTGTGAGCTCAGTTGAACTTGATGGTTGTCTTGTCTCGACGCAGTGGTCTCCGGAACTGATGGGTCCGGAGGTGTAGAAGTGTCTAGGGGAGGGGCTCCGGGATTCGTGATACGGGGGCATAGTGTGGAGATAAGGGTGACAGTGTCTTTTTCGGAGGCGTTTGGCGAAGGAACAACACCAGTCTCCCCCTTGGGATCAGGTGCTATTAATGGGTGCAATCATTATTGTGACGGTTGTGCCCTCTAGGCGTTTGTGCTCGTGTCATCACCTGAGTAGTACGAGGTGGGACGGTCTAGATTCTGTTTTTTGCATCAGGCCCTCGCCTCTTTATAAATTTGAAGGATTTTCATCCCCAACTATATTTGCATATTATTTATTTCTGATAGTTTGTATTCCCCTTATTCTTTAAGTTTTTGACTGCATTTACGACGAGAGATATGGCGGCTAAGTCGATTACAAAGAGGGTGGAGTCAGTTGCGAGGAGGGTGGAGGAGAACATGTCCACCTACGTGATCAGGGATGAGGCTATTAAATTGTTGGAGTGTCGTGGCCAGCAGTGGTTGGGGTTTGAGTTTGATTTCAAGATTCTTACGGCGAAGATGCGTCTGAGTGATCATGGTTACGGGGCGAACAAAGTGTCATAGTGGTTCTACCTGTAACTCTACTTGTTTGAGATGGGATTCCACCTGCCTTTACACAAATTTGCTCGCAAGGTGTTGGAAGACTGCGGAGTGACTCTAGGGCAGTTGGCCGGGACATATTGGGTCATTATAGGGTATATCGTCTAGTGTTCAGAGTGCAAATGGGCCCCGTCGGTAAAGGTGTTGATGCTTGTTGAATAGTGATGCACTTTAGAGCAAATATACTCATCGTATCAAGTAATAAAGTGATAAGTAGAGTGTCAAAACCATGAGGATTGGATCAATAACTACGAAGTTATTGAACTTAAAAATGTATTTCCAAGTATTGGTGGTTGTAGATTGGATTAAAACTAAAACAACTAAACTAAAGATAAATATGATTAAGACAAACAGCTGCAGCAACTAACATATAATTATGGAGGCTGGGATTATTGCTAAGGATATATGCTTGATTACCTATGACAATGCTATAGCGACTGGTAATACATGTCTGTGTAAACCATTAAATTTTTTATCTGCTCGACAGGATTTTCTAATGAACTTCTAACTTTCTCGATGTCTAGAAGTTAATAATATTGTAGCTAAGGTGATACATGTTTGTGTTAACCCTAACAACTCTATTATTTGTTAAGAACTCCATTTTAGTCGTTAAAACCCTAAACTTATATCTAAGCCAGATTAAGACTAAGTTAATAGCTTAGCCCCACTGTTCACATTTGTATAACCTAACTCTCTCGATATTAAGCCATCGATCAATAGTTAAAGGCCTCTCTCGATGGCTCTTACAATAACTACGCATGAAGAACGATGAACAAAATAGATAAAGGGTAAAACAACTATAGCATTGAAATAAATTAATCAAAACATAAAATCATGGGATGCAATAATCCCAACTAAAGTATTTAGCTCATGTCTGAGCTTAAAACATCCATAATTAAAAATATAAAGTATGGTAGTTTATCAAGCAAGAAAAAAAAAAGAGTCGACATGCACCATAAAGCACCATCTTTCCTATAAAAAGTACCAATATATATAATATTTAAAACACAAGCGGCATAACTCCCTACCTAAATGCAAATATAGACAATCTAACCTATATGTAAACTATATGAGCTTGAAAACATGCAAAAGACAAGGGAAAATTGCATATAAAATAGATCAATTATGCACTCGTCAAATACCCCCAAACTTGAATTGTTGCTTGTCCTCAAGCGATGCAAAATGGAAGCAAGAAAGATAAAAATAGAAAATAAAAACATTAAATAGCCCATAAGTCCTAAGGTTCCACTAAGCTATGATTGCAATGATTCCAAGGTATGCTGCAGTAGTAATTCATTCCTCAGCTATGTTGACGATAACCAATGCATTAGAGCTTACAGTTTTGTTTAAAAGATCGCATCTACTGTAGGTGCAGTGTGTGCTAAGTTACATGCATTCATCACTTAATAGCCTTAGAGAAACTTAAGGGTTGCTTTCTATTGTTGCCTTGGCATTTTATTTTCTTTTTTAGCACATTCTTTTGAACACTCCCTGTTCTTTTTGAGTTTGAAAAATGTATCCTTGGGGCTTTAGCTTATCACACTAACTCTTCAGTACCTGAAACTAGAGTGGAGCAAACAACCCATCCCCAAGCCCTACGAGCAATGTCATCCCATGAAAACTTTCATTTGCTCTTTGCTAGAAGTATCATTCCTACTAGGGAAAATTAAATAGAGCAAACACAACTCACATAGTGTACTAAGATAGCAAGATGCATTGAAGAGTGTGTCTCAACAGTTTTATTTATATTATCAATTAATTTTCTTTGATTTTTAGGGAGTGTTTTAAGCCTTTATTTTGCTACATTTAGCTTTAAGTTCATTCTCTTTGATTCATGCTTAGGCATCAGAAAGTTGACCTAGAGTTTTCCTAAGGTTTATTAAGTTTTTAGAATGCATACAACATGTGTTTTTAAGGGCTACAACAGAAACAATAAAAATAAAAAAATCAAGGGAAAGCAAATATGCAAATGCAAAATATGAAAAACTAAACTAACTAAAAGAAAGGAAAATAAAATGAAAACAAAAATCTAACCCAAAGAGTTACTGGGTGGTGGTTCCCTAATGATGGTGCCCTTGCCTTTGTCCTGGGTGAACGCTTATTTCTTGGCAGAGAGGGAAGAGGCTTCAGCTTTAGTATCTGGTCGCTATCTCTAACGGGTGGTGATGGCAGGTTCAGGTTCCGGTGGTTGGGGCTGCGGGGGAGAAAAAGGAAATTCCATCAGGTAATGTCCGAAGTAACTCTTGAAGCCTTGATTCCCTTCTTTTAGTATTCAAGAAATGTTGTCTGAAAGAAGCATACAGGGTGTCCACCACAATATCTTGTATGAAAGAAGAAGAAGAAGAAGGAATGACAGAAGGTGCAACTTGGGCATATCTCTTTAATTTCTCTACTTGTGACGACAGTAGACCTGGGAGAGCTTTCAGAATTTGGTCTTCTTCTCTGGTTGGGACGTCTAGGGCGATTATTAAATTAGGGAAGGATAAAAAATTGGTTGAACTTATTGTGGTGACTCCTTCCATAATAGCGGCTCGAATTAATTGTGTCAGAAATAAGTTGTGCCCTTAGACAAGGGATTCTAAAAGTCGCACCCATTGGAGGGAAAAATATCCCAATTCCTAATGGGTAGAATGCGGTTTTGATTAAATGAGCCCAAAATTGGAAGTCTGGCTTTAGTTGATGCCATTGAACCATTCTATCGTGGCTCTGGCTAGTCCATTTTGTTCTAGGGATACAAAGATCCTTCAAAATTATAGTGTAGTCAAGGTCGGTGACCAAGTTGGTTGTGTGGAGTTTCGCATGGTGATAAAAAATTTATAGTGTTGTTCGATTGTATAGGGTGAGAAATCAATAAATTTTCCCCACACTCGTAATAGTTGTTCGCCTCCGTGACCTAAGTGAGTATAAAATTCTTGTACCTAGGAGATATTGATATACCTTGACTATTGGATAAGCGTATCCCACTTCTGATTCTGAGATATGGATAACATATCTGGGTTAAAATGGGTCTTATACATAGGATTGAACTCTAACCCTTCTTCTTCAAGGATCTCTTGTTGGCAAACTAGTTTATATCTGTTTTGTAGTGCCTTGGAGAAAAAGAAATTTTCGTCTGTAGATGGTTGTGATAGGTTTTCTAGGATGTCGACTTGGTTGTAGAGTAGAATTTCCTCTAAGAAAAAATTGGAGGCTAAAAACTTATCGCAATTGAAGACACTGGAGAATATTGATTCTTCTAGATACTGAAAGATCAGGGTAAACACCCATCTTGCCGCTATAGTGGTTTATTAATGAGGTGGGAAGTTGAAGAGCGAATGTATCTTATAAGTGACGATGGGGTCATTTAAGGCGTAGTTGGGATGCCACGTGGAGAACACGTCGTGATTGTGTTTGAGAGTTTAAAGCCTAAATCTCCTCGTATCTCCGTACTAACCGTAAGCATGTTTTTAGAGGAGTAGGTCCCTGTTGACAATTAGATTGTATCCAAAAGACGGAGAGACACCTTCCATTTTTCAATTGTTGTAATGATAACTGCCGAAACAAACAAAACTACTGAAATAAAACTTAGTCCTCGGAATAAATTAAATTTACAAAAAATAAATATGAAAATTAAAAATATCAAAAGATTAAAGTGCAAAAAATAAAAACGGATAGAAATGGATGTATTAATCATCCAAGAGTGAGATTTCAAATTTATCGCGCTGGATGGTGCTCATGTGAACATCTTCATCCATTGCAACACCTGACCTGCTTGCTTAGGCATTGATTTATGGATTAAGATGAGCAACGATCCCATGATGTATCCAAATTGCAGCAAATACGTCTATCGTGCCATTTGATGATCTCTGTTTCATCCATAGTTCTCATATTTAGATTGAGTTTCTGCTGTGGTGGAATCAGGCTGTTATTCTTATTGCAAGCAAAGCCTCATATATACACAAAGTGGGACTAATTTCCTTTAAGTCAGCAATATTCCAACCAACGACTTCCCTATGTTGTAACAAGACAATTAATAGTTTAGCCTATTGGTCAGGTTTTAAGCTAGTATATATAAACAATAGGCAGTGTATTATTCTCCCCTAAGAATGCATACCTTAATTGAAGGGAAAAGGGGTAAGATTAAGTACTGGTGGATGTTCAAGTGATGGTGTAGGAGATTTGAACTTAGTATAATCCAAAGGTTCAAAGGTCATACCTGGTCTGTGAAGCACAACATTGGATTGTTCAATCTTACCCTTACCTTCCTCATCTGCAGTATCGTGCATGGCCTTATCAAAATCAGCTTGCTCTTCAGCATTAAGCATATTGCTGCAGCATATCTCGGGCAAACTTTCTTTGATTAGGGATTCTTCAGTCTTTACGAGTTGTCATTCTTTAGGGTCATCCACTTACTTGAATGTGCTAAAGACGTTGAATGTGATCTTTTAGTCATTCATCTTCATAGTGAATTCACTTTTTTTCACTGTCGATCATAATACGCCCGATGGCTAGGAAAGGTCTTCCCAGAATAATGGGAGCATTCTTATCAGCTTTGTAATCAAGGATAATAAAGTCTACCAAAAAGACAAACTTATCTACCTTAACTACGATATTTTTAATTTTGCCCACGGGTCTAATTTGCGATCGATCAGCCAACTGAAAGATCATCGATGTAGGTCTTGCTTTTCCCATCCTTAATCTTTTAAACACAGATTTTAGCATCAAATTTACACTTGCATCGAGATCACATAAAGCACGGCCACAATAGTTGTGGCCTATAGAGCATGGAATGGTAAAACTTTCAAGGTCCTTTATTTTAGGTGCCAAATCACTTAGCACAACCATGCATTCGCCCATAGTAGTAATAGCTTCAAATTCACTCACCTTTCTCTTCTTTGTCACATTCTCCTTTAGAAACTTTGCTTAGATTGGCATCTGGTTAATGGCCTCCAGAAGTGGGACATTGATGTGCAACTGTTTAAGCATTTCTAGAAACTTCTGGTACTGGACATCTTTCTTCCAAGCTTTCAATCGCTGTGGGAATGGAGGTGGTGGTCTAGGCTCATCATGTGGCTTACTGGATGTAGATGCATCCTTATTTTTATCTTTCTTGCCTTCTGTAGCAAGGTCACTCACTGTATCAGACATAGGAGCTGAGGCTTTAAGTACAAGAGCATTGGTGGATGGCTTGCTTGGGATGGACTCCACTAGAGAGCTTTCCCTAAACTTGGTTGTTATCCTCAATTGCGTGCCACTACGTAAAGTAATGGCATTGTATTGCTCTGGATTAAATGCCTTAGTGAATTTAGTATCACTAGGTAACCTGTCGGGTGGTCTTGTTTTTAACATCTGCGTAATCTGCCCAACTTGTGTCTCAAAAGATTGTATGTTGGAGGTGTAGTTTTCCATGATCGATTGTTGGTTCTGCAATATGGCAGCTTGCATTGTGAGCGTATCACTATGATTCTTCAAATGGGTTACTTGATCCTGCATAATAACTCGGGAAGTTTCCATAAAATTTTGATAAAAAATATCAAAAGAATTAGAATTGGAGTTAAAAGCTCATTGGTTCCACCTCTGAGTCTTTTGTTGAAATCCAAGAGGTTCGTTCGATGCAGTTTGTTGTGTTTCTAAATTTCCTTTGTTACCTCCCCAACCAAAATTTAGAGGTTGCCTCCACCCTGGGTTGTAGGTGTTAGAGTAGGTGTTGTTGTTGTGATTGGCGTTTTACACATAGCATCCAGATTCTTGTTGCTGGGGGCACTCATTCGACTGATGTTCCCCATCACAATCCTCACAAGTGTATTGCATTACCTTAGCCTCTCGGACGTAGGATGGGCCTTGCATGTTCTTGAGCAGATTGGTGATGGTAAAGAGTTGAGCTGCCACAGTCTGGGAATCATCCAATTGAAGTGTTCTAGAAGCTTTAGGTCCAGGCTTCAATCTCCCTCGAGGGAACTGATAGTCGGTGTTGGCTATCTTATCCAGTATGGTGAGAGCCTCATTAGGTTCTCTATCGAGCAAAAGTACCATTAGCAAACGAGTTGATCATCATCCTTGTTGGTGCATTGATGCCATTATAAAACATCATGACTTGTAGCCAATCATGAAATCCAAGGATCGAGCACATGCGTAGCAGATCTTTATATCTATCCCATGCTTTGTACATGGATTCATCATCATAAGATAAGCCAAAAATTTTGACAAGAAAATTACTTTTACAATTACCACGAAATTCACTTTTCTTTAATATTTTATTGTGATTACATGATAGTATATATTCTTTTATTCTTAGCTATTTGAAAATGCACACGCAATGTATAGATAAATTACTAGAACTCGTGTCTCTTAAGAATAACAATATTCTCATTTCCAATTGTTGATGTCAATTTTGGGTGACACCAAACAAGGAGGTCGAGATGATGGTCGAAGAAAGGTTTAAGGATGAGGCTTGGTGGTTTACCCATTATGGGATAGATGGAGAGCCACGATAGACGGTGGTTGAGCGTAAAATTGGGCGGTTCACCATTTGTTGACATGGGGCTGAGAGCCGTAAATAGTGTAAAAAGGGTAATTAGAGCCATGTAAGAGAAAAAAGAGAGGGTGATCGATGTCAAAGAGTCATCCGCTTTGTTTTCGATCTTGGGGGTATTTATATCCCCTTATTGCTATAGACGGAGTGGTGTTTGATGAGACCGTGCTAGAACTAGTGATGGTTATTGATGGACTGACAGGCGGTAGCTCAGTTGTTAGGTAGTGAGCTCAGTCGAACTTGATGGTTGTCTTGTCTCGGCGCAGTAGTCTCCGGAGCTGATGGGTCTAGAGGTGTAGAAGTGCCTAAGGAAGGGGGTTTGGGATTCGTGATGTAGGGGCGTAGAGTAGAGATGGAGGTAGTGTCTTTTTTATATGTGTTTGGCGAAGGTACAACACCAATCTCCCCCTTAGTCGTAAGAGCGTCATAAAGTGGCACGAGTTGAGAACGAAAGTAAAGGTTCATTCCCATCTAGAAGAGCTGAATTTCCTTGTGAACAGATGCTATTAATGGGCGTAATCATTATCGTGACAGTTGTTTTTCTAGGCGTTTGTGCTCATGTCATCACCTGAGTAGTTCGGGTGGGACGGTCTGGATTGTGCTTATCGCATCAAGCCCTCGCCTCTTTATAAATTTGAAAGATTTTCATCCCTAACTTTATTTGCACATTCTTTATTTTTGAGAGTTTGTATTCCCCTTATTCTTTAAGTTTTTTACTGCATTTATGGCAAGAGACATGGCGGCTAAGTCGATTACGAAGAGGGTGGAGTCAGTTGTGAGGAAGGTGGAGGAGAACATGTCCACCTACGTGATCAGAGATGAGTCTGTTAAATTGTTAGAGTGCCGTGGCCAACAATGGTCGGGGTTTGAGTTCAATTTTGAGATTTCTATAGGAAGGTACTTCTGAGTGATCATGGTTACGGGGCGGATGGAGTGTCAGAGTGGTTCTACCTGTAACTATACTTGTTGGAGATGGGATTCCATCTGCCTTTACACAAATTTGCTCGCAAGGTGTTAGAGGAGTACGAAGTGGCTCTAGGGCGGTTGGTCGGGACATATTGGTGGGTCACTACAGGGTACATCATCTAGTGTTCAGAGTGTAAATGGGCTCCGTCAGCAAAGTTGTTGATGCTTGTCAAATAGTGATGCACTTTAGAGCAAGTATACTTGTTGTATCAAGTAATAGAGTAATAAGTAGAGTGTCGAACCCACAAGGATTGGATCAATAACTATGAAGTTATTGAACTTAAGAATGTTTTTGCATGTATTGGTGGTTTTAGATTGGATTAAAACTAAAACAATTAAACTAAAGATAGCTATGATTAAGACAAACCGCTGCAGCAACTAACAGATAATTATGGAGGCTGGGATTATTGCTAAGGATATATGTTTGATTTCCTATGAAAATTATATAACAACTGGCAATACATGTCTGCGTAAACCATTAAATTCTTTATCTACTCGAAATTATTTTCTAACGAACTTCTGACTCTCTCGATGCCTAGAAGTTAATAATATTGTAGCTAAGGTGATAGATGTATGCATTAACCCTAACAACTCTATTATTTGTTAAGAACTTCCTTTTAGTCATTAAAACCCTAAACTTATATCTAAGCTTGATTAAGACTACGTTAACATCTTAACCCCCACTGTTCACATTTGTATAACCTAACTCTCTCGATATAAAGTCATAGATCAATAGTTAAAGGCCTCTCTCGATAGCTCTTACAATAACTACGCATGAAAAATGATGAACAAAATAGAGAAAGGGAAAAACAACTATAGCATTGAAATAAACTAATCAAAACATAAAATCCTGGGACGCAATAATCCCAACTAAAGTATTTAGCTCATGTATGAGATTAAAACATCCATAATTAAAAGTATAAAGTATGGCAGTTTATCAAGCAAGGAAAAGAAAAGAGTCAAGCATCCTCGACAAAATTCCCTTTCGTGCCATCCAACTATGCTGCAGTTCTTCCTCCGTCAGCCTCTCTCAATGGAGTCTTTCGTGAGGAGATATCTCTAGCTTTCGCTCTGATGGTTCTCCGCAAGCTCCAGACTAAGACTGTTGTCTGTAATCGCGCTCACTTTGAAGTAGTGTCTAAGACTCTCTTATATAGGTGATGAAACTAGGGTTTTAGTACCCTAAAGTACACGCGACTTCATTAAAGAAAGCCTTTGATTTCTCGCTATATTTAATGTTGTGTATATGGGAGAAAGTCCACATGGGCAAAAGTATATTCATCTCCAACTCTTCATGCCTCGTCAGCTCCAACTATGCGATCTACTACTCTTCTGCTCCAGCGATCCTCCACCATCCACAGCATAATGCTCATACACCACAAAGTACCACCTTTCCTATAAAAAGCACAAATATATATAATATTTAAAACACAGACAATGTAACTCCCTATCTACATGCAAATATGTACAATCTAACCTATATGCAAACTATATGAGCTTGAAAACATGCAAAAGACAAGGAAAAGGGGCATATAAAATAGATTAATTATGCACTTGTTAGGTGCTAAGAGATCTGTTTAACCTGAGTCCGTTGGTTTCCCTGAATTTTGATGGTTTGCTAACATTCGTTAGGAGGTAGGGTAAAGGGCGCTTTGTAAGGGAGCCAATCATCGGGTGAGTTGGCTCTCTAAAGCTGGATCATTCAAAGTTTGTGAAGGTAACTCGAAAGCTTTCCAGGGGTTTTGGTTTTCCTTTGTGGTAAAGGAAGCCTAGAGGAGATAAGAGGAAACCTCTTTTAGTGTTAGGGAAGAAAGAGGCAGCGTAGGTTTCTATTTTAAACAAGGGTGATTGGTTGAAGGTGAAAAAAGATATAGTTCTCCAAATTGTATTTGACGTGTCCTTGTAGTGGTTGAGCCCTAACGGATGGATATAAGGCTCATCAAGTCAAAGAGGGTTACACACCTTTTTTTGGCGTGTTGTCGAAGAAGGAGGCTTGGCTTTTTGGCAGGGAAGAGATCATGGCCAAAGTACTGGTTGGAGATGCGAAAAAGACTGATGACTGGTTAGTTTTGTGTGGTTACTGCTCGTGAAGGGTGTGGTCTTCTACTTCAACTTCTGATAGAGAGAGAGAAGCATTAGTGCGGTCTGAGAAGCCTACTTGGGGCGAGTCTTGGATATTTAAAGGGTTGCCTATGAAGGGGAAAAGAGCGGAGGTACCCTCGAAATGTTGAAAGGGATGACATCGGTGGGTTTGATCCCGTGACTCTTTTAACATGTAAGGAAATTTTTGTGTGGGGCTTCTCTTTCCATATTCTTTCCGCATGAGTCATGCCTAACTTCCCATTATGGTATTTACAGCCATGAAGGTCTTATCCTTGGGGGATTCTGCGAGTGCATCCAAGGCATCTACTGTTATTGCATGGAAGATTTTATTGGAAGAGGAGACTCTAGAGCCCCATCTGTCACTGAAAAAGAGAATGTGAGGTTCGAATCTTAGAGGAACCTCAGCACCAAGGATGCCTTCTTAGACAATATGAAGAGAAAGTTGCCTACACTAGAGCTCTTGAAGAAAAGTGAAGTACCAAAGGAGAAAATGGGTAAACTTGTTCTGGAGGATCCGGTGTTGACTATAGTGGAGGTGCACAGTAAAACTCTTGTGGGCTTCGATGCGGCATTCAAGATTGGTGTTTCCACTAGGTGTGTCAAGGCTCCTGCTGTTTCTTTTTTGTCACTACTACAGGTTCTCTAGGTATATGATTGAATGAGTTTTTGATTATTCAGTCATGGTAGGCTAACCCTTTTGTTGTTTTTGGCAGTTAGCGTCACAAAGGAGTTTTCTAGTCTAACGGGTCGGTAAGTAAGGGGTGGACATGATGAAAAAGGAATTCTAAATCATCTTTTGATCATCATATGTCAGTTTGCATGACAATTGAGATTTGTTTTCTTATGTCGAGACGGGTTATAACCCTATATGGAATTGCTTTTAGGTATGCAACCTTTAGATGTACCCACACAAGGGTCGATGAAACCTTTTCCTGAATTTTGTAGGATCCGTCATGCCGAAGCCACTCATCTCCTAGAGGATATAAGTTCATTGGTTTATAAGTTACAATCTACCCTTCGTGAAATTAGGTAGGAGATTCAATCTGCCTTTGTCGAAGCTGGCATGAGGTATACTCGACAGCATAAGGATTTGGTCGACATAGAGGAGGAATTAACCGCTACAAATAAGAGGATTGCCTCGATGAACAAGGAAACAAATAGATGGCACGGAGACTAAGATAAGCCATTGATGGTCAAAGAATGGTCAAATCTAGTTTACTAATGAGCGAAGAAAGTTTATTTTTGTTGAGGTGGATGCCCAAGTTCAGAAGGAGTTGGCCTCGAAGACGGCTACTAAGGAAGCAGAGAATGGGTAGAAGTGGTCTGGCTTTACTGAGAAAAAGAGAAGTCAAAGGCAACCATGGTTCAAATGATCTAGTGTCTTGAGTGTGACCTAGAAAGAAAGAGGTCTACTAAGGCGGCCGTGGAGGGGAATCTTGAAGAGTATGAGGGTATACAGAAAGATGCGAGCAAAGCCTTGTTTTTGCCATTCAAGCCGTAAAAGAGCTGATGGATTTGAGTAACGTGGATCTTCGCTGTTGGCGTGTAATTGAGGATAATATGGGGTCTTCCCAAATGATCGAGACCCGAGATCCTATAGAGGCTGCTGATAGGAGCCCTCTAAAGTTTGTGGCGATTAATACCCAACCATTAGAACTGAGAGACCTAGAGGGGTAGTGGAGAAGAACCCTTTGGGCACTAGTGTAGATAACACTCTGGAGTTTTGATTTCCCATTTTATAGTATTAAGTCCCCTTGTACTTTGTTTGTTGAATTAATAAGAGACATGGGTCAATTGACCCTAATTTTCATTTTGTCACTGTTGTTGGTGTATGATTGAGAAGAGAGATCTTGGTTTTGACCCATACAACCCTATGGGAAAAGCTTGATCATGGTCTTGGGAGTTATTATTGTCATATGTCCGAATGAGGGCGACTAATGAGATTTCTTCCCCTGCCAGCGTTCCCCTAGAAATGATGCAATTCAAGTTTTGGAGGCTAACAAGGGTGTAGTGAGCCAAATAGGCTTGTACGGAGCCTCTGTGGTCGAACACTTGGTGGCACTTGAGGATAATGTAGAGTCTTTCAAAATGATCGAGATCAGGGATCTTGTAGAGGGTACCGAGATGAGCCATCTAGAGTTTGTGGTAATTGATACCCAACCATCAAAGCTGGAAGACCTTGCAGGGCGGCGGTGAAGAACCCTTTGGGCACTGATATAGATAACACTCCAGAGTTTTGATTTCCCATTTTATAGTATTATGGCCCCTTGTACTTTGTTTGTTGAATTAGTAAGAGACATGGGTCAATTTACCCTAATTTTCATTTTTTGCCGCTTCTGTCTCATTGAAATCAGAGTTAGCTAGCGGCTTTGGCATGTGTGTGCTTTTAAGAACGAGAGATGATTCCATGCAGGTGAGTAGTCATGTTGAATCATCTTTTAGGAGCAGTCGCTAAGGAGTGAAGTTTGCCTTAATATTTTTGAAGAAACGATCGCTATAGTTGAACTATGTTCCTTATGTGCTCGGAGACATCCCCTCGGGGCGTTTGTGTATTTGTGGTCACAATGAGCCTTTATGGGCATAGACACAGGTATCTCATATTTTCATAGAAGCGATCATTAGTAGACGAGATTACTTTATTTTAGTTGTAGGAATGAGCTTAAGGTAAGTTTTATCATCTCCATTAGACTCTTAGAGTGTTTTTCTCAAGAAGTGTGTAGGCATCCCATTAAGGGCAACCATGTGATTGTAGACTTTGCATGCCTTTCTCGGTGCGGAACACTGATTTCTCTGTTTTCATAGATTTGTAACCTTCATAGTGTTTAGCGAGAGGGAGACATCTTCTTTTGGAGGCATCCCATACCCTTGAGAAGATTATCATATATGGGGCTGTGGCATCTCGCACCCTTGTAGAATTAAGCTCTATAGAGTGGAGCTTTTCTCAATACTCTTTGTAGCATCGAGCGCTATGGGCGGAGGTATCTCTTTTTATGCTCTCGAGGGTTTCTCTTGAGAAGCGCAAATATATTATCTTGGGGGTACCTGTGTATTTGTAGAAATAGTATATATAAACATCTCCCTTAGGAGGCAATTGTTCACTCATAGAGCCCACATACTTCTGTTGGCATGAGATATAGGCTTCTTCGCTCTTGAAGAATTGTGATGCTTCGGGCATCGATGAGACGCAGCCATCTCCTTTCGGAGGTAACCATTTTTTTTGTAGAGTTCATATGCTTTTGTTGACATGGGATATAGGCTTCTCTGTCTTTGTATAATCACGATGCTTTAGGCATCGATGGGATAAAAATATCTCTTTCCGAAGGAAATCATGTGTTGGTAGAGTTCACATGCCTTGGTCAGCATGGGGTATGTAGTCCTCTCTGTCCTTGTAGAAACACAATGCTCCGAGACATTGATGGGACAGAGGTATCCTTTATTTTTGTAGAATCGTTCGAGAGTAAAGGTCTGAATATGACCCTTAGAGAGATAGACACGAAGAGATCAGACTCGTGTTGGCGTGCGTGGGGACTGAAGTGGTCTGCAAGGATCACCTTTGACCTTTGCAGAATCAGACGAGTGTTTGGAGATACCATGTAGGCAAGGGTAATACCGAAATGTTTAATGTAGAAAAATATGCAGTTGTTTCTTCAAACATTTGTAGTGAATTCGATTATTCCCTTAGGACTATACCAGGTTCTTCGGCCGTTCGAATAAAGTGGGTTTCCCCGGTGCTTGAAGGTTTGAAGAGTGTACGTTTGTAGCTGAGATCATTTTTTGGGGAGATATTTGTAGAAAATTTATTGTTGTATAAATTCCACTTTTATTTCGTTTGTTGGGGGTCCTTTACAATTTCTTTAGTCCTGCACACAAAGGAACTAGGAGGTGAAGGTTACCCTAAAATTCATATATTTTTACACGTAGACTGAAAAATATCCACTATAGGATACATCTACATTCTAAGACATCTAAAGTGGCGAACTATATCTTTACATGTAAAAATATTACAAATTAAAGGAAAATCTTCAGTTTGTGGCATTTATCATGCATGCTAGGCCTAGTTGCTTGTAGAGTTTCTAGTTTCCTAGGTGACTTCTGCGACTTCTACTGATGTTTCTCCACCCTTGCACTGGAGGCGCATATCCTGGAATCTGAGGCTGGCACTCTTTGCACGCTTACACCTTGCATACGTGTACGCGGGCTGTGGGTGAGCATACGCAAGGTGTTGCCACTTCCTTGCGCCGACGATCATGTCAATGAGATGGCTTCGTAGAGCCTGACTAAGGGTATAACTTCTTTAAGCTAGCCTTACTCCTTGGTTTCAAGCGGTTTTGACCCTTTTCAGGACAGCAAACCTTCGCATGCCTCTAGCTCATCATTGTCAGCACGTGTTGTGAGATATTGCTATCCCGTCAGTTCCGCAGCGCTGTCCCCGAATATTGGTGGTGAGATGTTGCTAACTGATCTTTTCTACTTTTTCACTTTTTGTAGCTGAAATAATTTTAAGCAAAAGAAGATGACAATTGATTTCTTTGGTCGAAAAGTGGTCCATGCTTATCGCGCTAATTTTTTATTCTGATTTTTGGGCAACACCAGACAACGAGATAGAGACGATGACCGAAGAAAGGTTTAGGGACGAGGCTTAATGGTTCACCCGTCGTGGGACAAGCGAAGAGCCACGATAGACGGTGGTTGACTGTAGAATCGGGTGATTCACCCCTGGTTGACTTGGGGCCGAGAGCCACAGATAGTGTAGAAAGGGTGATCGGATCCATGTGAGAGAGAAAAGAGAAGATGGTCGATGTTGAAGAGTCGTCCCCTTTATCTTCGGTCTTGGGGGTATTTATATCCCCTTGTTGCTGTAGAAAGAGTGATGTTTGACGAGACTGTGCCAAGCCTAGTGATGGGTATTGACGGGCTAGCATGTGGTAGATTGACTGTCAGTTTACGAGCTCAGTCGAACTTAATGGTTGTCTTGTCTCAGCGTAGTGGTCTCCAGAATTGATGGGTCCGGAGGTGTAGAACTGTCTAGAGGAAGGGCTCTGGGCTCCGTGATATGGGGGCGTAGTGCGGAGACGGAAGTGACAATGTCTTTTTCGGAGGCGTTTGGCTAAGGTACAACCCTACTAAAATCACTCAATGAACTCACCACGCAGTTAACTTTTCTTTGTCAATAAAAAGAAAACCTAACATACAATAAACTAATATTAATGAATAAATTCAACCTAAAGTATAATATTATAGTAAGCAAATTACATAAAATGATCATTTACATTTTGACCACTAATATTAATAAATTACGTTATTAGATTTATGAGATTATAATCACTCAACGGTTGATTAACATTAATAGTGTAATGACACGTTTACGTGAAATGTTAACCATTTAAATTTACGACATATATATTTCATGATTTATTTACTTTCCTTAATAATATAAGTTTATTTATACTTTTGAACTCTTTCTATCCAAAAGCTAACCTAACATTGAACCTAGCGAGTGGTTCTAGTAGAAATGATAATGATGTTTATCTTATGAGATCCGAACTTGAGCATTTGTGTGTGCAAAATATGTCTTGTAAAAAGTTAAAAAAAAGTATGAACATATACTATCATGTAATAACACTAGTATAATAAAAAAACTAACCTAACATTTCATATACAATTTCAATCTTCACCATCTTCAAACATCAACATACCGAAAATAACAAAATACAGCCTACGACTTTCATCAACACTACTAGTATAATAAAAAAACTATGAACATATACTATCATGTAATAACATACCACAAAAAAATATGAACATATACTATCATGTAATAACATACCACAAAAAAGTATGAACATATATTATCATGTAATAACACCAGTAAAATAAAAAAACTAACCTAAATCTTATTTTACACCATCATCTTCAACTCACACTCCAAAATAAATAAAAAAAGAATCTCCATACTTAAGAATGGGCGCATGATTTTATGTCAATGGTACGAACTGTTAGGCAATTATATTAGAAATTCAAGGGGAGTGAAATTATAAAATTTTAGAAGGTGCGAACTTAGATCATCGATATAAAATATAAAGAAAATTACATAAACTATATGATAGTTTGAAATTTCCAAGGGTGACCCTTGTCCATACTACTTTCGTCATTCAACCTATAACACACCTAGCATATTCCTAGCTAATATCATACTCTTATCCAACTTTACAAACTTTAATCCATCCTTGTGATGATCCAAATTTTCAATGGGTTAACGTTGATCCAATTTATGAAAGGCATAATGCTAAAAAAATGCCCCTAACGTTTAATAAAATAGTCATTTTGACCCATATTCTTTTTTAAAGCAATTTAACCCTCAAAGTTTCATTTTGGGTCAAAATGGCCCCACCGAGGATGAAAACTGTTAGTCAACTAATGATAAACAACTTGAAATAACTTGATAGTATGACACGTCAGAAGAAAAAATATTTATATTTTATAGAATTTTTAAAAAATAGTTTTTAACTCATGTGCCATTTTGTAAAGTCGGCATATTTGTCTATATGACACTGTTATCACGGTGTGCACTGCCATGCAGGTTTGTCATGTCATTTCAAGTCATTTATTTTCAGTTGACTAACAGTTTTCATCCACATTTTTGACCCAAAATGAAACGTTGAGGGTTAAATTGCTTCAAAAAAAAGAATAGGAGATAAAATGACTATTTAATCAAATGTTAGGAGTCATTTTTTGACATTATGCCTTTATAAGAAAAAACCACCGTTCTCATCACACTCAAGTCCAAATATTACAGAAAATAAAATAAAAGAAAGCATCATATCATGAAAAAAAACCCTTCAAAACTTTAAAAATATCCAAAGAAAAAAAGAGGAGGAAGAAAACAAAAGTAATTTTGTCTACATTCAAATTGTAGAGTTTGGGGTTTTTTGAAGCGATCTTTTTAAGATAAAAAATGGGGATTCGCATTCACACAAAGAATGAAGAGGATGAGCATCCATGATCACTAGGCCAATTAGTGGATTTCAATTTGATATAGTTTTTTAAACTTATATTTTGATTTTGTGATGTTTAAATCCTTTTGTAGAAAACTATTTTGATAAATTGAGTGAGGAAGAGAAGTAGAATTGACTGGGGTCTAAATTAATCAAGAAGGAGGCTTGTGGTTCACAACTACATCTATTGTTAGTTTGTGAAGAAGAAAGAGCCTTTAAAGTTTTTAGAGTTCCTTTTTGGAAAAAAAAAGATAGGAGAAAATGAATGGTACAAAATGTTAGCAATTCATTTTAGAGATAAAAACATGTGGAATGCTGATAAATAGGCTGTTAGGAATTTGGTATGCGACAAATAATAAAGTCGATAACAACATAAAATAAGACATACGCAAGAGACAATATTTAATGTGGTTCAACCTTGCCTATCTCCATGGATGATAGAAACAAATAATCCAATATCAACGTTGAGAACAAAAAGAATATAAATACATGATATTTATGTAACCCATTACTCAATATTTATCTCAAAACCCGGTGTAACCAAAGCACTTTTCCCAACATCCCTACAATACTCATCTTTACAATTTATGCACAATAGTTGCAGAGATCCTAAAAGTGGTTACATCTTCCCAAAGTAATTCTCTCTATCTCTCATAATTCTAAAAGTTCAACCTAGTCTATATTTATAGACTCAAATACTTGGTCACCAAGAAACCTTATTCAATAAGATCTCTTATCTAATATAGATATTTACTTATTAAAGTAAATTCTAATTACCAAGTAATCTTTAACGACTAGAATTGCAATAATATCGAACTTAATTACCAATTAGAATTTGAATCAAAATATAACAAATCTCCCTTGATACAAATTCTATTCGAGCATTGGTCTTCAAGTCTTCAACAACTTCAATTTTTACGTAAGCCAAATATCCGTTGAAGCACCGGCACAAAGTCTTCAACAACTTCAATTCTTACGTAATATCCGTTGAAGCATCGTTGAATCGATTGGAATTACTCCCCCTGTAACTGGAAACTCATTGTAGCAATACTCCTCTTGCATGTCTCCAATATCGCTTCACAAAATCCACAACAAAAATTCTTTCAAAATTGCGCAGCTCGAACTATAGCTCAGGATACCATTTGTTTGGAATTTAGTATGCGTGACAAACCTATATTTGATTTTGATATAACAAAGTGTTAAAGGACCAAATTGTAAAAGAAAATAAATTTTTCAAAAGTTTCACAAATTGACAAGGAAAAATTCTCTTTAAGTCCAAAACTTAAACCCAAATTTTTCTAAGTGTTCTCAAGCCAAACTATCAAATTATGCCTAGGCGTATCGATACACCCCTTGGTGTTTCGATACGGATTTTAGCTACTGAATTTGATTTTTGCAAAGTTTTTTGATACGGCCTTGACTGTTTCGATACGGTCTTCAACTTTGCCTGCATTTAAACTATGCGTATCAATACGGCCTTACCCGTTTCGATACAATATTCATCTGCGCAAATGTTTTTGTAATGTGTTTCGATACAGCTTACACTATTCCGATACGATATGAAATATGGGTTTAAGGAATTTATATACTTACCGATACGGCTCCATCCGTACTGATACGGTTTAACAAGATCTTTGCATTTATTATTTTTGACCGTTGCCTTGTCAGCATTGGAATCAACGAACTTTTAAAATTCAGTTACCCGTATCGATACACCACAAGGCGTACCAATGCAATTTTTCAACTCAGATTCTAGTGAGCAAAACTCATACCAATTCGGCCTTTTCCGTTTCGATACGCCCCTAATTTTACACTATGAACGTTTTGATATGGCCTCCCACATATCGATACGCAATGAACAACGGCTATATTTTTCTTGCAACAGGTATCGATACGAGCCTACGTGTACCGATACGGTAGGTGACCAGACATCATTTATTGCGAGAAAGATGGTCCCCAACAGCTATATTCAATACCTCAACCATCCAAACGGTTAGAATTCAATGAGAAAGTATAAATACAAGTCTCCAATGCAACAGCAATAACTAATAAACCTACATTGATCAACATCCAAGCATCCAAGCTAAAATCCAATCCTTTGTGTTTTTAGAGTCAAACCCTTGTACCCAAATTGTGTATTTCATTGCAATCTTTCATTTCAAGTTTGGGTTTGAGTGTTCTTGTAATTTGGGCAAATATTTACCTTGTGAGGACATTATCCATTTGTCATTTTCTTTCTTGTAAAAGAGTGATTCTGATCAAGCTTTGGGTAGAAAGTTTTGATCGATTGTAATGGTTGCCTCCTTAGCCTAGAACAGGGGAAGAATTTTATAGTGAATTGGTTGAAATCCTTAGTAGGAAGCTAAGGTAGTGGACGTAAACCTTGTTATAAGGTTGAACCACTGTAAATCTTTGTGTCCCATTGTCTATCTCTTTCCATTTGCTTCCAAAAAAATTAAATTGTCAATTCACCCCCCTTTTTGGCCACTTTCGATATTGATTGATCATCCTAACAATTGGTATCAGAGCCACACTCAACCGAAGGTTTAACAACCATTGAAATGATCTAGAAGGTGATTCAATCAACTGACGCATTAGTCATGGCTTCTACTTCATGCAACCATATGTACGAGTCTCACTCCATCACTAAACCTCCATACTTCAATAGGGATAACTATCCCTATTGGAAAAACCATATGAGGTTCTTCATCAAATCCCATGACTACCTCCTATGGGATATAGTGGAAGATGGACCAGTAATTTTGATAAAAAGATAAGGTGATCAATTAGTACCGAAGTCCAAGCACGAGATGACCGATGAAGATCAAAAAAAACTCCAAATCAACAATAAAGCTATGCACATATTATTTTGCTCACTTAGATCAGATAAGTACTCCAAGATATCATCGTACTCAAGTGCCAAAGATATTTGGGATAAGCTAGAGATCACATACGAAGGCACTAATGAAGTTAAGGAGACCAAGATTGGGCTTCTTAATTTGAGCGATGAAAATTTCAAGATGGAGCCAGATAAAGAAATCTCCAAAATATCTGAACGATTCTCCATCATTGTCAATGGCCTCAGGGGTCTAGGAGAAATCGTCCCGAATGAGAAGCTAGTTCGAAAACTACTCTACTCACTTCTCGAGTCTTGGGATGGTAAAAGAACGGCCATTATAGAAGCAAAGAATCTCAAGACGCTAAAGCTCGATGCTCTCATGGGTTCTTTTCTTACTCATAAGATAATAAAAAAAGGAAGTGATGAAGAAAAGAAGGAGGAAATGAAGGTCAAAAAGAAGGAAGCAAAGAAGAAAAAGATGGGAATCGCTCTCAAAACTTCACAAGAAAAGAGTGATTCAAGTGATGAGGAAGATGAGGAGTTGTCTATGATAGCCAAATGATTCAGTCAGCTCATGAGACCCAACCGAAGAAGGAAGTTTATTAGAAGAATGGATCTCAAGAACAAGAACAATAAAGAGGAAAAGGAAAAGGAAAAGTATCCTATCGTGTGCTACGAATGTAAGAAGCTGAGACACATCAAGATCGATTGTCCCCAACTCAAGATGAAAAGCTTTGAGAAGAAAAAGAAGCACAAGGCCCATGTAGCCACTTGGAGCGATGATGAGTCTTCAAGTGATGAGGAGCAAGAAGTTACTAACCTTTGTCTCATGGCCTGTGAAGAGGATCCTAAGGTAACCTCCAACTCCTCTAATGATCTTAATTATGATGAATTATTTGAAGATTATAATGAGTTACAAAAGGCTTACGATGAGTTAGTTTTAAAATACAAAGAATCACATTTGAAAAACAAATAAAATAATTTTCAATTTGAAAAATCAAAACGATTCTTTGATCAAAACTAATACGGAACTTGAAAAGAAGGTTTGTGATTTATTAGATAATCAAAAGTACTTTGAACAAGAAAATGTTGATTTAAATAACCTTCTTTCCGAGTTGAAATATCATTACCTCAATGAGGTAAATGATCTCAAAGCTTACTTAAACAATGTTGGGAAATCAAGTTTTGAAAAAGGACAATATTCAAAATCCAACAATGTTAAAAGGAACTTTAATAGATACAAACATGAAGGGTATTCAAGACCCTATTATGGTAAGAAAGTTATAAGCATTTGGATCCCTAAGGATGTTGTAGCTTCTAACAATGCTAATGAGATTTCTTCTTGGATTCCTAAGGGAACCAAGAGTTTGAAAACTAATGCTAATAAACCCAAAAAGATTTGGGTACCAAAAATCAAAAATTGATTCCATGTTTGTAGGGGGAGCATTGCTACAAGGCCAAAACGACATGTCCAAACTCATGGTTTCTTGATAGTGGATGCTCGAGACATATGACCGGGGACAATAGTAGATTCTCAGAACTAAAGCTAAAAAGAGAAGGATTAGTGACATTTGGTGACAACTCCAAAGGTCAAGTTGAAGGAATTGGTTCCATTAGTAATCACTCTTCCACTCTTATTGAAAATGTTTTATATGTCAAAGGTCTTAAACATAATTTATTAAGTATTAGTCAACTATGTGACAAAGGTTTCAATGTTCTTTTTGATTCAAATGGTTGCAAAATTTTAAACATTGAAACAAATAAAATTGTTCTTTTTGGTCATCACATAGAAAACATATACATGGTGCATCTAGATGACATACACATTTCTCATGCATGTTTTGTTGCAAATGATGAGCGTGATTCATGGTTATGGCATAGAAAACTAGGGCATGCAAGCATGAGTGTTTTAGAAAAATTGGTTTCAAAAGATATAGTAAGAGGTTTGCCTAAAATTAAGTTTTCTCTTGATAAAATTTGTGATGCTTGTGCAAAAGGCAAACATAAAGGAGTTTCTTTCAAACCTATTAATAATGTTTCAACTAGTAGAGTTTTACAATTGATCCACATGGATCATTTTGGTCCTATTAGAACTACTAGCTTGGGTGAAAAATCATATGCATATGTTATAGTTGATGATTACTCTAGATACACTTGGGTTTTATTCTTAAGTACCAAAGATGAGGCTTTAGAAAAATTCATCACATTTTCAAAATTACTCAAAATGACCTTGGTCAAACTATTTCTCACATTCGAAATGACCATGGCACCGAATTTCAAAATTTAGGTTTTGAGGATTTTTGTAACTCAAATGGTATTAGCCACAATTTTTTAGCTCCTAGAACACCTCAAAAAAATAGGGTTGTTGAAAGGAAAAATAAAACTTTAGAGGAAATGGCTAGAACCGTGCTTTGTGAAAATAATTTGCCAAAATATTTTTGGGCAGAAGCCACTAATACGGCTTGCTATATCATAAATAGAGTAATGATTAGGCCTATTTTAAAGAAAACTCCTTATGAGATTTTAAAATCCAAAAAGCCTAACATTAGCTATTTTCATCCATTTGGTTGTAAATGTTTTGTTTTAAACAATGAAATAGACAATTTAGGCAAATTTGACTCTAAAAGTGATGAAGCTATTTCCTTAGGGTATTCTTTAAACTCTAAAGCCTATCGAGTATTTAATAAAAGAACCTTAGTTGTTGAAGAGTCGATACATGTGATTTTCGATGATAACCTCCTTTCGAGGAAGGATTCTTGTGATGATGATGATGTAGGGATTTTTAAAGCCAATGATAGTGGGAAATCATCAAAGGTGAATGAAGTTCCAACCAAAGAAGAAGAAACACAAGATCCACCTCTAGAAGCCTTGAAGGACATGAACCTAGAGGAAAAGGAAGTGAGCTACCCAAGAGAGTACAACTATGTCAAAGGTGGTGAGGTTTTGGGTGATCCATCCAAAGGGGTAACCACTAGACTTTCTTTTAAAAATGCATGTAATGTTTCTTTTATCTCATGCATAGAGCCTAAAAATGTCAAATAAGCATTAAATGATGGTTATTGGATATTGGCTATGCAAGAGGAATTAAAGTAATTTGAGAGAAGTCAAGTTTGGACATTAGTTGATAGGCCTAGTAATAAATCTACTATAGGAACTAAATGGGTCTTTAGATACAAAATAGATGAGAGTGGTAACATAGTGAGGAACAAGGCTAGACTTGCTGCTCAAGGTTACACACAAGAATAAGGAATTGATTTTGATGAAACCTATGCACCCGTACCTAGAATAAAAGCCATTAGGATGCTTTTAGCATTTGCATGTTATCAAGAATTTAAGTTTTTTCAAATGGATGTAAAAAGTGCATTTTCAAATGATTTTATTAATGAAGAAGTGTATGTAAAACAACCACCCAATTTTGAAGATCCAAATTACCCAAACCATGTTTTTAAACTTTCAAAAGCTTTATATGGTTTGAAACAAGCTCCTAGAGCTTGGTATAAAAGATTATCAAGTTTTCTAATTGAAAAAGGGTTTGAAAAAGGAAAAGTGGACACTACATTCTTTATTAAAATAAATAGCAAAGACATTTTAGTAGTTCAAATATAAGTTGATGATATAATTTTTGGTTCTACTAATGAATTGTTTTGCCAAGAGTTTGCTAAGTTGATGCAAGGTGAGTTTGAGATGAGCATGATGGGGGAGATTTCGTTCTTCTTGGGGCTCCAAATTAAACAAAGGAAGGACGGCATCTTCATCAATCAAGCTAAGTACATCAAGGACATGCTCAAGAATTTTGGCTTGGAGAATGTGAAACCTCAAGCCACTCCAATGAGTTCTTCCATAAAGCTTGACAAAGATGAAGGAGGTAAGTGTGTAGATTTAAAGCTTTATCGCTCTATGATTGGATCTTTTTTTTATCTTACCACAAGTAGACCCGAAATTATGTTTAGTGTTTGCTTGTGTGCTAGATTTCAAGCTAGTCCTAGAGAATCACACCTTATAGCCGTTAAGAGAATCTTTAGGTACCTTAGAGATACACCTTGTTTAGGTCTTTGGTATCCTAGAGAGTCTTCCTTGAATTTACATGCCTTCTCGGATGCAGATTATGGGGGTTGTAAGATAGATAGAAAAAGTACCTCTGGTACATGTCAATTCCTAGGTAGTATGCTTATATCATGGTTTTCTAAGAAGCAAAATAGTGTAACATTATCTACCACCAAGGCGGAGTACATATCAGTATGGAGTTGTTGTGCTCAAGTCTTTTAGATGAAGCAACAACTCTTAGATTATGAAATTGATGTAGGTACCATCCCCATTAGGTGTGACAATACTAGTGCCATTTGTCTCACTAAGAATCCCATCCAACATTCTAGAACCAAACACATAGAAATAATGCATCATTTTATTAGAGATTATGTCTTGAAAAATGATGTAGTTCTAGAATATGTAGACACCTCAAACCAATTAGCGGACATCTTTACCAAACCATTAGACAAAGAGCATTTTTAGCCTCTTAGGAGAGAGTTAGGTTTAACCAGCCTCCCTTGACCCTTAGAGCCTCTTTTGGTCTTAAAAATATGCTTAAATTTGTTTGATTGATTGCTTATGTGTTTTTGCTCCTATATGCATATATGCTTGTTGCTATGGGGAGTATGCATCTATTTATGCTTATACATGATGATCTCATATCATTTTCATGCATTTCAATTTGATGCAAATCAAATTTTTGAACAACCTGCTGCCAAAATTGTCATTTCTAGCACAAGCGTATCGATACGGTGTTCCTCGTATCGATACGGGTTGTTGATATGTGTTTCGGTAAGGTTCTAAACATACCGGTACGTGTCGCGTACTGAAACGGCTTAAAAGCGTCTCGATACATGTGTTTCGGTACACCACGTGGCATATCGGTAAGCTCAGCAGTTGGGCAGTTATTCAAGCATTAAAAGAGGTTTCCAACTTTAATTCAAACACATCCTCTTTTTCAAAAACCCTAGAACCGAAAATCTCTATAAAATCCTCCAAATCCCTCACAATTTTTCACATATCTCTTCAAATTCTTTGAGGGCTTTTAGTTTTTACATCAAACCCAAGCAAAAATCATCAAGTTTGTGCATCCAAATCTCTTCATTCATCCTTAATCTCAACTTCAAGGTATAAACCCTAACCTTTTTCTTTTTAATTTTCGTACATATATATATACATTGATTTTACATTATAATCATATATTTAGAACATATATAGTATAGATTTCAATATTTTTGTAAAACCTTTTTAAAATCCGAAAATTTTTGGTTCGAATATAAAATTAGACTGTATAATTTTTCACTCTGTTTTTTGAAATTTTCTTTATTCATAAATTATTTTTATACTTGTATATTTTAAAACTATATAATATAATTTTTTTTAAATACCTTGAACATTGGATTAATTTTTGGATTGAATGTATAGATCATGCATACATTATTTTTGGTTTGATTTGATTTCAGATTATGGCACCAAAGAAACGTGCAAGAAAGGATATTGCCTCTAGTTCCAATCCTCCTAGTCTCAATCCCGACCATAATGGTAATCGACCTAATCTTACCCATGTTTATCAAAATTGTTTTAATGAACCGCAATTTCCAAATGCCATGGAATGTTTTAAGCTATATCAAAGTTATAAAATTCGCCGAGAGCGTGTTACTTCGATTCCTTTTCTACAATCTGAAAGATTTCCATTTAAATATCTTAAGTTAATGCACGAATGGAAATTTATGGCCTTTTTGAGTATACCCGAGGTTTTATACCAAAACCTTGTTTTGATATTTTATTCCAATGCCCGGTGTATTTTCAATGAAAAGAAAACCTTGGTTATTGAGATTGAATCTTATTTAATGGGTAAGAAATTTTGAATTGATTCAACCGTTTTAGCAAACTTTTTGGGTCTTGAGGATACGGGAATTGATGATGAGGGATCATTGGGACATGTTCTTTGAGGTTCCATTACCGTGCTAGATGCTCATGAGCGCATCCTACACCTCATGATCACTTGGTGGTTCCGTCCATCCGGTGATCCGCCAAGTCGATGACTTTTGGCTTCGTTGCTTTCGTGAGGAGAAACGACCTAACCTTGCTCAAATTATGTTCGCGAAAATCGTCTTTCTTGTGCAACATCGCCACACTTCTATGGTTACATCCTTCACCTATGGCACCGCCTTGAACTACATCTTTCACAGGATAGGTATTGATTGCTCTTATAACCTTGCGGAACCCCTCACCGATCCTATTGATGAGCGTTCTCTTCGTCGCGCAAAGTTCACATACTACAATGGAGAATGGATTTGGAACACCGATCTTCCAGGAGGTGTTCAACCCGAACCAATGGCGGCTCCTATTCCACAAGCTCCGATAGCCCAACCCAATCTTGATGCCCTTATGCCCTACCTCAACGAGAGATTCACATCCTTGCACACAACCATGGATTCCGGGTTTGCCGCGATTGACACGGGCTTCACATCCTTGGAGGAAAGAGTGACGGCTATTGATAATCGTCAAAACTCAATGGATATCACTCTTACCGCGTTTCATTGAGAATGGCGTCAATCCCTTGGGCCTCAAGTCAACGATGATGATGAGGATGAAGAAGACGAAGATGAAGACGATGGAGACGATGGAATGGATCCTTAGGCATTTTACATTACATATCATATCATATTATGATTAGTTTATGTACCTTTGCTTTATGTTTTTATGGACTCATATGCTTTATTATTGCTTTGTTATTTGGTTTTAAGTTGGATTGGATTTTTGGATTATGGTTTGAATTTAAATGCTTATGTTGCTTTTCTTTACTTGCTTGGAGTTTATTGTATTATTCTCATATCTTATTGATTTTGATCTAGCAAAAATGGGGAGAAGGAATTTAGCCAAAATTTTTTAAAGTTAAGCTTAAAGTAAGGGGGTGTAGTTTCAAAATTTTGAAAGTTACTTAAAATTTTTCGTTGGTTTTGTTATATCAAAAGGGGGAGATTGTAAAACCTATATTTGATTTTTGATATAACAAAGTGTTTAAGGACCAAATTGTAAAAGAAAATAAATTTTTAAGTATTCAAAAGTCTCGCAAATTGACAAGGAAAATTCTCTTTAAGTCCAAAACTTAAACCCGAATTTTTCTAAGTGTTCTCAAGCCAAACTATCAAATTACGCCCAGGCGTATCGATACACCCCTTAGTGTTTCGATACGGATTTTAGCTACTGGAATTTGATTTTTGCAAAGTGTTTCGATACAGCCTTGACCGTTTCGATACAGTTTTCAACTTGGCCTGCATTTTAAACTATGCGTATCGATACGGCCTTACCCATTTCGATACAATATTCATCTGGGCAAATGTTTTTGCAAAGTGTTTCGATACAACTTACACTGTTCTGATACGATATGAAATCTGAGTTTAAGAAATTTATGTACGAACCGATACGGCTCTATCCGTACTGATACGGCTTAACAAGATCTTCAAGATCTTTGCATTTATTATTTTTGACCGTTGCCTTGTCAGCATTGGAATCAATGAACTTTTAAATATTCAGTTACCCGTATCGATACGCCCCTATGCGTACCGATGCAATTTTTCAACTCAAATTCCAGTGAGCAAAACTCGTACCGATACGGCCTTTGTCGTTTCGATAAGCCCCCAAGTTTACACTATGATCGTTTTGATACGGCCTCCCTCGTATCGATACGCTATGCAAAATGGCTATATTTTTCTTGCAACAGGTATCGATACGGGCCTACGTGTACCGATACGGTAGGTGACTAGACAGCATTTATTATGGGAAAGATGATCCCCAACGGCTATATTCAATACCTCAACCACCCAAACGGTTAGAATTTGATGAGAAGGTATAAATACAAGTCTTCAATGTAGCAGCAACAACTAATGAACCTACATTGATCAACATCCAAGCATCCAAGCTAAAATCCAATCCTTTGCGCTTTTAGAGTTAAACCGTTATACCCAAATTATGTATTTTATTGTAATCTTTCATTTCAAGTTTGGGGTTGAGTGTTCTTGTAATTTGGGCAAATATTTACCTTGTGAGGACATTATCCATTTGCCATTTTCTTTCTTGTAAAAAAGTGATTCTTGATCAAGCTTTGGGTAGAAAGCTTTGATCGATTGTAACGGTTGCCTCCTTGGCCTAGAAAAGGGGAAGAATTCTATAGTGAATTGGTTGAAATCCTTAGTAGGAAGCTAAGATAGTGGACGTAGACCTTGTTAGAAGGTTGAACCACTATAAATCTTTGTGTCCCATTGTCTATCTCTTTCCATTTGCTTCCTAAAATTTTAAATTGCCAATTCACCCCCCTCTTGGCCACTTTCGGTATTGATTGATCATCCTAACAATGCGGCAAATAACAAAAGCGATAACAACATAAAATAAGACATGCACAAGAGACGAGATTTAACGTGGTTCAACCTTGCCTACCTCCACGAATGACAAAAACTAATAATCCACTATCAACGAAGAGAACACGAAAAGTATAAATACATGATATCCCATGTAACCCATTACCTAGTATATATCCCAAAACTCAGTGTAACCAAAACATTCTTCCCAACGTCTCTACAATACCCATCTCTACAACATAGGCACAATAGTTGCAGAGATCCTAAAAGTGGTTACATCTCTCTGCCTCTCATAATTCTAAAGGTTAAACCTAATATATATATAGACTCAAATACTTTGTCACCAAGAAACCTTATTTAATAAGATCTCATATTAATATAGATATTTACTAATTAAAGTAAACCCTAATTACCAAGTAATCTCCAACAACTAAAAATACAATAATATTCAACTTAATTATCAATTAGAATTTGAGTCAAAATATAACATAGGCAATCAACTCAATTTACCATATTTGCTTACATCTTTAATATGGGAGTTAAAAATTGAGTGATCATAATGTGATAAATTAATAATATTAATAACTTTTCAAACATTAGTGACTAAAACACAAAGGAACACAAACATGAGTGATTAATTGTGCGGTTTATCTTAATACAATAAAAACATATTAGTATTATCATTTTTATACATTACTATAACTCTTCCTAAATACTTGAATTAGAGACAATTACGTCTAAATGCACTCAAATTTATAATCTTCAAATAGTACCAGTCCATTTTTTTTACAAATCTTAAATCCATTCTTAATCCTATCTAGAGGGAGGGGACTTTAAGGGAAGGAAGAGGGTGTTCATATGGATCTAAAATCTATAACCTAAAAAAATATGAGGAACAAAGATAAATAGTTTGGTCAACCGACCAAATGCATTTGCTCAATTAAAAACTTAATTAGTGTTAATATTACTATTAAATTAGTCATTGGTACAATAGTAAAAAAATTAATTGATATAATTTATAACCGACGTTACCAATAATCGGTTGGTCTATGAGGATGAGGTGTTAGTTTTCTTAAGCAAAGTCAGAGATTCCAATCATAATGTTATGAATAAAGAAAACTGAGTTGAAAGACTTGTCCTATATTAAATCTCTACATACTACAACACTCGATTTAAATTAATTAAGTAATAAATTGTATACCAATAATTAAAAAAATATAACCAACGTTAAATGTAAAATTGGAACTCTGTCGAATTCTCTAGCCGTCCCTTCAAAAGAAAAATGAAAGTGGTGTACGCTTCCAAGAAACTTTTTTTTATATAAGAACTTCCAAGAAACTTCAATGTAAAAAAATCAAAAATGAAAACAATACAGTCAAACAAGACAA
Source organism: Hibiscus mutabilis (assembly GCA_019671005.1). Taxonomy (NCBI): domain Eukaryota; kingdom Viridiplantae; phylum Streptophyta; class Magnoliopsida; order Malvales; family Malvaceae; genus Hibiscus; species Hibiscus mutabilis. Next base: position 36,460,404 of record CM033728.1, read on the forward strand.
GAAGCAGGTTCTAAGAAAAAACCAGACAAAGCACATAAAGACAAAGACAAGGTAGGCCAAGCAAGGTCCAATTTCACCAAATATTTCTACCCATTCCCATCAAGCATGAGATTAGAAATTTCTTTCTTTTTTTAATTAGGCAGATAGGTTTTATATTTAAAAATAAGTTTTAAAAACTTAAATCTACACAAAATAAACAAATGTAAATATTTTTAATTATTCGACCTATTAATATTAACAAAAAATTGTTTGTCAACTCGGACAAGAGTTTATCGGCCAACTTTTTATTATTTTATGTATAATTATTCGAAATTGTTACATACTTATAAAACTTGAAATCAATTCTTCGTAATCAATTTATTAATAAATTAATTTAAATTTAATACTACAGAAGTCATTTTTAACATAAATTAGAACAGTATCTCAGAAAAAACATAAATTATAACCTAATGTATGTTCTGGAATTATTCAAGGAAATGACCCATGTATTCTTCTTAATTTATTAGACGCTGGCCGACTTGGGGATGAACCATACAGGCAGTTTCCCCTTCCAAACCGCCTTTGAAGTACAAATACCTATTCAAAACCTTACCATTCCATCAATTTCATGCAAACCATTTGTTCATTTTGAATACCATTCTTTTCAATGGGGACATCATCTGTAAACTCAAACTCCAACCAGTTCCCATTTCTTGATATGGTCTTGTTGTTCCATGGGTTTTCATGTTACAACACCATTAGAAGTTTCTTCTCAAGATATTCGTCTTCTTCCCCACAATCCCAGACATCATCAGACTGGGATTTGAAAGCCCAGAAATCTGGGTTTTCAAGCAAGGAAGGATTTTCATGTGCTGACGGGTTGTCTAGGAAAGATGTGGAAACATTGATGGGAAATCTGGGAATTGTTTGCAGTCATGAAAGGGAAGGACAGTTGAGGGAATCATTTGGCTCTGAGGAGATTTCAATGCTGTTTGAAGAAGAGCCTAGTTTGGAAGAGGTGAAGGAAGCTTTTGATGTTTTTGATGTGAATAAAGATGGGTTTATTGATGCAAAGGAATTGCAGAGAGTCCTTTGTGTTTTGGGATTGAAAGAAGGTTTAAAGATGGAGAACTGCAACAAGATGATCAAAACATTTGATGAAGATGGTGATGGCAGAATAGATTTTCAGGAATTTGTAAAATTCATGGAGAATAGTTTTTGTTGAACCAGTTCTTTGGTTTTTTTTAATCATTACATATTATTTATTATTTTGAACATTATTTCTTCCTATGATATGTATATAAATATTTGATTTAGCTTCTTCCTTTTTTCCCTTCTATCTTTGTTGTAATTATGTTTATGAATGTGTGATTGGAAACTGAGAAATGAATAACCTGAAATCATGATACCAGAAAATTAGGAAGAAGTTTAGTGAAAAAAAAAGAAGCTTTCAGACGTTAAGAACATACAATCAGTGGAAAATTTTGATTCATGGAAAGTATAAAGCATTAGCAAATGTAGGAGTTCATGCTTTTAGATGAAATTTTGGATTTTGATTTATTTTGTCACCACATATTACAATAAAAAGGAGAAAAGGGTCCAATTCAAATTAAACATGGTTCAATACAAATCAACAGTGTTGCGCATACATCCAGAAAAGGAAAAGACTTAATGGAGAGGTTGAACAAAGATTATGTGGGTGACAATCAAATCCCGATACAGGGGTTGAACCTGAGTACTGAACGAGCAGAAGAAGAGATCCATTAATTGATCTAATAATTAAATATTTTTATTTTATTTTATCTTGTGAGGTTCGAATCTTGACATAACCTCTTCAGGTTCCGAACTTATGATAAGTATCATGAAACAAGATACGAACAAGAGAGGATGCTCTAGGCATGTTAAAAATCTCTTGTTGAACCAACTCTGTTGGGCGACTATGAGATCTGCTACCATAGGCATAGAATTCAGGATTAAGTTCAAGCCTGTGATAGGTTAAAGATAACGTCTCAAGAACAACTGCCTTCTGCAACAGATGCTTAATAAATTCAACCTCACTTTTATACCCAAAGTAATGGTGTACCATGATCTTCTTCACATTATGCAGATATCCAACTGTTAGCTGTCCATCTCCATTTTCCAGCTCAATAAACGGACGCTCCAAAGCGAAAGCTGGTCTACCCTCACCAGCCTCTACCCAGTAGGAAAATCTAAACTGCAAATCCACCAAGAATAATAAAAGGTTAACAACATTTATGATAATTAGTCTTGCAGATCATGAATTTCGATTGTCATCCCTGATGTAAGAGTGTTGTTGCGGTAAACATCGGCGAAGGAAGAAACCGAAACTGCAAAATAATGGAAATAACATTGTAAATGAAGAGTAATTAAATTACTCACATCTATTTCAATCTTCTCCAGCAAAGGGCAATGACCCAAGAAGGCAATTAGTGCAATGAGATCACTCTCTTTTGCAAATGGACCAAACCAAGAAAAGACCTTAAGATTTTCGAAAATCATCCATCCATTACTGTTCACCTTGTGTTCTCTAGCAAGAAACTTAACATTCCAAGAATAAAAAGAGGCATGAGACTTCAATTAATCAATCAAAATTCAATAATTAAAAAAAGGATAAGTAATGAATATTATTTACTAAGAAGTAAATATACCTGAGGAAACCAAGAATCCACTCCAAGTTTCTGTACATTGGCAAGATTTCTAAACCATGTTCGAATGCAAAATTCTTCCGTATATGGACTATAAATACATCGAAAAACCGTGGCTTCAACAATGGAAAGCAATGAACGGAAAGAAATCTTCATTAAATCTCCATGGACTTTCAAAGATGACAAACTTGACACACCAATTTCTACATTCAAATCATCGTCACCTCTGCATCTAAGTACAAGGTGTTTAAGCTTCATACCTTGACACCAAGAAGCTTTAAAGTTATGTAATCTATGGCACTCATCAATTGTCAAGCTTTCAAGAACAGGGCAATTAGATAAGAAGCCCTTAAGAGTTTCGTTATCTATGGCACAATCAAAGAAGCAAAGGGTTTTCAGAGAAGTAAAAGGCAGAACAGTTGGTGGATTTGGATTGAAAAGAAATCCCTTTAGAGAAACATGCTGCAATGATCGAACATTATCATGGGAATAAAACATGCTAGGCAAAACATAATAGTCTTGAGGGTCTAAGAAGGCTGCAACTAGGTCAGCAAAAACAGAGAGAGTCTGGACCTGTCTTGAAATGGCAAATTCAATGCAGCGCTGAACTTGAACAGGGTACCATGTGATTCCCACGGAGAAGTCGAGTCTGAAGTTATGGAGCTTCAAGGCTTGGTGATGGGCCAATGTGTTGTGTATGAAGGTACGTTCGGATGGAGTGATCTCGTCGTAGGGAGCTGCCTTGGGAATGTCAATGGAGGGGGTGAACTTCCAGAGGTGGATCCATCTTTTGGATAAGATGCTGGTCTGAATCGAATGTTTGGTTGGCAAGAAAGACAGGATTTGATGCAGAATTGCATCTGGTAATGCACTGATCCTATCTTCTTCGTCGGCCATGGCGATTAACAACAACAAAAGAAATGGGGGAAAAGAGAGGGAGCTTTGACTTTTTAAGTTTGCTGCTGGAAGGTAAGATTCCATCTACGACAGCTATAACATGTTGTCCGAAGGATCGGTGTTGACTTTTAATTTTTAATTTTATTTTATGGAATAAAATCAATGAAAATGTTAACATCTAGTACCACAAAAAAAAATAGTAGGGGTAAACAGCTCATCCACTCGAGTAAAAAAACTATATTAATCAAATTTATGAGTTATATTTTATAACTCAAATTTAAATAATAATAATTTATTAATAACTTATAAAGCAAGTAGTTTAAGTTTTCAATTGATACCCTCTTATTTCTCTTAAGTTGTGGGTTCAAAACCTATCATGAGCAAATTCTTTGTCTCCTGGGTAGAAATTGTTCAAAACAAATAATAATAATCTAACAATAGTTAGTTATTATAAATAAATAAATTAACAACAACATCATTAGTTTTAATAATAGTGATGATTATAATGTATTTTAATATATAAGGTTAAATTGAATGCAAATGGTATCACTTACTCTAGTCATTTATAGGTTGGTTAATTAGCATGCCGAGTCAACAAGTCTGGTCATTTACTAGTCAAGTCAATTATAGGTCGGATCATCAACAAGTCGGGTTGATTACAGATCAGGCAAAATTACATCTCGGATCGTTTCAAGTCAATTATATCGAATTTTTACCAGGTTAACTTCATATTTGAATTATATCAGATCAGTTGTAGGTTAGATTCAATTATTACATTATTGGGTTCAATTTAGGTTCGGGTTGTTCTCAAATTTGGCGTAGTTTGAGTTCGAATTCAAAATAATAAGTCCCAACACGAGTTTTGATCAACATCAGGTCTGAATCATATCGAGTTCGAATCATTACTATCTTGAGTCAGAACCAATACAAATTCGAATCAATGTTTGTCGAATTTCCAAATCAGATCAATTTTTTATGGCAGCTTTGGGAAAATAATTCAAATGGATTAAATATTTGAAAAAATAAGGCACTTTAAGGGATATTTTGAAATCTACGATAAATTTTACAGTGCATGAGAAAGTCGCCATCTACAAGTGGCGACTTCCACTTGACTTGTAATAATTAATATTTTTTCTTATCGATTCAAAACAAAATCAGAAAGAAGTCGTCACCTGCAGATGACGTCTTTCTTCAAGCCACCACCTGCAGATGACGATTTCCTCCTGCACTGTAAAATTTATCGTAGATTTCAAAATATCCTCTAAGATACCTTAAAACTCAATATTATTTGAGTTTGGATTATTCCCAAAATACTCTCCCTAATTTCACTATTTAGGAAATATTTAATATTGACCATCACTTTCTTTCTCGCATCACATCATCTTCTGCACACCCACACAAAATTGAGTGCTACAGTGAAAACTCAAAAAGCACCCTTCATAAACTCAGAACTACAATTCGAGATGCTCAAAATTTTACTATATTCAAAAATAATTAAATTTTGAATTTAAAGTGAAAAATTAATCACTTAAATCATAATTTTATAACTTCGACTAAAAAATTCAAATAAAATTTAAACTATAACTCAAGCTTTTAATAATTAAAAATAATAATTTTCAAATTTGATTTGAGTCTCTCAAGTTCCTTAGAGATATATATATATCATATATGAGAAAACATGAAATGTTTACTTACATCTTATATGGTTAAAGAAAATTGTTTAAATTAAAACTAAAATATTTGTAATTAATTTTGATTAAAAAGTCAAACAACTCGACTCGACTTAAATCTTATAAACTCAATTTAAAAAAAATTCAAATAATGTTTAAATTATAAATAAAATTTGTCAACTCGACTAACTCAAAATTTTTTTACTTGACTCGATTAAATATTCAACCCTACCAGTAATCATTTATGTTATTCAAACTCAAATGTGAGCTCAAATATGATTGTGCCTACTAAGTTATGTTTAATATTTTCAAGTGCCATTGGTACGCAAGAAAAGTTAAAAAAAATAGTAAGAAAATATGTTACTTGGAACTCAAATGCGAGTGTTAACATGGTTGTTTATGACAAAAATATGTTTAATTTCTTTCAAGTATTGATACATAAGAAAAGAGAAGAAAGGTAGAAACCTATATTACTTGAGCATTTGATATGAAAATGTCGACAGAGATAGAAGATGGATGAACTTGCAGGGACCTTCATCATTTTAAAATCATAAGAAAACATCAATTTACAGAGGTTGAAAGCGAAAAACATGCTGCAGGAAAATACAGCATGAAACCATGTCTTTCACATCAATGTACCAATTCACTTTGAACGTGGCGGAGATGGTCTCGAAATGAGAAGGGAAAATAAAACAAACACTCTTCCAATCCAACAAAAATTTTAATTTCAATCATAACCTAGAGAACCAATCCGCGAATCTTTACAAGGAATATAAGATGGAAACACGAGTACTAATTTGAATTCATGATAGAAAAGACACAGGTCATTGACCATGATAAGGAGGCTGACCTGGCTCAGGTGCACCACTTGTCTGACATTAGCCCATGGCTGCTGCTGCATGCTCATGGAAGACGCACCGACTTGTGAACTAGGTGATGAACCAGGAGGTGTTGCAGGGTTCACACATGAAGGGACTGAGGATGCTTGATATGTTTGACCAGGAGCTGATTCATAAGGTGGTCTAGCCTGAAAATTTATATCCCAAGCTGGAACTTGTCCAGCAGGGGGTTGAGCCCGTATTGCAGATGAAGCGGAATGGTCAGTCTCATGGTGTGCCGGAACACCCTGAAGGTTCTGCCAAACATTTGGAGCAGCAGGCATACCCGAAATTTGTGTGGAAAAACTCGAAGCTGAGATCGTATAATCTCTACTTTTATCACTGTAAGCCAGTGGCAAAAGATAATGTAGTCAGAACCATGCAACTATGTTCATCCAACTTTTCATTTTTCTTAAAACACCTGTGTTTGGCAGTAGTGTCACCGTCAAAACACATTTTTGGATATGGGAATATGAATATGATCCTCCAAAGACACGTTTCACTAACTTACCGAACAGGCTAACAGGCATACCCAAATCCGAATAACATACTCAAGCATACAAATTTAAGGACTAAATCTTTTTATCTTTTTTCAATCAAGAACAGATCCACTTATCTTCTTTTTTGATCAAACACCTTATCTTCTAAGTGTATAAGTTGTATTTTTCTTGCATCAACTCAAAGCACATATTTATAACTTTACAATGACATCAGTATGACGAGAGTATGATAGATGAAGCTTACAATAACCACCATCATATATGCAATGTCCCTCTAAGGATTCTTTGGCAACCGCTGCAGTAGTCAGATCTGAATATAACATGTTCTATATCAGTGAAGTCTATCAAAATACCTCTCTAATGTAATAAAAAATGAATTACAAAAGAAATTAATTTGCAGGTCATAAGATGTCCCCAAGGGTCACTCCATAGACCTGGAAACTTTCAACTTCTGGATCTCAAGTTCAAATCTTTGAGTTAAGGTGAGAAAAAAAATAACCCACAATCAAAAGAAAGAGAACAAATTCAAATGAAAACAAAAAAAAAGCCAAGCCAAGAGTAAGGTATTATAATTATTATATAATATATACACAATTTGTATCAAACTTAAAAAGCGAGAAAAAAAAAAAGAAACATTAGATCTGATTTGCTTTTGCTGAGGTGCCAAAGTAGAGAACTTAACAAATTCTCCTCACAAGGAGATGCAAGGAACTTGTATCATCTGATCTTTCATTAGTGCCTAGATGTCCGCCTTAATAATGAAAAGAAATTAAAAAATGAAAGCATCCAAGGATAAAAGGGCATCAATAGATAACCACGGGTTATCAAAGATGTAAACAGAACACTTAAAAATTCATATAATGAAAGCATACCAGGATATTTAATAAGTGCTGTGCTCCACCATTCTTCTCAAATATTGCAATCTTTTGGACTGTGCCAAATGCAGAGAACACCTACAATACATAACAATAGAATAATAAAATGAGACGATATCCAAAAAAATAACCAGTATTTTAGTGTCAAGAGAGCAGCAACACAATGCCCTACTGTGTGAAGAACATAAACTGTAACAGCATACTGCATATTTTCAATTGAAGCAAGTAACACGTTACTCTGAGGTTCTTGCTTTTTTCCATCTGGACCAACTACAGGCTGTGAATTAAAACATATTAGTGGACACCCAATGGAATAAAACAGTTCAAACGTTTGTAACTGAAAAGTGTACCTGCATAAGTCCCTCCATAGCAGTAGGGTTGACAGGAAGGTATGGATTGGTATAGTCCCTACACAAAACATGCAAACAAAATCAGAACATCACTTTTACAAATACAGAACTGATTGTCAAATAGAATTTGCATTTAGTCAGGTTGTATAATTTATAAGGGATCAAGTCAAGAACCATCTTCTTTGACAGGAATAGTAGATCCAGCCGTATATCCGCATCCAGTTGGTTCCAATTATATAGCAAACGGAAACTCAAAGCTTTCAGAGACATGTCAATCAAAGAGTCTCAGCATGATTACAATCAAACTTCTAAATGCTATGGTCTTGAAATTGGCCAATGCTTCCAAAAACAATTCCTAATGTTCTAAGAGAAGCAAGGAAGATGGTATTTTTATTAAATCCCACCTCAATTGATAGCAATGAATGTTAAATCAATAAAAATTACATCAACATACACATTGGCCTTCCCTACAAGCAACTAGAGCTTCTCATGCCAATTTATGATAACAATGAATGTGAAATAAATAAAAATTACATTAACATTCACATTTGCCTTCCCACAAGCAACTAGAGCTTCTCATGCCAATTTTCAAGCTGACCCACTCTCATTATATAAGAGAAACGAGCCTCGGAATAGAGACAATAGTTATGTATTTAACATACTTGAAAAAGCTCACATTATACGACTTTGTTCAGCTAATAGAATGAATAATTTGCAAACATACAACAGTTTGCAGAAGCATCTACTCCAAATACAAAGTTCCGAATGGAAAACAGTAAACAAGCTTAAAAGCAATATTCCAACCTCAAATCAGATTAATATTTACTAGCATGTGACATGATATACCCCAATGATCCAGTCAATTACAAAAATTTATTTGTATGACAGATGGGGCAAGAGGTCCCCCAACTCATGGTAACCCCAATGTGGTAATTCCACAATCAACATACAAGCAACTGCAACTATAATGATTTGAAAATGCAAGGAACTATTGTCGAAAGGTTAAGAAAATTACTAAGCAGCCATGACAACACATCTGTGTGCTCACTACCAGACGTCACTAACACTCTAGATGACAAAAAGCACACACATTGATTAGAAACATATCAGATGTCAAAATAAATAATTCAAAGGAATATTGCTTCAGATTTCAGGAATGAACACAACTAACAAACATTCATGAACTTTGAATAGCAAATAATTATTGGTCACTTTTACCTGCTCCGATGAGACTGAAACTTGATATTCAGATCCGTGTGTGCAGAATACGAGATTCTCAGGTAACAGGAAGTAACATGATCTGGAAGCAAGTACCTAAATTCAAAATATCATGATAAAAACATTACAAAACAACCACATTTTTATGCAATTCGGAACTACACATTGTACATTGAATATGAAGAAGAAAATTAACTGATGCCAGATAAGAAAATTGAGTGTATGTGTTTAAGGAGGCAAGGGAGCAATACTTGCCTGAGAATACTTCTCCCATCCAATGCATTCCTCGCTGAAGATGCAGTTTCAGCGTCAGTGAATTGGATTAATGCCTGCCAAATATATCATAAAATGAGCATGATATTGGAAGGCATGCAATCGCCAAAGACCCAAATTCATATTTTTGACATCTCACCTGGAATCCAGCAGCCTTTTCAAAAGTAGCAATCTTGTGCACAAAACCAAATGCAGAAAATACCTGAAACCAAATTCAATTAGATACAATCAGAAATCACAAATACACAAATAAATAAAAAAGAACATTAGCAAACAATACAAGCAATGGTATAATGGGAAAAATCACTCTTAGCAAATCGAAATGGATGAGAAAAAAGTGCAGAATGACACCTGTGTATACATGCCTCGAGATAGACCTTAGAAAGGAGTATGACGTACATGACAATATTTCCAAACTGTCTCAAACAAAGGAATTTAAATAAGGGGCATAACTATTTATGGTACAACTAACTTCAATCAAAAAGTTACTATCTCTATACATGTGAAAGAACGAGAGAGAATAACAGTTTAATTCATTTCATATCTATAAGCATAGCCCTGTAATCTCTAATTGAAAAAGATACTCAATTTAAGAACATCAAGCATCCCTCAACAGTAATGTACGAAAATAACACAAGGATAGTTAGAACTGATACTTTCACTTTATGGTATCTTTAACTCCAAAGGTCTGTACCTAAATGATCAATATGTTGAATGTATTTACACTTGTTGAAATCTCTATTTAATAGTTCACAATTCCTTAACAAGTAAACTCATTTGAAACAGAAGTTTACAAAATTTAGACGACTAAAAACAGATCAATTTTAAAACAAGAAAAGAAATATAAGATATCTTTCATTTCCTCGTACAAATATATTCCTTATTCTGAAACAAGAATCGACCAAAACTCAGGCTCCTTATAAATATATAAGAATCGGCTAAGTGTAAAAAGGCTTAAACACTTTAGGCTACCATTTTTTTATAAAAGAAGAAAAAAAGATAATAGGATCACATCCTAACAAACCGAGAGGTTCCCAACCCCTTTATATCATCAGCAAGCAGGTTAAGAATTATTGTTGGAAGGTCCATAAAACCAGTGCACCCAACAGCACAACTTGCAGCTAACGCCCCATTCAATCAGAAACAGCATTCCCTTCTCAGTAAGTCTATTAAACTCGTACATTCCACGGCCTTTGCAGCAACATCTTCAAAGAGAGTAAATCCGCCAAGTAACTTTGTGTCAAGCCTGTGCTTCTAAGGACTCATACTACAACAAGATTATCAACCTTTACACAACCCATCAGAACTCTACAGTTAAGCATGCTTGGGAGAGAGTAGTACTACGATAGGTAGGATACCCATTCTTTTCACAGCAATATAATACAAAATCCGAACAACAGATCACATTTATTTGAAGAAATGCATATGCCAGCAATAAGCACGTACCAAGTGAATGGTCTCAATGGTCACTTCATTAGGTTCCACACCCTCAATGGTAACCAGCAACACATTTCCAGGGGTATCTGCAGGACTCTTGTCGTTGACAATCTCATGTCTGTTTGAATATTGAATATACACAGTTTCCCCACGAATCTGTGCTGGTTCTGATGATGACGAGTAATATGAAACCATTGAAATAGCCTGATTTAAATCTGTCTGCAAATAAAAGTTACACCTTTTATTAATATGAAACCGTCACTGATAACCCTTTAAAAAGATTATCTAGACTTCAGTATTTGAAGTTAACGAATTAAAATTTACACTGGCGAAATAAGAATAAGAGGCAAAAACAAGAAAAATACCAGTAACGAATTAACTTAACCTAACACAAAGCAATATATGAAATACAAGGGGAGGGGGGGGGGGAAGATGGATTTAGAAGCTTACGAATTCAACGAAAGCTTGGTTTCTATTGGCGCCAACATTGCACTTAGTATTAACGATCTTGCCAAAGGGTTTGCAAAGCTCGACGAGTTCTTCTTCGGCGCACTCCCATGGGAGATTACGGAGGTGGAAGACCTTCGATGCCGCCTGGGTATAACGGAACTGGGGTTGGCTTGATGTTGACATCGCTGGGGGTTTGCAAGGAGATGGTGTTTGTTTAGGTAGGAAAAACGGGAATCTTGATTTTCTATACTTTTTAGGAGAAATGAGATTTGAAATGCTACTAAACTTTAATATTTCTATCGAAAATATCATTATATTATAAAATAATATTATTATACTACTTAATTTTATTTTTTGTTTCAATACAAGTATTCTGTCGAATATAAAACAATGTTGTTTTAGTATAATTACATTGATACTTAAAATAAGCCAAGATAGTTACATTGATACTTGCGTGTCTTGTTAGAAAAAAAAAGTAAACTATTCGGGTGGTCACCGAATTATTTGGGCGTACTTATTTTGACTACCGAACTAAACAACTGGTCAATCAGGCCATCAAACTTTTAAATTGATCATATTTTGATCATCGCCGTTAAAAAAATTAACAAATAGATGACATGGAATATGATTCTATCATCAATTTTAAATTATGGGTTCTAGACCCTTCAAAAAAATTATGAGTTTTAAACCCACTAAGAATATATTTTCTTTTCTCTAGAGTCTCTTTTTCTTCTACTTTAAATAAGATTAAGTCATTTCTTTACCTCTATGTAGGATTAAGATTATAATTAAAATTTGTCAAATATATATATATATATATATATATATTAATTCTTTACTATGTCTTTTGACACGCTCTCTATTTTTTAGCACACATCTCTGTGCATTGCAGCACGTTTTTGTTTTTCTCTCTTTCAGTTGGTAATGGATCCTGTTATCGCAGATACCTTGGCTGATCTATCATTAGAAGATGATGAGGATGTCGAGATCCAAGTTGAACTAGAAACTTTGGAATTTGGTATTTCGTTTCAAAACTACTTTGTTAATAGATTTTTGACTACAAGTAATTTTCATTTTCTATCGATGAAGGCAACTTTGGCAAACAATCTTAGATCTATAGGTCATTTTCTCTTTCGATTCTATCACGAGGCTGATAAGGATAGAGTGGAGGCTGGGGATCCACGGAACTTCAATTCGCATATTCTGATTCTTCATCGTCATCAAGCTGGTGAAACTCCTCTATCAATTTCTCTTTTCTCTATTCCGTTTTGGCTGAAGGAGTGGCTCGAAAAAAAGGACTATTTGTAGGATCTTTTATGGAATATGATTCTATCATCATTAATCTGGGGTTCAAAGGAATTATGCTTATGCAAGCTAGTTTTGATGTTGGTAAGTTGACTGTTCGAGGGGGTGATATTGTGTACATTCGATTTGAGTATGAAAAACTTACTCTATTCTGCTTTATCTATAGCAAGTTAGGCCATGAGGAGGGTTTTTCGGATGACCATGCCTAAATCAGAATTCGTCTTTGGCACGAGGGCGACAAAGCTCTAACCAATAGATGGTTCCATGATGAGCCTATTTTGAGTAATCCGATACCAAGGGATAAGGATAAAGCTACCAGGGATATTAAAATTAAGGAGAATTTTCATTCAAGAAATTCCTCTACATCATGCCAAATACTGTGGGGGCAGACTCTTAATGACCCATTTGTTTCTGCACAATTAAGGGATGTGAGTTTATTTGGAGATGATGTAATAATGACCCCAAAAGAGGAGGAAGTTTCTTATACTCTTCCTGAAGGAACAAAACGTCCACACTCTACAAAACTCATCAATAGTTTTCAACTTGGATGAGTGATGCTTATACTCTTGAATCGATAAGTCTCGCTCAGCGGGCCAGCCGTACCTAATGAAACTCCTATATTAGGAACAAGCTGAGAGATGTTAAACCTTGTGTTATTTTCCTTATTAAGTCAAAATTGCAGAGTCCACCAATGGCAAAAGTTAGAAGTTTTGTGGTTTTATAAATGGAATAGATGTGAGGGCAACGGGTAGAAGTGGTGGCTTATTACTTGGCTGGAAATCAAATTGTACTATCTATCTACGCTCCTGCTCAACCCAACATATTGATGTTTTGTTTCCTGATGGTTATTCTTAGCGGTGTACATGTTTCTATGGAATCTTTTGAGATAATACAAAACCAGATATTCCTTACTTTCGTCAAAGGAAATTTTAACAAACTATTATATTCATCTGAGAAAAGTGGGGGTCTTCTAACAAGTCAGAGACAAATGGACAGATTTCAAAATGCTTTATCCGACTGCTCTCTTGAAGATGTTGGCTTTTCAGGACTACGATTTACTTGGGAGAAGGGTCGACTTGCGAATACGAATATTAGACAAAAACTCAACCGTGGGATGGCGAACACGAAATGGTGAAATTTATTCCCGTGTTTCAATTAAGCCTTTCCGATCATTGTCCATTACTGTTGTCTACTGATAATAGAATTTCTTCTCCTTATCGAATAACCCATTTTTGGTTTGAACCATCATGGCTATTAGAGGAATGTTTTGAATCTGAAGTTGAGAACCATGAGTCGTGGCTTGGAACTATGGTTTCGTCGTATTAAAAAGGAGAAAAAGATCATTATTAAAAATCTCCAACGACTACTACAAGACTTGAATGATTCTTATCCAACAGAAACTCTTGGTGAGATTATTGACATTAAACAAGCTCTACATTTAGAGGCTGATCGAGAATAGCTCTATTAGGTACAACGAGCGCAGGCCAGTTGACTATGATTTGGTGATAAAAATATTGGATTCTTTCATTAGCATGCTTTATATAGACAGCAGAAGAATTGAATCAATTCCCAAATTGGAGAGAATGAGATCGTTGTGGATTAGAAAGAAGACATGCTTTAGATTGCATCAGCGTACTTTAAATCGCAGTTACATCTAATGGAGTTGTTGATCCATCACAAAATTTGGAAGGTGTATCCAGCTGCATTTCCCTTTCTATGAATATGGATATGTTAAGGGATTTCACCCATGAAGATGTTCACATTGCAATTAGATCAATGGGCCGTTTGAGAGCATTTGGGGAAGACGGCCTTAGTGCTATCTTTTACCAATGCTTTTGGCATATATTATAGTTACTGGCATTGTTGAATTTTGCCTTGGTATTATAGATGGTACTCATTCTCCCCATGCTATCAACGCTACTCATATAGGGTTAATTCCAAAGACTAATGACGCTAAACACATGGCCCATTTTCGTCCGATTAATCTTTGCAATGTTCTGTACAAGATTATTTTCAAAATATCGGCCAACGAATGTAATTTGTATTACATCTCTGTATTGATGATGCGCAGAGTGTTTTTCTTCCCAGAAGGCTCATTTCTGATAATATCATAACTGCGTATGAAATTCTACACTTCCTTCAGAATAAACGAATGGGTAGACACGGTCACTTTGCTTTAAAGTTGGATACGAGCAAAGCATATGGCCATGTAGAATGGTCCTTTCTATATCACATGCTAAAAATATATGGGTTTTCCTAATTGTTGGATTGCTATTTTATCAAGATGCATCTCATCTATTTTTTATTCGATTGTTGTTAATGGCCGAGTGAGGGGGTAGTTTCAAGACAACAAGGGGATTGCGACGAGGAGATCCTATTAGCCCTTACTTGTTTCTCATATGTAGTGAGAAATTATCTTCCTTACTGCATACGGCTTCTCAGCAGAATTTTTTAGTGGGTCTAAGCATAACGATAGAGGCTCCTTTAGTCACCCACTTATTGTTTGCTGATGATAGTGTGATGTTCGGGGAGGCTACGACACAAGGAGCTATGAGCTTATGATCCACTTATAGCTTGGTAATTATGGTTTGTTACAGATTTGTAGGCTGGTTTTATGATCAAATATATTGTATTTATTTTAATATATTAAGTTACCTAGTATAGGAAGATTGGTTGTGTATATCACAGTTTGAAGGGTACTCACATTTAGACTCTTTACTTCTCTATAATTCTACATGGTATCAGTTAGATTTTCAATCCGAAAATTCTTTCAATATGGTTGAAACATCTTCCTCAAAATAGTCAATTATGGATCAGACCCAAACCCTAATTCTGATGTTGCATCTGATGTCTTCACCACACAAATAACCTCTCACAAATTCAATGGCCACAACTACCTTCGCTGGTCTCAAACTGTAAAGCTTTACATCACTAGCAGAGAAAAAGCATAATACATCTCAGGGATAAAGAAAATTTCAACAACTACTGATTCAACCTATAACCTATGGCTTCGAGAAAATAACATGATCATGTCTTGACTTATTAATTCTATGACCCCTGGAGTAGGCGTTGATTTCCTTTTTTATGAAATAAAAAGGGAGATCTGAGATGCTGTTAAAGAAACCTATTCTAGTTCAGACAATGTTGATGAGTTATTTAAAATAAGAAACAAGATCAATAGCCTTTGCCTAAATCAGATGAGTGTCACACAGTACTACAATACTATTATAAGGTACTGGCAACAGTTGGATCTGTTTAAAAATCATAGCTGGTCATCTACTACTGATGCAGCCTTATATAAAGCAATCATAACTTAGAGGAGAGTGTTCCAATTTTTTTATGATCACAATAGCAGCCTTGACGCATTGAAGGGGAGGATTATTGCTACAAAACTCCATTCTCTATCCAGTCTGAAGGGGTTGCCTTCATCACTTATTCTACCAACAAACTGAAAAGGGAAAAATCCTGGTGTGACCATTGTTAAATGGTTGGCCAAGTTAAAGAAAACTGCTGGAAGCTCCATGATAAACCAACCAATTAGAAATCTCAAATACTACACTAGTAGAATGATAGTTCTGCTTATATGACTTCCACAAAAGTTGCTAGAACTAGCTTCAACAAACAACAAATTTTGGACTTACGAAGGTTGGTCAGCCAAATGAAAGCTCTTAGTGACTCAAACATTGTCTCTAAGTCCCTGAAGGTAGTTTAATATCTACTTGTTTAATTGATCGAAATAATTGTCCAAATTGAATTGTTGACTCAAGAGCATCAGACCACATGACAGATGATCATTCTATCTTTTATACATTTCAACATTATTTGTTTCCTTCCAAATGAAGATTGGTGATGGGTCCTTATCCTCTGTCTCAAGAAGTGGTTTAGTTACAATTTATGAGAAGTTTATACTACTTGGTGTCTTATATGTTTCAAAACTAGCTTGCAATCTTATTTCGGTTAATAAATAGTCTATTGATCTGAAACGTGTAACTAAATTCTCTTCACATGTTTATGAATTTTAGGCTATAGACTCGGGGAAGGTGATTGGCAGTGCTAGGTTGTGTGGTGGCTTTTACATCCTTCAAGGGTAGAATTCTCAAAATAGACAAGCACATTCAAGTTGTTTCACTACAGTTCCTTGTTTTCCCATTATTTCAAATTCTTCGAAGAATGTTTTGTTATGACATTATAGATTAGGTCATCCAAATTTACACTACCTAAAAAATGTTTCTTAGTCTATTTATCAATAAAACTCCAAGTTCCTTTATTTGTGATATTTGCCACTTGCTAAACAAACAAAGAGATCTTACCCTTCATCAAAACATAAAACCTCTCAACCTTTTTTTACTGTTCATAGTGACAGTTAGAGCCTTTCTAAAGTCAAAACGTTGATGGATCTAGGTAGTTCATAACTTTTATAGATAATAATACTAGAATTACATGGACTTTTCTAATGAAATAAAAATTAGAAACAAAGAGAGTGTTTAAAAGATTTTAGAACTTAGTAGAAACACAGTTTTAAAGTCGAATTCAAATTCTACGCATTGATAATGGTAGTGAGTACTTTACTAAAATTCTAGGGTCTTATCTTCAAGAAAAAGGGATTATCCATATCATCTCTTGTGTTAAATCTCCTTAACAAAATAGAATTACCAAGAAGTTGCTAAATCCTTATTGTTTTCCACAAATGTTTTTAAATTCTACTGAGAGAAGCTATTCCTACTGTCACTTTTCTTATAAACAGACTGCCAAACTTAAAACTTTTTCTCCTAGAAATTTGTCTCTTCATTTTTTCCCAAACTTTTAGCCACTTTCTTCTAGTATTGTAGTAAAAGGTTTTGGCAGTAATGTCTTTGTCCACTTACATTCCCACTCAGTTTAAATTAGATCCTAAAGCTATTAGGTGTATTTTCTCAGGCTATTTTTCAATTAAGAAGAGTTACAAATGTTACTCACCTACTATAAAAAAGACGTACACTTTTATGGATGTAACATTCTTAGAAGACAAATCTTATTATCCAAAAACAGGAATTCAGGGGAGAAATTAGAGGAATTTTAGTTTTTTCCAACAAAAAAATTACCCTCTAGTGTTACTGCAGATCCAATTTTTGATAACTTTCATAATTTTCCAGCAGTAACATTACCCTCTGTTGCATCTCCCACTATAGAACCAATTTTTGAAGACCATCAAAATTTTCCAGCAAAAAATTTAACCCTCTCTACTGTCATTCTAGAAAATGTTTCACCTCTTGTTCCTACTTCACCTATTACTCTCTAGAGAACACAACCTGTTCAGCTTGAAAATAAATAGCTTAGTATCTATAAAAGAAGAAAGAAGTTGTAACGGCCTCTTTTTTACGAAAAAGATGTTATTTGAAAGAAAAGAAAAAAATAAGAGTTTTGTATTTTTGAAAATTTTGTTTTTTTTAAAAAATGGAAAATTTGGGGAAAAAATGGTGAAAAATTGAATTTTTGGGAAAATTGAAATTTTGGGGACTTTGATTAAAAAACTTGTTTTTGTTTTAAAAAAGAAGAGTTGGAGTCGCCGTCTGCCACTAAAGTAAGCCAGACACCATAAAACCAGATTTTTTTTTGAAAACGGGTTCGAGAGTTAATTACATGTGAAGGAGGATTAGTACCTTCATCACGCCCGGAAATCGGTACCAAAACAGACGTTGCTTTTAATCGATGGAAATTATTGAAATTCAAAATTGAATTTAATTAACTATTCTTAATCGAATATAAGTTTTAATTGAATGGGCTTTAACAATTTAACGGGTTTGAATTAATTATTCGTTTAATTATTAAGGATGATTGTACATCGGACCGTAGATTAAACCGACATCGAATAAGACCGACTGTCGTGTTAATTTATGGTTCGAATGATGCAAATAGTTAAAAAATGATGTCATGAGTTATCATAATTTTATTCATCATAATATTTACATTCAGACGGTGAAAATTAATTCGAATATTTAGCCAACATCCATTAAGTTCGGACTGTTACGACACAAATATCGAAATTAATAAATACCTCATTTTTAGGAATTAAGGTTGATTAATTAATAATGTGTGATTAAATACATTAAGTGTGAAATGGATGTCAAGTTAAAGAATGTCATGAAATTGCAAATAAAAAGATCAAAAAGATAAATGCGGAAAATAAATACTCGAATAAAATAAATGAACATGAAAATTAAAGAGCGGGAATTAAAATGTCCGAAAAATGGACCGGATTGAGCAAAAGCAAAATCTAGAAAAGGGACCGGATTGAACATAAAAAGAAATGCGAAAATTAAAATATCCAAAAAAAGAACCGGATCGAACATAAAACAAAAGCGGAAATTAAATAGCAGAAAATAAATGTGAAATTTAAATAGCAGAAAATTAAATACAAGAAAATTAAAGGCGAAAATTATATACGAAAAATTAAATATTAGAAGTTAATTGGTTATGCTAAACCGGCCATAAATAATATGGGTCATTTCCCATTACGAATTACGGTAAGGCCCAATTGAACAAAAAAAACAGGTAAACAATAAATAATATAAAATATATAAACACATATAAATACTATAATATAAAATATATAGTATGGATATTATATAGTATAAATAGTAATAATAACATATATTTTATAATACATAGTTACAACATATAATATATATATAAAAAAGGGACAAAGCCGATTTTCAGGGGGCGTGTACCCTAAGACGCAAAATAAATATGAAAAGATTGATAGTATAGATATATATATTATATTATTATATGTAATATTAATAATAATAAAGTAATAGTCAGATTCAAGTGGGCACAAACCCCGAGACATGCGAAGACAGAGATGGGAAAAGATTGATAGGGTCATAATATATATTATATTATTATATAAATATATATATATATAAAGAAAAAAAAGGGTAAACGGAACCCAACTTAAAAGCAAGAAAGAGGCACGACATTTAAGGTGAAAAAATAATAATTAATGGCATTTAATGCCTTTGTCAAAGAAGTAAAAAAAGGAGTGAAAAGGAAAGCAGATTTAGTTTATTTTCAAAGAAAAAATTCTGGTTTTCCCCTTCTATTCTCTAGGTTGAAATTTTAAATCTTCAGTGTTTGCATGGCCGGTTTAAAAGACAAAAGGGTTATGTTTTTTAAAAAACAGATTAGAAAGAAAAAAACACAAAAAAACTAAATTATTCTTTCAACCCTAACTTATCCATTTCCCTCAAGGCCGACGACGTCGCTCTTCATCAATTCCCATCGTTCACCGACGTTAAGCCTTACAACGGAGATCGGCGACCACAACGGCAGAAGGACTCGATTTGGGCCATAGATCGAAGGTACGTTCGAAGCTTTCTCTTTTTTTATTTTAAAAAACCAGTGGAGGTGAAGACAGACGACGACGGGTAGCCGACTGCTTGAGGTAACCCTAAACTATTTTTTTGATATCCGAATGAAAAAGAAATATTTTTTCTTTGAATATTTTTTTGTATTGATTTTTTAAAGTTTACCTGTAACACCACATTCCCGGCCTGGTCGAGAATCGGGTCGAAAGGCGTTACTGAAAAATAATGCGATGATCGATGCAATAATTTTTAATCAAAATTCGGTGATTTAACCAAGACATTCTTTTCAAGCCATACAATATTGATACATTAAGCTTAACAACTCAATACAATACTGTGATTATCGGTTTCGGACCAATTTTAAACTTTTACAAGTTTTAAGTGATAAACTGTAATTTTAGTATTTTAGAGGTCTTTTTCTGAAATTAACCTTACTATACTGAAATTCAACCTATATTCAATGATCATACCAATTTTCATGTTAATCGGAGTTCATTTACCCATTCAATTAAACTATACGATATTTAGTGACCAATATGCAATATTTCAAACTTATTCCAATTAACTTTTAACAGATTTACCTGTATCGGTATCGGTATTCGAGAGGCCGTACTAATACACCTGTGTCATGGCTGTTAAAACAGTTAAGAGTCAATGAGCCCGTATCGATACAGTGTCTACCTGTATCGATACACAATGCATATTTATAATTATCAAAATCCAATGAACAGTACTCGTATCGGTACGTCTGGGGGACCGTACTGGTACGGGTTGACCAGGTTGACCCGTTTTGATACGCCCTAAAGGCTGTATCGATGCATTTAATTTTTTCGATTCCAATGTTGATTTTTCATACCGATACGCCCTTTGACATATCGATACGCCCTGCTTACCGATATTGACTATGTCCAAATATGCATACCCGTATCGATACGCCATCACCAGTATCGATACGCTCTGCACTAAAATGACAGATTTGTTCTGGTTTTAATCCAAGTTAGCCTATCAAACAATGTCCAAATGTAATGAGATTTTACCAGCAAATTAATATCAACATAATCTACTAGCATATCAAATTTCATGATCATATGAGTCCATTTAGAATGATTTCACCTTTTTAAGCCAAATATGCATATTTAGTCCCTTTTAGCCAAGCATTAAAAATCATTTAGGGCCCTTAAGGCTTATACATGCCACAAGCAATATACACACAACAAAAGGACTAAAAGTGACTAATCTAACTAGTTTGCCACCATTCTAGGAGTTTATAGGGTTGATATACTTTACATTATCAACGTAGTGTCTTGCAAAAAACCTTCTTCGGCTCCGATCTCGATCTCAAACTTTTAACCTGAAATGCATGGAGGATGAATGCATTAAGCATACTTTACCTAGTGAGGTAGTCATAAACAATGCCAATAATCAATATGCATTCAAATGCATGTTTCATCAATAATCCCATGGCAATATGTCAATGTTCAATAATAATGTATCGATGTCTAATTTCAAAGTATCAATGTTCAATATCCATGCTTAAATATCCAATGTCAATGTGTCAATGATATAACAATGTTATGACAATAATCAATACCATGTCCATATTCGATAACATATTTATCATTAAACAATAGTTTTTGTTGGGATGATCAATCAATTGATAAAGTGGCCAACAGGGGGTGAATTGACATTTTAAAATTTTGGAAGCAATTTAAGAAAGTATGGACAATGGGACACAAGGATTTATAGTGATTCAACCTTCTAACAATGTCTACGTCCATTACCTTAGCTTCATACTAAGGATTTCAATAATTTCACTATGAAATCTTCCCATTTTCTAGGCTTAGGAGGCAACCGTTATAACTTCAAAGCTTTCTACCTAAAGCTTTGAAAGATTCACTCTTTTACAAAGTAAGAAAATGACAAATGAATAAAACCCTCACAAGGTAAATATTTGCCCAGATTACAATATCACACAACCCAAACTTGACAAATGAAATAATACAAATTTGTTCACTCAAGTGGGTTTACAAAGAATTTGACTTTAATAGCTCAAGGGTTGGATTTTTGCTTGAATGCTCGATAGTTGTTCAATGGATGTTCAATAGTTGTTGTAGCAGCTTTGGAGACTTGTATTTATACCCTCTCATTGATTTCTAACCGTTTGGGTGGTTGAGGTCATCAATATAGTCGTTGGGGACTTCATTTCTCGTAATAAATGCAGTCTGGTGGCTTACCATATCGGTACACGAAGGTCTGTATCGATACTTGTCAAGAAAAGAAAATAGCCGTTGTGTAGTAGCGTTTCGATACGCTTAGGGGGTATCAAAACAGATAAAGAGTAAAAATGAGGGTAATCACTCGTTTTTGACCGGGTTTTAGTGTTATTAGTATTATTTTGATAGTAATATTATTAATATAAAATAAATAAAAAGTTAAAAATATATATAAGTAATATATATTTATAAAAAAAAAGTAAAAAAGGGAATTGGTGTGGAGCCTAAAGCTCTACGTCACTCAAATTCCCCCTCACCCCTGAAATCGCCTATAAATAGGCATGAGATTGAAGCAATTTGGGAGGAATCGGCAGTGGCTGCCAATAAGAGAGCTATGCTCTCGGTAGCCAAGGACCGAGGGCACTGCCCTCGGTCATAACCGGTTCGATCGGGGTCCTATTTTAGGTCCGATCTAGTTAATATTTTTGGAGAGGTCGTGGTAGATCTCGGTGGGGTTCGGTCGGGGTTCGTCATTCGAGCTCCTAGTTAGGTATATTTTCTTTCATTTTTATTTGTGTTGTAATTTTTATGATTTAATGAAGTGGTAGTTAATTTTAAATTGTGTTTTTGGTTTTTATGTTTATTTATGTTTTAGATTAGTATTTATTATGTTTTAAATTTATGTTTTATATTAATATTTTATTTATGTTAAATTTGTTTTTATTAATGTGTTAGATTAATATTTATGAATGTTAGTATTTTATTTATGTTAGATTTGTTTTTATTTATGTGTTAAATTAATAGTTATGTATTTATGTTTTATATTAATATTTTATTTATGTTAAATTTGTTTTTATTAATGTGTTAGATTAATATTTATGAGTGTTAGTATTTTATTTATGTTAGATTCGTTTTTATGTATGTATGTTTCGGATAGTATTTTATTTATGTTAGATTAGTATTTTATTATGTTAGTATTTATTCATATTTTTATCGCTTTGTATTTATTTATGTTTGCCATGTCTTAAGTTGCATTTTGAGATATTAATTGACAATGCGGCGCCCTTTTACCCGAGCGCAAACGGGGCCAGTATCAGGCGTAGTGATAGTGGTTGGGCGTTTGCTCTCGGATAACGGGGCCTTTAAAATTTACTCGCACTTATAACCAAATTTTAATTTAATCGTCACTTTAATTCGAAAGTTTAATATTAATAAAGCGATAATTATTAAAGTACCAATTTTGGGCGGTGTGAGGGTGTTAATCCTTCCCCATCTGTAACCGACTCCCGAACCCAACAGTTTTTTTCGAATCTCTGGTTTTATGGTGGCCGGCCTACCTAAGTGGCCGGTGGCGACTCCTCTTTTTAAATAAAACACGTTTTTTAAAAAACCCCACGAAATAAACATGTTTATATCCGAAAGACAACAAATGCTTCGAAGATACTTTTTTAGCGAAAGGGACATCGCTACAAATGGCGACTCCGCTGGGGACATTTTTTGTTTTTCAAAAACAAATGAGAGTCGAGCTTTTTTCAAATAATTATCGCTTTATTAACATCGGAAATTCCGGATTAAAGTGACTATTAAACTAACATTCGGTTATAATTGCTCGTTTATTTTAACGCATTTAAAATATGGCATATAAACCCATTTTTTAAGTGGGGGGAAAACGCTAATGCTTTCATGGAGATATCGTTCTCCCGTATGGGCCTAGCAAGTACCTTCGGGGCTCGAGTACCTTATACTTTCGTGAGGATATCGTTCCTTCGTATGGATATAAGCGAATGGGTCCCCCTGAGTTGAACCCGGTTGAAATGAGCCTATAATGGGTGATGATCGGGGACCTTGCCACTCTTAGTAGAGGACATCAAGGACAATTCGGGTACCTCTTAGCACCAAAACTGCATATAGAGAACATAGAAACCTACCCCTTTAGAGCCATGCAGATAACCTTAGGTGTTTTAGACGGGATAAATAAGGTTGTTTTGTTTGTTTACCTTATTTAATTTGTCCTTTTATTTATGTATTTATTATTTTTATCCAGTACTAACTCATTTATTTTTGTGTTTTATTTTTATTTTACACATACTTTTGTTGCATTATCATTGCATCCACGTTACATAGATGCGTTGATTCAAGTGGTTTGCCCGATTAGAAAATCTTTCATCATGGAAAAAAGGTGTCTTAGGAAGGACGTTATCGATCCAGTCGTGCGACATCGGTCAGAGATTAATCAACGAATCCTAGATAATAATTTTCCGAGCAAGCGTGTAATGCCAAAGTATACACACGAGACCCTGATGGTGGACATACAACGAGTTGCAAGGCATGTGAATGACTTAGCTACCGAAGCCGCGACTCTCCGACCTTTCGTAACCCCGGACATGGAAGAAGCACCCTGGTTTATCAAGTTTCTCAGAGCTAGGAGGTAGAGCTAGGGCTTATGTGTAGAACTTTGTTCTGTAATTAAGACTTTTTTTTTTTGTAATAGGGAGTCATTTTGTAATGTGGACCCTTTTTGTAATCTGGACCCTTTAGTTCCCATGAAAGTCGTTCGAAAGGGTGATTACCAGTGGAATCAACGCCTTTATTTGCATTCATGTTGCATATCATGACATGGTGTTGATTCAATAACAGTTCATTAAAAGGCTTTCAAAATAAAAAAGTTTGCTTTGCCGGAAATGATAATATTACAGTATCAAGTTAGGCCGAGCAAAGACCAATCGAGAAAGAAGACGGTACGATAGTAAGGCACGTGCGACGCAGAAGATTCAGTCAGGGCCGCAGAACCCCCAATTTTAAATCTTCACATTTAACCATTTTGTAAAAATCTCAGATTTTAATTTAACTCCTTTAAAAAATTTTGAAAATATTATTATTTTGCTTTGAATCTTTTCCCTCATAAAGCTTTCAGAATAATAATAATAACAAAAGAAACTTAAAAGTTTTATTTTTTTAAGTAAGTTAAAACTTTTTTATAATAAAAAGGGGGAAATTTTAAACCAAATGATCCTTGAGAATTTTAATCCCCCCAAAAAAAGTTTTAAAGTACTCCCCTAGGATCGATAGAATCCATCCATAGACGTATTATTCGTTTGCACCCAGATTTACAGAAGAAAAAATCTTGCCTGCATTATGCCTACACTTGTTGATGTCCTTTTCAAAAGCCACAAAAATAAAGATCATGACGTCACGAGTCCATGGAATAGAATAAAAGGAGAAGACGAAGTCATCCATCATCCTGAAGACGACGTCAAGACGTGGAGCACATGTTTTTCTTTCTGAAGTCAGGGTCTCCAGAATAAATCCAACTGTTACCTTTAATTCATTATTAATTTCTTGCAAACAAATATTTTCTCTATTGAAAGTCTTTCAAAGACTGTTCGAGAATCAACACCGCATTTGCATGCATTCTCGCATTTATAGGGTATTGATTCCTGAAGTGGTTTCTCAAATCTCAAAAATCGTTCATAATTGGCAAATGGTCGTCTGGTCAGATATTAGAGGGCACAGATCCAGGGTTTTGTCCCAGAACAAGATCGGAGACAATAGAAGAGGAACCAGAAGTAACAAATACAAGAGCTTTGATAACTTCAGCCGCTGCCAGTGAAGGATGTATGTTTAATGGAGGGGCAACTGCACCTCTTAATTTTGATGGTTTAATTCTATTTTAAGCCATCAATAGTCTTGAAATTATTGTAATTAAGTTCTTGTTCCTCCTAAAATTTTACAATTTAGTCTTCGTACTTATCATAATTTTTGGCCTAATTATATTTAAGTCCTTGTTAGTTTTAAAATTAATTAAAATAAGTCTCAACTCCTAATTTTTTTAGTTTAATTACTTTGAAAGTCATTTTAATTTTAAAAATCGTAAAATAAAACCTTAACTCCCTTAATATTTTTTAGTTTAATGTTTTTTTAGGACCATATTCATTTTAAAATGAAACAACTTGTTAAGGACATAACCAATATTAATTGTTGAGGGCAAAATATAAATGTATGAAAGTGAGGAGACAAATTCATCATTAATATATTTTTTAAAATAAACATGTAAATGAAAAAGTAGTAAAAAATTTGTGCCTTGGCGGCAAGAGCCCCTCCCAGTCATCAAAGGGCTTGGTCCCTATAACTTACCCCCTCGTGAATGAATCATTACTCCGTCCCTGTTCACTACCTTGCCTCTGTTCGAAAGGAACTATGGATAGCTCTTCATGAAACTATAGTTGAAAGAATTTTAACAAGCTTTGAGTGCAATTCAATGACATTTTCAGCGCTTTGTAATGTTTTGTTCATCTTTTTAGAAAAATATGTATTTTTTCTCACCATTCTAGATCTCTATTTCATAACTCATAAGATCTATGAAATATTCCTATGGAATGTATTGATAATTAATCTAATTTTAAAATTTTAATATTTGATGCAACTACAATCATTAATGAGTTAGACGATGATATATGTAAAATTAAAACTAATGGCCGACAAAGGTAACATGTTAGAATTTGAGTTTAACCCCTTTGCAGTTTAAAGTTTTACGGTTAAGATAATGGTCAAATTATATTTTATTAGTGTTTTGATTTAATCTTTGATATTTATAAAGTAATGATAAAATTATAGTTTAATCCTTTGGAAATTAATAATTTCTACTTGTAATTACTCATTTTTGACCTGATTTTAGTATTATTTTTAATAAAAATATTATTAATATAAAATTAATGAAAATAATCAAAAATAATCATAATAATAAAAATATAATATAAAAAGTAAAAAAAATAAAAAATAATTAAAAATAAATTAAATTAAAAATTAAAAAAAAGAAATTACATGGAGGAGGGTGCTCCACGTCACCCTTAACCTCCCCCACTTGCCTATAAATAGAGGCAGGGGAGGGCTGCAATTCACGCCCAAAAAATTGCCACAATTTCGCAAAGCAATTGGCTCCCCAAATTGGGAGCCAGGTCGGCCGCAAGGCTGGCCGGGGCTGGGGTAGTGCCCACAGTCTCAGTTGGTTCGATCCAACATTCGATCGGGGTCTTATTTTAGATCTGATCTAGTTAATTTTTGGAGAGGTCGTGGTAGATTTCGGTGGGGCTCAGTCGGGGTTTGTCATTCGAGCTCCTAGTTAGGTATATTTTCTTCCCTTTTTATTTGTGTTGTAATTTTTATGATTTAATGAAGTATTAGTTAATTTAAAATTGTATTCTTATTTTTTAGTTTGTATGTTTATTTATGTTTTAGATTAATATTTTATTTATGTTAGATTAGTTTTTATTTGTGTTAGATTAATATTTATGTATGTATGTTTCAGATTAGTATTTTATTTATGTTAGATTAGTATTTTATTATGTTAATATTTATTTATATTTTTATCGCATTGTATTTATTTATATTTGCCATATTTTAAGTTGCATAATGGAATATAAATTGTCAATGCGGTGCCCTTTTATCCGAGCGTAAACAGGGCCAGTATCAGGCGTAGTGATGGTGGTTGGGCGTTTACTCTCAGATAACGGGGTTTTTAAAATTTACTCGCACATATAACCAATTGTTAATTAAATCGTCACTTTAATCCGGAAAGTTTAATATTAACAAAGCGGTAATTATTAAAGTACCAATTTTTGGGCGGTGTGGGGGTGCTAATCCTTCCCCATCCGTAACCGACTCTCGAACCCAACATTTTTAAAATCT
Organism: Hibiscus mutabilis; assembly: GCA_019671005.1. Classification (NCBI taxonomy): domain Eukaryota; kingdom Viridiplantae; phylum Streptophyta; class Magnoliopsida; order Malvales; family Malvaceae; genus Hibiscus; species Hibiscus mutabilis. The sequence continues at coordinate 36,488,146 of CM033728.1, forward strand.
CTGGTTTTATGGTGTCCGACCTACCTAAGTGGCCGGTGTTGACTCCATTTTTTAAATAAAATCCGGTTTTTCTAAAACCCCACGGAATAAACATTTTAATACCCGAAAGACTCCACACACCTTTAAACCCCATTTTTTAGCGTAAAGGGATATCGCTACAGATGACGACTCCGCTAGGGACCATTTTTGTTTTTCAAAAATAAAAAAAAGAGTCGAGCTTTTTCAAATAATCACCACTTTACTAATATCAGAAGTTCCAGATTAAAATGACTATTAAATTAACATTCGGTTGTAATTGCGTGTTTATTTTAACGCATTTAAAATTTGGCATATAAACTCGTCCTTTTTAACTGAGGGAAAATGCTAATGCTTTCGTGAGGATATCGTTCCTCCGTATGGGCCTAGCAAGTACCTTCGGGGCTAGAGTACCTTATGCTTTCGTGAGGATATCGTTCCTTCGTAGTGTCATAAGCGAATGGGTCCCCCTGAGTTGAACCTGGTTGAAAGGAGCCTATAATGGGTGATGATCGAGGGCCTTGCTACTCTTAGTAGGGGACAACAAGAACAATTCGGGTACCTCTTAGCACCAAAACTGCATGTAGAGAATATAGAAAGCCCACCTTTTTAGAGCCATGCAGATAACCTAGGTGTTTTAGACGGGTTGTAAATAGGGTTGTTTTGTTTGTTTATCTTATTTAAATTTACCTTTCATTTATGTATTTATTATTTTTATCCGGTACTAACTCATTTCTTTTTGTGTTTTATTTTTATTTTTATTCTACACATACTTTTGTTGCATTATCATTGCATCCATATTACATAAAGGTGTTGATTCAAGTGGTTTGCCCGATCAGAAAATCTTTCACCATGGAAAAAAAGGTATCTTAAGAAGGACGACATCAACCTAGTCGTGCAACATTGGTCAGAGGTTAATCAACGGGTCCGAGGTAACAGTTTGCCGAGCAAGCGTGTAGTGCCAAAGTATACACACGAGAGCCTACAACAGAATGATCCGTGAGAGCTTAAAGAGATTTTAGAAAGATGGGACCGAAGACTACAAGACCTTTTTTCTGACAGTTATGGCGACATAGCCCAGCTAATGTATGTTCCAGTCAATCAGCCTTTACTCCGAGCCATTTTCCAGTTTTAGAATCCCATTTTTTGCTGCTTTACCTTCAACGGCCAAGATGTGATGACCACGGTATAGGAATATACAGCTTTGCTCAACCAGAATAATGTATAGAAAGATTGGATCTACGCAAAGTTGCCAAGGAATTAGAACTATCCATGGAAGCTCAAAATCTTTTGATAAGCGAGGATTGAGCCAACGATTTGATTCAGAATTGAAGAGACAGTCTAGCATATTAAAGGGAATGTATCCGAGATAGCACACCCGGTTGAGGCGATGAAGATGGACATGTTCTCTTTAGGGATATAGGGTTTGGCCATTTTCTTGAGGGTTCTTGAAAACATCGACGTAACCATCTTGGATCTGTTTGAACGCATGAAGCGAAAGGCAAACTTGGTACTAGCGACTTTAACCGAGACTTTTATTTCCTTGAGTGCGACCCAAAAATATGTAAAGGGGCATATCTGTAGAAGTCTTCTTTTCTGGCTCCAGAATCTGGACCCTTTAATTCATATGAAAGTCGTTCGAAAGGGTGATTACCAGCAGAATTAATGCCTTTATTTGCATCCATTTTGTATATCATGACATGGTGTTAATTCAAGAACAGTTCATTTAAGAGGCTTTCAAAATAGAAAAAAGTTTGCTTTGCCGAAACGATAATATTACAGTACCAAGTTAGGCCGAGCAAAGACTAATTAAGAAAGAAGACAGTTCGATAGTAAGGCACGTGCGGCGCAGAGGATCCAGTGGGGACTACAGAACATTAATTTTAAAATCTTCACATTTAACCCTTTGTAAAGATCTCAAAGATTTTAATTTAACTCTTTCAAAAAAAAATGAAAATATTATTATTGTGTTTTGAATTCTTTTCCCTTCTAAAACTTTCAAAAAAAACCTAAAAGTTTCATTTTTAAGTAAGTTAAAACTTTTTAATAAAAAAAGAAATTTTTAAACCAAATTATCTTTGAGAATTTTAATTTAAACCCCAAAAGTTTTAAAGTATTCCCCTTAGGATCGATAGATTTCATCCCTGTTTAGACGTATTATTTGAAAATCAGATCGTTTGCACTCAGATCTACAGAAGAAGAAGCTCTTGTCTGCATTATGCCTACACTTGTCAATGTTTTTTAGAAGCCAAAAAATGAAGATCATGACGTCACGAGTCCATGGAATAGAATAAGAGGAGAAGACGAGATCATCCATCATCCTAAAGACGACGTCGAGACGTGGAGCACAGGCTTTGCTTTTCGAAGTCAAGATCCTCAGAAGGAAGCTAACTGTTACCTGTAATTCATTATTAGTTTCCAGCAACCAGACATTTTTTTATTGAACGAAAGTCTTTTAAGGACTGTTCGAGAATCAACACCGCATTTGCATCCATGCATTGCGTTGCATCACATTGTACAGTCATGGCATATTTTACATAACGTTGGCATTACCTTGCATAAAATTTTTGGGGAGTAATCCAAAGACCAACTAGAGTTTTATCTTGAATAAAATAATTGAACACACTCAAAAATCAAGATTTGAGCAATTAGAAGATGGGCTCGAGAGAAAAAAAAGAAGTTTGATGCCTTCGATGCAAGGAAACTCTGTTTGAACCATGATATGGTCATTCCTCTGGATTTTAAAGATTCTCATATTTGCGCATGATGACGGAACAAGATGCCCCAAGATTCACCTGACCATGCTCTGTAAAAAGATGGATGGCTGCATTAAGAATGAAAAATTACTATTCTACTACTTCCACGACAGTCTAGTAGGACCCACCGTGATATGATATAACTATTTAAGTAGAGACCAAGTTCAGTCGTGGGGAGACTTAGCCGATGCCTTTTTGGGCCAATATAAATATGCTTTGAACCTAGCACCAAGTCGTCAGTATCTCCAGGGTACGAAGATGAAACCTGATGAAAGCTTCAAGGAATGTGCTTTGAGGTGGCTGTGTTTAGCGACCCAAGTGCAGCCTCCCATTGCTGAAGAGGGAAGTGACTTCCATGTCTCAAGCCATCTTTCGTATTTCCTCTTTGATAAGATGCTCGAAAATTGAGGGGTAAATGTGATGACTTTAATAGAATACATGATACAGGAAGGAAAATTGAGTCTTAATTAAACGAACCAGACATGCCTAGGAGCAGAAGGAAAAAAAGAGATAAATGGGTACCACTTTCAAGGTTTTCATGATCGTAAGAGAAGAAGACAACAGATTCCTCTGAATCACCGAGAAAATTCCTCGAACAAGTACATATTTAGAGATATTCAGAGTATTTCATCTCGGACATATGACCTCATCTGGTCAAGGGTTAGTACCTTACCTCCGGGCCGATAAAGATTACACCCAGCTCATCTGCTCACAGTTTTGATCCATACAGTACATGTGAGTTCTACATTAAGGCATCGGGGCATGACACCAAGAAATTTAAGGTCGTTGATAGAAGAAATCAAGAAGCTGGTTGACGAGGGAGTCATGATGAGGGAGTTAATCCAGTGGTGGAAAAACAAGAAAAGTGGCACAAGCCTACACTGCATTAAAAAGCCCGGAATGAGTTAGTACTTGTGGGATAATCTGAAGGTTCTTACGATTTTCTCATCATTTTACAAAAAATTCTCAACATAAAAAAACTTATTGTTTGTCAGAATAACAAATCACATTTCCATTTAAAAAGCATTATTACACTTTTGATTCTTTAAACATTTTATTTTTATGGGGTAGTTTTTGTTCTCCCATATGCATATACATGCATTTTTTGAATGGACATGTGTATATATTATTTCTATAATAGGTCCTCGAATTTTGAATGCAACAATACCTTTGTTTCAGATCCAGAGATCAACTCTAAGTTGCTTATATTTAGAAGAGAATGAATGTTGTGAGGATACTGTAAATGTGAGTATATGTTAGTTTACTTAGGCCAACAGAGGAATAAAGCGAGTGTTTAGATAATGAGCAGTTCCCATTTTAGGAATTTTCCTTCTCAGGCACTTGTCGTTTAAGATCCTTGAATCGAGAGTTGACCCTAAACCTTTACCCCCTGAAGGATTTCTCAGGACATCTATGAATGGAAGGACGAATGGTATTCTTTCACTTTACTAAGAGAAATAGATGAAACCGGATAGATTGGACATGAAGGCCATAAAGCTACCAGAAGAAAATGGATGAAGACAAGTTTATGCTCCGAAAATAAACCAAGCAACATAAGAAATGACAATCAGAAGGCCGAAGCAATCAAGAGCGAGTACACTAAGTTAAATAGTGTAAGGAGAAGATACATGGAGACTCTACCGTTCGATAGGCACCAGTCTAGAAGAGCTGGGTAGAATTAATTACGTTTAAGAGGGAACAAGCGACAATGTGTGGTATAGATACAGTTTGATTCGAGAATACATCCACAAAATCGAATAAGAAGAAAGAGACTCTAGGCTAAAAACCCAAAATGGGCAGTCTAAAAAAAGAGAGAAAAGAAAGAAAAAAGACAAAAAGAGAAAAAAAGATGGAAAAATGAAAAAGAGAGATTACACTCCACTGTTTGGATTTACTAAAAGGTATTCCTAGATAAGAGTGTTTAAAAAGAGAAATGAGTAGAATTTTTTGGGGCACTCCGCTGTAGTGAAAAGCTCAGAAGGTGGTTGTATGCTCCATCCATCTTTTAAGTCAAAAGTGGAGTAGCTACATCAGTGATATATTCAAATTATGACTATGTCGAGTAACTCGGGGTTCTGTTGGATGCTCCATCATTATCCTCAAGACAAAGGATTGTGATGAGTTGAGTTCTCTTATAAGAAAAAAAAGAAAAAGAAGAGAGAAAAGAAAAAGAAAGAGAGAAAAAAGAAAAATGACAAAAGGAAAATATTGTATATACTTCACACACAGATCAAACAATACAAGATCAAGACTTCAACTGTAAGAAATGAGCAAGAGATTCATAAAGAATCCACAATTTTGAAGATTTGTATAGAAGCTTGAATTGAAGCCAAGTCAAGACAAGTCAGCCCGAAGATTGCCAGTTTCGAAAAGGGAAATGACCTTTAGGGTGAAAACCCAAAAATGGTCAGTCTAGAGCGATCCCGAAAATGAAGAGGAAAAAGTAGTCTGCCTGAGCATGTTTGCATCAATATCCAACCAAAATACACTAATATGAAGATACAAAAGAAGAAAGTGAACTCTAGGGTAAAAACCCAAATGTGGGCAGTCTAGAGCGATCCAAATAAAAAAAAGAAAGAGAAAAGAAAAGAAAAAAAGAAAAAAGAGAGAAGAATATTTCATCTGGGGATACCAATCACAAGAATTCCCAGAAATGTGCATAATCCTTCATTTAAGGAACTTTGGAGGATCAATCATGTTTTACAGAAAACAAGCATCAATATATAACCAGAATGCAAGGCAGACCAAAAGAAAGAGAGTGGGGAAATAAACTCTAGGGTGAAAACTCGAAAATGGGTAGTCTAGAGTGATCCCGAAAAAGAAAAAAAGAATACTCCATGTGAGAATATCCAGATCATACGAGCATAGAGACACAGCTTCGTCTAACCATGAACCAAAGGCCTACATCACAAGCCTCCAAAGACCATTTTGAGCATCCATAGATATTCAAGTTAAATGAGAATGTCTTCATATTTTATTCCGCCTATAAGGGTTAACCTTGCTTCAAGGAATGTCAAACTTCGAAGTGCTTGATCGACACCCAAATGAGGGAAGAATAAGGCATGGCGAGTTAGTGAGATTAAGAGAGCCACCTTAAATGGGTTAGAAATTAGGTATGTGATTGTGCCTCTTGAAAGCCTAATAGACTAGAAGAAACTATACATTTGTGTATATCTCCACAATTGTCAAGATCTTCTAAATATGCGCTTCATTAGAGTTGATCTCTGGCAATTTGAAGCAGATGTGCTATGGTGTTTGATATTTTGGGGGAAAACGTGTTTTAAAAGGTTTGACATTTTCTCCCAAAGTTTTGGTGTTTACAATTTTTTCCACAATATTTTAAAAATGTTTGGTATTCCTCCATGTCGTGATTTTCAAAATGACTATTATCTTTTCAAATAATCATTATTTTTTGTATTGAAATATACACAAGTAAATTACCTTTTGCATTACTTTAAAAAATGAATATTGATGAGATTTAAAGCATATGGATCAAGAGTTAGTTCCCGGTGAACTGCTACGAGAAGATCAAGGATAAGCTCAGGGGATGGAAGCATTTTTGCTCACCCTAGTGATTAGAAATAGATCAAGGGTCTGCATGAGGGGTCAGGAAATTCGAAGCAGTGGAGCCCATGATCGAATGAGGCAATGCCAAGCGGAGAAGATGATAAGGGTTCTTATAAGAATAATATAAGGACCAGAAGATCATTTCTAAAGACAGGTGATAACCCTGAAGACAAGAAAGCCTTCCGCACAAAAGATTTAAAATCATGTTAATTCATATTCGAAGTGATTGATCAAATGAGGATTTAAGAGCATACAGCGAAGAAGTAAAGAGATGAAAAAAATTTGAGGAACGACCTTTCAGGGTGTAAGACTTTAGAACAGAGAAAGATTGAAAGAAAAAAGAGAAGAGAAAAGAAAAAGAGAAAGAAGAGATGCGATGAGAGAAAAAAAAGAGGAAAAAAAGAAAAAAGGAAGAAAAAATGAGAAAAGAAAAAGAGTGAAAAAAGAGAAAAAAAAAGAAAAAAGAGAAGAAGGAGAAGAGGAAAACATTACATTGCATGCATCATATAGATAGAGGCATGTCAATTTTTGCTTGTTTTAGACAGGTATTTGAAGAATTGTCAAAAAGTTTGAAGATGAAGATTTCATTAAAGAAAAAGAAGAAGATGTCGGCAGCCATAGTAGCGTGTGGGCAGATGATGGTAGCCAAAGTAGCGTAAAGCCAGATATTAAGTCATTCGGGCCATCAGTAAGACCTTCGGGCATGATGATAAGACCTTCGGGCCACCAGTAAGTCTTTCGAGCATGGTGATAAGTCCTTCGGGCCATTAATAAGTCCTTCAAGCATGATACGGCAGCCATAGTAGCGTGAGGCCAGATATCGGTAGCCATAGTAGCGTGAGGCCAGATGACGGTAGCCAAAGTAGCGTAAAGCTAGATATTAAGTCCTTCGGGCCATTAGTAAGACCTTCAGGCATGATGATAAGATCTTCGGGCCACCAGTAAGTCTTTCAAGCATGGTGATAAGTCCTTCGGGCATGATGCGACAACCATAGTAGCGTGAGGCCAGATGTCGACAACCATATTAGTGTCAGGCCAGATGACGATAGCCAAAGTAGCGTAAATCCTGATATTAAGTCCTTCGGGCCATCAGTAAGACCTTCGAGCATGATGATAAAACCTTCGGGCCACCAGTAAGTCATTCGAGCATGGTGATAAGTCCTTCGGGCATGATGCGACAGCTATAGTAGTGCGAGGCCAGATGTCGGCAACCATAGTAGCGTGAGGCTAGATGACGGTAGCCAAAATAACGTAAAGTCGGATATTAAGTCCTTTGGGCCATCAGTAAGACCTTCGGGCATGATGATAAGACCTTCGGGCCATCAATAAGTCTTTCAGGCATGATACGACAACCATAGTAGCGTTAATCCAGAAAGATCGGCAGCCTTAGTAGTGTGAGTCCAGAAAGATAGGCAACCTTAGTAGCGTGAGTCCAAAAAGATCAGCAGCCTTAGTAGCTTGAGTCTAGAATGATCGACAGCCCTAGTAGCGTGAGTCCAGAAAGATCGGCAGCCTTAGTAGCGTGAGTCTAGAAAGATCGACAACCTTAGTAGCGTGAGTCCAGAAAGATCGGCAGCCTTAGTAGCGTAAGTCCAGAAAGATCGACAGCCTTAGTAGCGTAAGTCCAGAAAGGTTGGTAGCCATTGTTGGCGTGAATCCCCAAAATTGAAGAAAAATTTTGGCAACTATAGTAGCGCGAGTCTAGAAAGGTCGGTAGCCGTTGTCAGCGTGAATCCCAAATTTGAAGAAAAATTTCAGAAGCTATAGTAGCGTGAATCTAGAAAGATAAGTGGTCATTTTCGGTGTGAATCCCCAAATTTGAAGATTTCGGCAGCCATAGTAGCGTGAGTCTAGAAAGATCGGTGGCCATTTTTGGCTTGAATCCTTAAATTTAATGAAAAATCGTTAGCCATTTTCGGCGTGAATCCCCAAATTTAAAGAAAGATTTCGGCAGCCTTAGTAGCGTGAGTCCAGAAGAATCGGTAGCCATTTTGGTGTGAATCCCAAATTCGAAGATAAAGGTTCTATATAGGAAGGGCCTATATTTTCGAGACCTCATAGTGAAAGGTTCTATATAGGAAGAAACCGTAACTACGAGATTTCAGAAGCTAAAAGTTCTCTATTAGAAGGACTTACAGCTCCAGGGTTTGAAGACTAGCAGTTCTATATAGGAAGAACTCCCAGTCGGAAGAATCCATCAGCGACACAGAAGGTTTTATATAGGAAAAACCCACAGCGTTGAAGGTGAAGAGTTCTATATAGGAAGGACTCCAAGCTTTACCGTCTCAGAGTGAAAAGTTCTATATAGGAGGGACTCGTAACTTGAGGCTTCATAGTGAAAGGTTCTATATAGGAAGAGCATGTAGCTCCAAGATCGGAAGATGACGAAGCTCTATATAGGAAAAGCTTACAAGCCTGAAGATTCAGCTAAGGAAGAGCTGAGAGTTCCAGAAGAACACATGATTCCGAAGCCAAAGACAAGGAAGCAAGTAAAAAATGAGTGTTTTTGATCTTTGCTTTGTTCTCGTTTCACAAGAACAAGCAAAGAGGGGCAATTGTAATCACTCATTTTTACCGGGTTTTAGTATTATTTTTAATGGTAATATTATTAATATAAAATTAATGAAAAAATAAAAAATAATCATAATAATAAAAATATAATATAAAAAGTAAAAAAAATTAAAATTAAAAAAGGAAATTGCATGGAGGAGGGTGCTCCACGTCACCCTTAACCTCCCCTACTTGCCTATAAATAGAGGCAGGGGAAGGCTGCAATTCACGCCCAGTGCCCTCGGCCCCAATTGTTTCGATCCAACATTCGATCAGGGTCCTATTTTGGATCCGATCTAGTTAATTTTTGGAGAGGTCGTGGTAGATCTCGGTGGGGTTCAGTCAGGGTTCGTCATTCGAGCTCCTAGTTAGGTATATTTTATTCCCTTTTTATTTGTGTTGTAATTTTTATGATTTAATGAAGTATTAGTTAATTTAAAATTGTATTCTTATTTTTTAGTTTGTATATTTATTTATGTTTTAGATTAGTATTTTATTTATGTTAGATTAGTTTTTATTTATGTGTTAGATTAATATTTATGAATGTTTTAGATTAATATTTTATTTATGTTAGATTTATTTTTATTTATGTGTTAGATTAATATTTATGTATGTATGTTTCAGATTAGTATTTTATTTATGTTAGATTAGTATTTTATTATGTTAGTATTTATTTGTATTTTTATCGCGTTGTATTTATTTATATTTGTCATATTTTAAGTTGCATAATGGAATATAAATTGTCAATGCGGTGCCCTTTTATCCGAGCGTAAACGGGGCCAGTATCAGGCGTAGTGATGATGGTTGGGCGTTTACTCTCGGATAACGGAGTTTTTAAAATTTACTCGCACATATAACCAATTGTTAATTAAATCGTCACTTTAATCCGGAAAATTTAATATTAATAAAGCGATAATTATTAAAGTACCAATTTTTGGGCGGTGTGGGGGTGCTAATACTTCCCCATCCGTAATCGACTCCCGAACCTAACATTTTTAAAATCTCTGGTTTTATGGTGTCCGACCTACCTAAGTGGCCGGTGGCGACTCAATTTTTTAAATAAAACTCGATTTTTCTAAAACCCCACAGAATAAACCCGAAAGACCACAAACACCTTTAAACTTCGTTTTTTAGCGTAAAGGGACATCGCTACACTACTTAGCCCTTAAAATATTCTTAGCTTCACTCCTAAATACATATAATAAAATTTAAAAAAATCATTAATTATTTACCTCAAAGTCATGGATCGAGCCATTTGGTGGTATAATAGCATTTTAGATCTTTTTACATTTATTTTTTATAATTTTTAATTTAAAGGTTTAATAAATTCTTTTCCTTACTAACAAGATTGATCCAAGTGGTAAGCAGCTTAGTATCACATAAAATAAGTCTCGAATTTGAGGCTTTTTGTATGCAAAAAATCCTTGTTGAAAGACTCACCCACTAAGATCAAGTGTACGATGCGAATCGATTTGATTTAATCAGGATAAAACCTACCCACTAAGATCAAGTGTACGATGCGAATCGATTTGATTTAATCAGGATAAAGCCTTAAAGAACCGAAAAGACAACTAAAAAAAAAACTCTTATTCTTCCCGACATTTAATCCTAATTTATTTCCTGTTCAAAGATCATTTCCTTTGCTAGATTTTTTTATATAGAAGACGGACAATTAATAAAGATATAAATATTTGTGTATATGCATTTATGATAGACTTCATTGCGGGTAGTTTCAGGTCACATTCTGCTAATATCAAGCATGAAAAATTCTTGGTATTTTATTTATTTTTCCTGTTAGGCTTTTGGTATAATTTAAAAAATTCAGTACAAATCAATTCAAAAAAATTCAGTACAAATAAAATTAAAAGTGATATTCAATTGATCAGTGAACTTTTTTTTTCAGCCGAGATGATATTGCCTTGTAAAGTAGAACAGAAAGGCTTTATCGAAGAATTTCGGATAATTGCAAACTCAATTAGTATTCAACATATATATGCATACAGCTTTGGTGCTGTCGTCTTTTTCTTCTTTTATTTTTTCTTATTTTTTGTTTGTCAACAAAATAACCAGCTTTAATGTTGGTCGTCGACTGTTGAGATCCATCATTTCTTTTGCTCTTATCGTTGTTTTTTTAATAAATAACTCTACCATTGTAGCACGATTAACTTTACCTTTTAGCAAACTTTTTTTTTCTTTATAGGTTGTTTTGATCGTTTTTTTATTTGGTTTTCTTCCAAGGTTGAATTTGACGTCGCCACGACTGATCAAGATGACACTCTTTTGATTATCCTATTGATCTTCATGTTTTAGACCCACGAATTGAATTTGAATACGTGCTCACAATCACTGTTTCTTGTTCGCGATTGAGTTGTAGTAATGATCGTGTTGTCAACATGGCTTATTGTAATATACATTTTATGTTGTTTGTTGATGGTTTTATCTTTCATCGTCGATTTTTGGTGATGTTTGTGTCTATATTTTGTTTCGAGTCTTTGGGTTGAGTTTTTATGTTTCCTTGTATGATCTTGTTATGATCTCGATTAACTAGTTTCTTGTTTCAATGATTATAGTATTATGTCAGATTTGGTGTTTTTGTTTACTAAATTGTAAACTTTTATGGTAATTTTAAATAAATCATCGTTCAATAAAATTAACGGATTTCGATTAAAAAAACATATATACATACATATATATAATTTACAAGTTAAAAGACAATTGTCCTCATGGGATTTGGTGTAAAACAAACTTATTCCCTATGGTTTGAATAACATCCACTTATTCCCTCGGGTTTTAAAATAATCTCATATACCTACCCCTTTGATAGCAATTTACTAAGTAAGATTTAAATATAAAGACAACTATATTATTTAACATGTATTTTTTATTTATTTCATTCATTTTCATCTATTTTTAGTTACAAAATTAAAAAATAGTTACCTTAAAATTTTATTGAAGTACAGAAATTCTAATTAAACTATATTTTACTTAAGGTGAAATTTAAACCTCTATTTATTTTAATTGTATATCAACTTTGAGAGAATCATTTTTTATTAAATTATCATTATTTAGAAAATTTTAATGTAAAAATTGATTAAAATATAAAAACAAAGGAGTGAAAAAAATGTATTCATCTCCAAGTGGGTAAGAAACAAGTAAAAAAGACAAATGCCTTGTTTGACAACTAGTGGATAGTTGATAGCATATATATTAGTTGATAGCGAATAGTATATTGGATTAGCTTATTTGACTAGTTGATTACATTAATTGATTGTATAAATTATTTGGTAAAATTAGTTGATAGGTGCTTGATTATTTGAATAAGTAAATGACGTATAAGAACATTATTATATTCAATACTTGTTTGAATAGTTTATTAGTTATTAATATTTGATATCTATTAATATTAATTAGATTATGAAACTTACTTTTTTAATATAACATTACTAAGAATGTTTGAACGATCTACATATTAATTTCTTTTTTATATAATTTCTTTTTAATAAAATTTGATTAATTATTAAATTTAAATGATATTGATGCACATGTCTTCATCTCGTATATTTGAAGTAAAAAATAATTATTAAAATTATATATGAGAATATTGTTTTACTTCAAAAGCATATGCGAGTTATTTAAATACAATATAATTGTGAGAACAAAAAGAATCGGCAACTAATTGTTGAATTTAGGTTACTTGAAAACTTTTTATAATTATTAAGGATAAAAGAGTCTTTACGACTATTATATCAAATCCTCTAAAATCAAAAAGCTCTTTTTGGAAGCCTTTTCAATCTGTTGTTATAATCATCTGTTTATCAAACATTTAAATTAGCGGATTTGACTGGTCAAACCTCTAGTTTTGGCTCAAAATGATGTTCACCAAAGAGGACAAAAAGAAAATATAATTATCAATGAAGTTTATTAAAATTGAATTAATTATATTAATTAAAGATATGTACTATGTTTAAGATATTCTTATATTAGAACACATGTAATTTATAATTTCGTATAATATGATCAAAATGGTTTTACAATTAAATAGATTTTTATTATTTTTATCTATGATTTTTTTAATAAAAGGAAAGATAAAAATAAATAGAATAATAAGTAATTAATAAAGGATAAATTTATTTATTTTTATATAAAATTAAACTATTTAATAAACCTTTAGAAGCAAAAACGGAGCTATATAAGAGTGGGGAGGGGCAATTGAACTCCCACCCCAAGAATTTTTTTTCGTTTTTGTCCAACTATATAAAATTTTAATTTTTCAAGGCTTTTTTCCATTTACGCGTTAGGTCAATAATTGAGAAAAATATGATCGCGGTGGCGGAGTTAAAAGTATGATGGCGGTGGTGGCCTCCGAGGGGAAGGGTTGGGATCGGGGATGGACAAGGCTAAACGACAGAGTATATGGACACTCTTTGTGAAGAATATTTCAGATTGTTTACACTGGCAGGGTGTGTGGCAATCGTTTGATGGACACTGAGAGGTTGTGGATATGTTTATTCTGGTTAAGAAAACAAGGGATGGTGCCAGGTTTGGCTTCGTTCGAATGGAATCGTATGAGGATGCGTTGCGAGCGATTGAACGGCTGAATGATTTTTGGTTGTATGGATCTGAGATACAATTGACGTTTGTACAGCGAGATATTAGAAACTCGTATTGGCGGCGCAAGAGGGTTATGAGCCTCCCATAAGCAATTCGCCTAGGGGATCTAAACATACGGTCCAAAGATTTTTGCAGGGGAGGCAGAAGGTAGTTGGGGATACTGGTGAACTTAGGGATAACGTTATTGTGCAAGAGTAGCGAAAGGTGTTTGGGGAAATAGATGAGATTCAGGTTGCTATTCTTAGTACATGTGCAGTTGGTTGGTGCAAGAAGCCTATGTCGATTGTGGAACTTGCTGTGGCGATGTCTCAAGCGAATATTAAGGAGTGTCAGCTCATGCAAATATCAGGCTCAATGGTTTTAATTGTGTTTACAGATTTGAAGAAATGGCAGAAGTTCTTGCGTAAGGAGGGTTTGCAAGCCTGGTTTGAGAGAGTGGAGGCTTGGTCGGCAAAATTTCTGATTAGTTCGCTACAGGTATGGTTGTCGATTTGTGGGATGCTTGTGCACGTGTGGTCGATGTCTACGCTTAAAAATGTGGCTGAAGCGTGGGGTAAATTTGTACAGGTGGATGAGGCCACATCAGAACTGTCATCGTTTGAGAGGTGTCGAGAGTTAATTGAGACGAAGAAGTTTGAGCGGATAGATGAAATATTAGATATGATGGTAGGGGGACAGTCTTTCACTACGTGTTCATGAAATAGAATTGATGTGAAGATCGGTTAGTAGGGAGGATAGTGATGAGGAGCAATCGAGTTTTAATGATGACTTTGAGGAAGAACGTATGTTTGGGGATCAACATAATGGTTTGAGTCGGAAGGAAGGAAATTTTTCTAGGGACGCATTGAATGACTCGTCTGCGGATGAATCGCGAGGTGAACAACGTTCTTCACATGAGAATGGTTTATGGGAGCCTAGCCGTTTTGTTGAGGTGAGGGTGGAAGTATTGGATGAGTTGGTGGGGATGGTTGTGTAACACCTTAAACTCGGATGTCATATTTAGGCCTTAAGCCCAACCTATGACCATAAAATTTCTTAAACCGAGTTTAGCCTAAATAAGGTATTTTCCAAAAACATTAAATCCAATAGTTGAAAATATAGATAAACAATTTAAATCTTTACAAATGAGCTCCACTTTAATTTAAAACATTTAAACATTCGACTTGATTAATACAAATTTAAAAATACGAATTACAAACTCTACCACGTAAGGTCCTATGAATACATAGCTCACTAAACACATGTACCGTACTCTGAAAAACACCACATGCTGGAATCTCATACTGATAGTGCTCATCGATCCCACGAATCAACGATCAACCTATGCACGGGAAAAATGATTTCGTGCGTTGAGCTTACAAAGCTTAGTTGTACACATATACTCTACTATACTTCATGCTAATCATAAACATAAGCATGCAAGCTAGTACGATTAATAAGGAGAGATAAATAAACACATGATGCTACCACAAGTTGCCTAAACACATGATCTCATCAAGGCAATCATCATACATGGCACACAAGGCTCAATTATACTCATAACATGGCAATATAACATCATATAAATGTGGCGCTACCTCTAGCCGCCTAACCTTATTGCATAGCAAGAAAGCATAACCTTCTCATAGCATATAAGCATTATACCACAATATAGGAGTGAGGCCTGCGTCCACTAAGCATCGGGATCATACACTCTGAGTGAGGCACGAAACCACTAAATATTGGGATCATACACTTTATGGGGTGAGGTTTGCGATCACTAAGCATCAGGATCATACACCTATGCTCAGAATCTCTCATCAAGCATCTTCGAATGAGGCCCGGATTCACTAAGCATCAGGATCGTACATTCAGGAATCTTTCATCAAGCATCTTCAAATGAGGCACGCCATATCACACGATCCACTAAGGATCCCTATGGTTGCTATTAAAAGCAAGTCACCCAAGACTTTACCAAGTTAATACATTATAAAAGCATATATTAATCATACTCATTAACTATCTTATTAATCCATATTATCTCATTAATACCCCACGTTAATTTCCATCTTCTTATTAGCATTATAGATTATCTCGCTCAATAGGTACTAGTACTCGAACACAAGCATCGATACGACACCCTTGGGTACAAGTACTCACACGTGTACCAATACTAATATTGTTTATTGGAAATTCTAGATTTCCACAAGTATTGATATAGGTCAACCCGTACCGATATGACCCCCAATCACGTACCAATACAATTGAAGCTCGTACCGATACCCTATTCATGTGTTCGTACAATTTCTTCAAATTACGATATTATAATTCTTTATTTGATCCTTAAAGCTTATGAAAGTCATTAGAGTTTGTTTACTAACACATTCATTCAATTAATATTAATTACCGGCTTCATAACCATTTAGTCGAGTATTTAACCTTTAAGCATAATTCCCATCAAATTACGTCAATCTATTCGAACATGCATACAAGGCATCATGATTATCAATCAACTAAACACTCATAAAGTAACTATACAAGCATCTCAAATGATCCTACATGGTCTCTAAAGTCTCATCATATTCACAACATCATCATGCTTCACACAGATATCAAGTCTCATACTATCGGTCTCCCAACATGCATATTCATCGTCTAACTATTTTGCAGACACTAACACTCAAAACAATCACATTTATGATGCTCATAAAGCAATAGGAGTTCGAGATGTACTAACCTTAAGAGATTAATAATAAATCGTTACTCGAGCTCCTCAAACACTCATTTTGATATGGTATTCAAGCCCGAACAATCCTCATAAATATACGAATATCATAATTACTAATTAACCTTATTCACTGACTAATACACAAGGTCAAACGCGTAAAAATATCTTACTAGGTTATAATTTGGCAAAACGAATTGTGCCAACAATCGCAGAACGTCGATAAACCCCTAGGTAGTATCCATCGAAAAAAGTTAACGGGCAACGATCAACATGGTCAATGGCTCACGACTCGGCTCTAACCCGGCTAAGCTTGTGCGGTTTAGATGGCTCCAACTGCCCAGGACGATGCCCACATATGGCCGATAGTGCGTGTCGTATCATCTGGTCATCGAACAGTGAAAACGAGCTTCAGCTTGGGGTTTTCGGTGATAGAAACTTCATTGGTGGGGTTGGTTCATTGCAACTCATGGTGTGGCTTGGCATTTGAGCTCCTCCGCTTCTTTCTCCTTCTTACGTTGGTGAATAGAGGATCTAACAGAAATGAAACAATCGTCATCTGACTCATCTTAGAGAAAAAAGTCCAACAGTGCCAAAGGTGTCGAAGGTAGAACATCTGTCGATGACGGATCTTGGTCCAAGCATTTTCTCCCTCTGAAACTCTTTAAAACTCTCTACCTATTTCCCCCCACTTTTTTTCTTTTTCTCTCTCTTCATAAAATCTACCTTTTCTTTTTCAACCACCCACACCTATTTAAGTTTCAAACACCACTAATAAAAATCCACTATTCCACCTTATTTTCATTTTAGACACAAACTTTACTCTCTATCCATTTAAGTCCTTAATCTCCTTAATCGATCTTCAATTTAATTTTTTCCTAATTTAATTCACCAACTTAAAGGATCCAAACTTGGATTAGAGGCTTAATTTAATAACGTAGAAATTTTGGTCATTACAGGTTAACTAGGGTGGGGAGCATTGGGATGTCATGAGAGTTCAAGTGAAAGGGCTGCTCAAAGCCTTGCAAGTGGATACGAGGGTGGAGATCGTTACAAGGAGATTTGGTGGTTGAGAGAGAGATGGATTGCATTCAAACAAGTCATTTGGATAAAGATCAACTTGATTCAAATTATGACTATCCTCATGATATGGCGATTGTGGTATTCAATCAGAACTCAAACTTTTTAATTCCTTGTAATGTGGTGTTCGATTTTGATGTCAATTTGTGTGATGGGATTATGGAAACGGTCATAGTAGAAGAAGCGGATATTACGATGTCTTCATTTGTTCAATTAGGTGCAACAGTCTCAAAGAGTTTGGGTAATCAGAGTCGAAAAGTAAATCTGATAGCGGGTAGCTGTGAAGCTTTTGATCAATGTGGTATTGTACAATCAGCGCATGGTTCTTAAAGAAGGTCTTGTAAGGGTGCAAGAAAGGGAGAATCGTTATGTCTCCATCTGTAGTGGCCTATTGATAATAAGCTATTCTGCGAGAAGCACATGCAATGAAGAGGTTAGATTGGTTGGTTAGAGTGTATACGTTAGGATGGGAGAAGGAGTTTATTCAAGACACCTCAAGAATTATTGCTGATCGTGAAAAGTTTCATTGAGATGAAGATTTTGACGTAGAATATTTGTGGTTTGGGGAGTAAGGGTAAAAAAAAAAGGGGTGCAAGATTTGATTCATAAGCAACGTTGTGATTTGGTGATGCTTCAGAAATCAAAGTTGGAGATTGTTTTAGATGCTATGGTGAGTAGATTATGGCCGTCGGATTATTTCCAGTTTGTGTTTGAGGCATCAATTGGAGCATCAGATGGGATTGTTATAATTTGGGAAGGGTCTCATTTTCATTTGGAGTATGTGGTGAGTTATCGACATTGGGTGGTTGTTAACTCCTCAAAAGTACTACTTTTCATATATATATATATATATATATATATATAGTGCTATGTTTTTGCTTGATTTTGAATACATATTTGTGTATTTAGCTAGTAGAATCATGTATTTGCATTAAAGAGTTGAGGAACGTTTCCTTTTCTAGAGTAAAGGTGTATTTTCTTTGTTGTGGCAGGGAAAGAGCATGATGGCAAGAGTAGGACAGGATAGAAGAGAAATGCCGAGTAGCGATTGGAAAGAGTATGATGGGTATTGCCAAGCTCGGTTGGCAAAAAAGGATAGCCAATGTCCAGTTAGTTAGCCGTTGGTCAAAGATCCAGTCAGCCCTAAATTCAAACAAGAGGATAAGAGGATAATGCGCTTATCTCAAGTGCGTAACTTTCAAATTCAAACCCAATCTAGGGTTTCCACGAGTGCCTATTTAAAGAAAGCCCAACGATGAACCAAGAAATCGATTAATGAGGCTGCACCGTGGTGTAGAAAGAGGGCAAACTTTGGTTCGACCAGGCTAAGACCGAGAGCTTTGGATCCATTGAAGGGTTGCGTCGACGAATCTCCTTCTTTACATTTCTTTTAGTTTTAATTCTATTTTAATGATGGTGTTATTTGAAAACGATGATATGTTGATGGTTCCTCCAGCCATGAACTAATTCTTTTAAGTTGGTTGGGGATGTTTTTGCTATGAACGCTTAGTTGTTTTTTAGTTTTAATAATTGAATGCTTTGGCATTTTTGTCTATCCTGCTAGTACTTAATTTTCCTAAATTGTTTGCCATACAATAGTTGGCATTACATGCATATTATCCCTTAATATCTTAACAGACTTAAGAGATACAATTAATTGCCAGGTACTAAGGTGAGAAACTTTGACAGAAGATGTTCAAGTAGATGAGCTTACTTCGGAAGTGAATCTACCCCTTAGGAGTAAAGATTAGAACTTTGCCAAGTTAATTATTGAAAAACATCGCTATAGACATATAGGATTTAATCGTAATTAACTTAGGGCATTTCTATTGACAGAGGCAATATTAACCTTAAAATATGTTCGATAATTAAACCAAGGCTGAAAGTTATTAAAAGTTGTCTTTGCTAGCGTGAAATCCATACATCCCTTGCCAACACCCACCATCCATTTTAATACATTTTCCAATCTACTTGAACTTTTATTTTTCTTTTCCTTAGTTTGTTTTCTTTAATCTAAAACTCAATCCAAACTAATTTGTTTTATTTTACAAGCAATTATCGTGGAATTGAATTCCTGGACAATCTTTGTGGATACGATACTCAGCTTACTGCTGTATTACTTACTGGCCGTGTATACTTGAACGCAAAAAGACCTAAACTTGGCATTATTTTACTAGCATATTTACACTAATTCATCAATTATTTGCCAAGAGTTAGTCAGTTGACAAGTTTTTGGCACCATTGTCAGGGTTGCAACGGAATTTATTGTTTTGACTTTTGCTTGTTTCTGTTTATTTTTATTTATTTTGTTGTTTGGTGTATGACCAAGAACTGCACTATAGTGGGAGATTGGCCATACGAACTAGAGATTGAAAAAACCCTACGTATATTGAAAGAAAACTTCAAGAAATGGTCTTCAGGCTAATGCTTCGATCTCTGGTTCAAAATTTGCTAGTTATCCCAGATTCTTCTTGGTCATAAATCAAAACAAACTTTAATCAATAACTTTGCCAAAGTCCCCAGCAACGACGCCAATTTGACAAGCATCGTAATTGTCAAATAAATTATCCTTAATCACAAAATAAATAATTAATAAGCGTAGTAAAGAGAAGAAGGATAGATCCACATGGACTAAGGAGCTTCTGATATCAGGAGGTTTTGATTCTGACTTTAGCAATTAAGTAAAGAAGGTGGGGGGTTTAATGTAGAAAGTAGATGTAAGCAGTAAAAGTGAGTTTGAAAACAGATTTGGAGAAAATGACGAAAGTAAACTTTGAAAAGAAAACTTGATTAAATGGAGTAGCCTCAAGCTTAGCTTAGCCTTAATTCAAAATGATCATCGAAAAAGATTTTACACCGGATGCATGCCGATTACAGTTTACAAGGCCCAACCCTTGTAACTTACTTTTCACTTTGATAAACCAATAATCCAAAGGCAATATTTGGAATTCAGTTTTTACTTGGACTAGCCACAACTATCGTTGCTAGCACCAATGCAGTTTAAGTGTTAGAAAAGCCCGACTCGAATTATGTTGTCTCAATGAGAATCAAATCCGATCTCAATTTTCCTTAGCGAATCTGTCGAGAAGTGTGTTTATAGGAAGTCGAATATGTTACAAGTCCATCATTCCTCCTAACTTTAAATCAGACAACATTCAGACCAACGTGCGTTTTTTGAGATGAAAGTGTAAAGATTTTTAAAAGAAAGGCCGATTGCCCATCTAAGTTTTCAGAAAATTGAGAATGATATCCGAAGATATTAAGTACTTTTCAATTCTCACAAAACAAATTGAGTTGTTGCTTAAGCCTTTGTCTAATTGGAAAATTAGCTAAGCATGATTATGGTAGAAATCATACTCAGCATTTTAAAAGAAAATAAATGAAAACTTAAAAATAAGAACGTAAAGAAAAAGAGAATTCTATAAACCTTAGAAAGTAAGAACAAAATTAAGAACGATAGATGATTTTCTAGCTTACCCCGGGGGTATTTATAGTATTCTGAAACCCTAAAAATAACCTAGAAATGATAAAAGATAATTCTTGAAAATATTCAAATTAAATCCTAAAAATAAAAGATAATTTCTAATTTGAATTTTAAATGCAGCTGATCCGCTCATTCGTCCTCAATGACTAGACATTCTAGAAGCCGCTGACTGTATCTTCTAGAAGCCGCTGACCGGATGCCACGTCAGATGCTTCATGCCTAGATTCATACCCACTAGCCCAGCCTTGATTCTAGAAAATAAAAACTGCAGAACATGCTCTTTAAATTCTGTTTTCTAGAAATTGAAGTCCTGCACAAAAACGAATTAAAACAACCCAAATCAACAATATCAAAGAATCAACAAGGAGTAATTAACGATAAAATAATAACAAAATAAATCACTCATCACTTCACCCGAGGCCCAAGGAATTTTTATTGGGCATGAATTTATCAGTATACTAGGACACAGTGAACAAAGCTAAGGCCATAGAGAGAGCCTACTTGGAACGAGTTAGAGCTCAGTCCTCTCGATCATCAAAGAGGCCTAGCGAGACTTCTGCCTTGACACAATCTAAACGAGGTAGAGGTAATCGATCACAGAGTAGGGATAAATCTAGATTTGCTCGAAGGAATCATTTTGCAAGGAAATCTCAGAATCCTCAGTCATCAGTTACTGGATTGAGTAGACTTTTGGTTCTATAGTGCAAGATTTGCAGAAATGAACACCTGAGAGTTTGCTGAGCAGGTACAGGAGCTTGCTACAAATGCGGTAGCGCCGAGCACGTTATTAGAGACTGCCTGGAGGACCAGGCTAGTAAGCCTACTCAATCTGAAAGATCTTCAGCTGGATCATCCAGAGGTCGAGGTCGAGGTGGTAGACAACCTAGGACATTGATTCAAGGAACTTATGAAGCTACATCCAATAGGGAATTCAAAATCCCAGCTCGAGTGTACAATATCCGTACTAATTAAGAGAAACACAATACAAACATTATAGCATGTACATTTCAACTTTTGGGTGAGCCTGTATTTACTTTAATTGATCCTGGATTGACTCACTCGTATATTAGTGCTAAGATAGTGGCACAAAGAAAGATTCCTATAAAGAATATAGCTAGTGATGTGATTGCTAGTAACCCACTTGGGCATAGTGCACGAGTGACTAGAATATGTAAGAAATGTCCATTAGTAATTCAAGGGATTAAGTTCCCGGCAAATTTAATGGTTCTGTAAATTTGAAGTTATTCTTGGAATGGATTGGTTATCTGCATACGATGCAGAGGTGAAGTGTAAAGAGAAACGATTAGTACTACTAGGACTAGATGGTTCATAAGTAGTCGTGGTTGGAAAAGGAAATGATTGTCTTAACTCAGTAATCTCTGCATTGTTAGCTTAGAGGATGTTACGTAATAGATGTGAAGTGTATTTAGCCCATATGATAGATACACATGTAGCAAATAAAAAGTTGGAGGATATTCCTACTGTGCGACAATTTCCAGATGTATTTCTGGACGAGTTGCCAGGATTACCCCCAGATAGGGAGGTACAGTTAGAGATTGATGTTTATCCTGAAACTGAGCCGGTATCGATGGCACCATATAGAATGGCGCCAACTGAATTAAGAGAGCTGAAAGCTCAATTACAAGAGTTATTAGACCGGGGTTACATTCGACCAAGTGTATCACTATGGGGTGCCCCGGTGTTATTTGTAAAGAAAAATGATGGTTCCTTACGACTGTATATAGATTATCGACAATTGAATAAGGTAACTATTAAGAACAAGTATCCGCTACCAAGAATTGAAGATCTATTTGATCAAATTTGAGGAGCAACTGTGTTTTCAAAGATAGATATTCGATCAGGATACTATCAGCTCAGGGTTAAAGAAGAAGATATGCCAAAGACAGCGTTCAAGACTTGTTATGGATATTACGAGTTTCTGGTAATACCATTTGAACTTATGAACGCCCCCGTTGCATTCATGGATCTGATGAATAGGGTATTTTAACCCTACTTTGACCAGTTTGTAGTAGTCTTTATAGACGATATTTTGGTATACTCAAAGACAGAAGCTGAGCATGACCTCCATCTTCGAGTGGTATTACAAACATTGAGGGATAAACAACTTTATGCTAAGTTCTCCAAATGTGATTTTTGGTTGTCAGAAGTTACATTCCTTGGACATGTGGTATTAGCAGAAGGAATAAGAGTTGATCACAAGAAAGTGCAAGCTATTCTCGAATGAGAGGCACTGAAAAATGTCTCCGAAGTTTGAAGTTTCTTGGGATTAGCTAGATACTATCGACGATTTGTACAAAAATTTTCTATCATTGTTATGCCACTTACCCAGCTACTACGAAAAGGTGTTCCATTTGTATGGACAAAGAAGTTTCAGGAAAGTTTCGAGAGACTAAAGAAAGTTTTAACTAAGGTGCCGATTCCAATACAACCATAACCAGGAAACGAGTATACTTTGTACAATGACGCATCCCATTGTGGGTTGGGTTGCATGTTGATGCAAGAGGGTCATGTTGTAGCTTATGAATCGTGACAGCTCAAGACTGATGAAATGAACTACCCAATGCATGATCTGGAAATGGCAGCTGTGAGTTTTGCTTTAAAAATCTGGCGACATTATCTGTATGGTGAAAAGTGTCATATTTATACAAACCACAAAAGTTTGAAGTACCTGATGACACAAAGAGATTTGAACATGCGGCAACGAAGATGGGTCGAGTTTTTGAAGGATTACGACCTGGCTATTGATAATCACCCTAGAAAAGCTAACGTAGTAGTAGATGCTCTTAGCCAGAAGACATTTTCTGTTCTACACGCAATGAATGCACAACTATCTTTGGGACAAGATGGTTTATTAGTAGTAGAGTTTCAGCTTAAGCCAACTTTTCTGGATCATATCAAAGATTTACACCTTTCAGACGAAAAATGTCTTGAAAAGAGAAGGTAAGCTGAATATGGGGAAACACAAGATTATGAGATTAAGTCTGATGGTTGTTTGTATTATCGAGGTAAAGTGTATATTCCTGATAATGGGAATCTGAAGAAAGAGGTCCTGTCAGAAGCCCATCATAGTCCGTTAACCATGCACCCAGGGAGTAATAAGATGTATCAAGATCTGAAGACTCGATATTGGTGGTTAGGAATGAAAAGAGCAGTATCGGAGTTTGTGACCAAGTGCTTAACATGTCAGCAAGTTAAAGCAGAACATCAAGTGCCTTCTGGACTACTTCAGCCAATCTCTATTCCTCAATGGAAGTGGAAAAGAGTGACAATGGACTTTATCTCAGGGTTGCCAGTTACATCGAACAAAAGAGATGCAATATGGGTCATTATAGATCATCTAACGAAGTCTGCACATTTTATACCAGTTCGTATGAACTATTTATTAGATAAGTACGCATAACTGCATGTTAGAGCAATAGTACGACCGCATGGTATTCTGGTATCAATTGTGTCAAATCGATACCCAAGATTTACCTCTCAATTTTGGAGTGCATTACATGAAGCTTTGGGTACTAAATTAAATTTAGTGCAACATTTCACCCGCAAACAAATGGGCAATCATAGCGAATAATATAGATTCTGGAAGACATGCTTCGAGCTTGTATAATTGAGTTTTCTAGATCATGGGAAAAGTACTTACCTCTAGCTGAATTCGCTTACAATAATAGTTATCAAGCAAGCATCAAGATTGCACCTTTTGAAGCACTTTATGGGAGGAAGTGTAGAACTCCTCTTAATTGGTTTGAATTGCAAGACCGAAATGTTCAGAATGATCTGAAAACAGGTGGGATTGACTTAACTCGAGAAATAGAAGACAAAGTAAGGATTATTTAGAACAATATTAAAGCCGCCGCAATCAGACAAAAAGCTTATGCAGACAAAAAGAGGAAAGATATTGAATATGAAGTAGGGGACAAAGTATTCCTAAAAGTTTCAGCTTGGAAGAATGTGCTACGATTTGGTCGGAAAGGAAAGCTTAGTCCCAGATTCATTGGGCCATACGAGATTCTAAAAAGAGTTGGACCAGTGGCTTATCAATTAACGTTACCTCTAGAGATGGGCAAGATTCATGACGTATTTCATGTATACATGCTTCAGAGGTATCGATCAGATCCTTCGCATGTCATCACTCCTAAAGAAATTGAACTGCAACCAGATGTAACCTACGAAGAGGAACCAGTGGAGATTTTAGCGTACAGAGTCAAAGAATTAGGGAACAAGAAGATTCCATTGGTTAAAGTATTGTGGAGGAATCACAAGGTCGAAGAAGCCACCTGGGAAACTGAATAGAAGATGAAGGAACATTATCCACAACTTTTCAACCTAGGTACGTTTTAAAATTCGAGGATGAGTTTTCTTAAGGGGGAGGAATTGTAATACTCCGAAAATATCTTTTTAATTTAGTTAAGGATTTATATGAGGTTTGATCCGAATCTGAAAAGAATAAGGCCTAGTGATCAAAATGACACGTTGGTAAAAGTTTGGGGACTAAAGTGTAAAATATCAAGTAAGTGATTTTATTCCGTATAAGGATAAATCTGATCAAAATAAGAATTTTGATATAAGATTTTGGAATTAAGATGCAGTAGAAAGTATCGAATTTGGATCAAATAAAATTATTAAGCGTGCTTAGGCCAGAGTAGCACTAGGATGGGTGACCTCTAGGAAGGTCCCATATTCGTTTTTTTATCAATATAAATGACTCGGAAAAATTAGGAATAATTCGTATGAATATCTGTTAAAGGAATTTTAAGGAAAACCTTTATCCGATAGAGATTTCGGGTAATAATCGGTATTTTAGACCGAGTCAAAGTTTTGGAGTTTGACTTCATAAATATGGGAGATTTATTATGACAATATTATTTATTTATGGAATTTAGAGATATGAGATTTTTGGATTAGATTCGATAGTTCGATCAATGGAAAATCGTATTAGGTGATTATCGGATAATTGGATCGAATAAAAATCATAAAGTAAAATTTTATGATTTCTTTGGGAATGACTGGTTATGAAGGAACCAAATTGGTTCAAATTTAATGCAGTGACAATTTTAAAGAAGGATTGTAAATTAGGATGTAATTGAAGGACAATTTAGTAAAATATATTAAAATGAATTTAAAATTCATTTTAATCATACAAGTGGCAAAATAAGAGTAAAATGAACAAAAAATTTTGTTCATCTATTTTCCTTCAAACCGTGGGAGAGAGGAACAAAGGAAGAAGAAGAAAACTCAATTTTCAAGTTTGATTTGGAAGGTTTACAAGTAAGATTAAGGTATGATGCTTTGGAAAAAAATAATCTATGCTTAATTCTCTTTCTTTTGGTAGTAGTTTTTCATAGCAAAGTGAAGTATAGATTATGTTCTTAAAGAGAAAGAAAATTGAATTTATGAATACATGATGGAATTAAAGTTTGATTTGAGTAGATTTGATGTTGTTGGCACGAAAACAAGCTTGAATTAGAATTAATTTTATTTTTAAGAACATAAACCCTAACCCTAAGTTTTGGGAATTTGGTTAGGGAATTGAATCAAGGATGAAAATGAATAAATTATGAAACTAGAAGCCTTGTTTTGATGTTAGGATGATTTAATTCCCTATTAGATTCCAAGTGACTAATTCGGCTAGAATTGGAAATATAGGGGAACTATTGTGAAATTTATTCTAGCATTAGAATTGATGAGATTATGATTACATTAGATTGGAGGAGGAAATAAATTTATTAAGCAAAAATAAATAATTAAATTCCTCCAATAAGGTGATGACACGTGTCAGCACTTTAATTGAATGATTAATTTATTTAATTAAATTAAAATTAGGATCAAATTGATATAATAGGTAACTAACAGGGACCAAATGTGTAATTATATAAATTTTCCTTTAACAACCACTTCACTCATTTAACGGCACTTACCTTCGAGTGACCAAAAGTTTACAGATCGAAAACATAAGCGACCTTATCGATAGAATTTGAAAATCGGTGACCAAAACTATACGGAGGGAAAACATAAGTGACTATTCCACTAGTTAACCCATTTAAATATTTAATATTATTTTCAATTATAAATAGGATTAAATTGAAAGAAAGCGTAAATAATGAGAGATAAATTTATTAATTTTTTTAATTAAGACTAAATTAATTGAATGTGTAAATAAGGAGAACTAAATGTGCTATTATACAAAGTTTCAAAACAGTCATATTTAGTATTTAATGGCCAAGTTACTATTTTGTTACAAAACATAAAATTTAATTGTCATTTTGTAACATTTAAAAGTTTGGTTACTATTTTTATTTTTTTTTAACAAAGTTTAGTGACCATTTTAGTAGTTTACCCTGAAATTAATTTGTTAATTGAACAAATCTCAAATACAAAAAAAAAAAAAACCAAAGTCGGCAGTTGCTGCCGGCGACTCCCTCCCCTCCGTTCAATGTTGTCAGTAGCTGATGGTGACTGCCAATGTAGAAAACAAGAAAATTTTTAAATAATTTCTGACATGAACTATTTTTCAAATTTCCCCTGTTATTAGGATATTTCTTGACTCAGTAAAATTTTGAAGCTCGTTAGTATATTCTATGGCGGCTAGCCATAGTAGATTATGTTCTTTCTCCAAAAATAAAAAATACTATCAAGTTCTAATATAAATTTCACTTTTTGTGTATCACATTTAAATTATGTAAAAATGCCTGAAAAAGAATTCGATTCTCATACTCTAGAATACAAATAACTCTGCACCAACTTCTGAAAATTGCAGATGAACTAGGAAACTGTAATTTCATGAGTAAAAAGTGTACAGACAGATTCTCTGAGCCATTACAAAAATTTAAGCTTAGATTCCATGGTGCAATAAATGGATTCTACATATTCTTTTTAATGACATCCCATGAGGATTCAGGCTGCTTCTGCAAAGACAAAATTCGAGAACCGTACTATGAAACTTCAATTCCGATGTATATACTTCCCTTTCTGCAGCTTCAGTTCCGGACGCCGAGCTTTGTGCAATGGTAAAAAAAATGTATAGTGTGCAGGGTACAAATGCCATTTACATCATCTTGACACACATATTATACTCGGGGATTTTTCCAACTAGAACCATGTTCTTCATGCTGTGGTCTCATTGGATTGAACAATCATTTCCCCATCGGTCACAGGAACCTCGGATGTCTTTTTGTGTTTTGCTTGCATCTGCTCCAACTCTTTTTCTGAGAACACTTCGGATTGCAAGGAAGGGTGTATCTTCTTCACATGCACCCATGTCAACTGCCAAAAACTATCTGCACCAACATCATCACTAGGCATGAGCGTACCTGTTGTTTTCATCACCAGCAGGGTGTTCTTGAGAAGCTCTGGGACTGATTCGAGAATTTTTTCACTAAGATTTCCCTGGAACTTAACCTTCATATATCTCTCCATACGATCAAGAACCCCGAGCCACAGTTTGCGGAAGGATGGTTGCTGTGACAGTTCCTGAAGTGAATGTAAGAAAGCTTTCGTCATTAGTTTTGAAGCTAAAACAAGTGTACCCTCCATTTTCTTGTATTCTTTAGAGGAGCTCCCCAGTGCAATTTCTAGCAAATCATCCATTAATGTAAAAACGACTTGATCAAAACACTGGAACCAAATATTGTTTGGAATGTGAATTGCATCTACCCCGGCCAAAGACTGCTGTAACTTTAAAATAGCGTGGTTCCTCACCTCCTCCCTCTGGTCCAAACATACGGCCCTCAGTGCCTGCACCAATCTCAGCCACATCTCTCCAATGTCCTCACTGACTTTCATAGCAGCCTCCAGCTCGACAGTATTCTTGGCCTCATGGGACCATCGTAGAAGACAAGCAACCGAACCTGCCATCATTTCTATGGAAGAGATGGATCTATCAATTTCTCCAACCCGAGACTCAGCAAACTCCCTTGCTGCATCCACACAAAGAACATAATTAGATGGCAAAAGATGTGCCCCATCAAACATAATGAATGATAGTGCCACAAATCCGAACTCCGATGCTTTTGGATGTTGAGCAGAGATATATAGCAAGGAGATGATTGTGCGCCAACCAGAATGGGATCTGATGTGCATTGCATTAGCACGTACAAGATGCATGTCTTCTTGAGTGATAGGTTCACAATATTCTTCAGCAACCCGAGCAACAAGTTTCAATATTAGCTGCATTGACTTCAAAAGCTCATTGGTTAGATTTTCCTTGTAAGCAAGCAAGCGCTGGCATATCTTAAGGAGCCCAAACACGGCTTTCTCCACTAAAGCACAAGGCACTGCTTTCTGATGGACAATATCTGATATGAGCTTGTAAACATTTTTCCAGATAATCAAAATCCTATCCCGATTATTTAGTGTAATAGCAATCAGCAACTCCAGGCAGAACACTGCACTGTCTTCATCTTCTACAATGCCACTTCCCTTGCTGAATTGACCTGCAGCAAGATGAGAGCCTCGACAAGCTGCAATAAAGACTCAGATTGGAGGAACTTACTCTCCATGAAGATGTTATCGATGTGGCATGTCTGCACTATCTCTCGAAGGAACTGTTGAGCGGCAAGTTGTTCCTCAGTCGGGTGTAGCATTGGCTCCTCCACATCAAAGGATAGGAGTTGGCTGAATCGACCAATCAGGCTGGAGGACCTCCGGGGGATGGTTGCAAGTGCTGTCCATGATGTTGACAAGGAACTTGTGTCAGGCTTACTCCGTTCTTGGTCAGATGAGGAATCTGTTTCAGTGGCTGTATCACTAGCCAGATGAGGCAGAAGTCCGAGCCTGTGCAAGCTCAAAATACAATCCAATATGCTTCTCCATCCACTGTGGATATAATCACCATAGCTATTTGCTATGTTGAAAACAGTTGTGGTTGCCATCCTGGCTCTGGGATCATCTCCAAAGGAAACAAAGGCATCTTCAAAAGACAATGGAATCAAAAGGGTTGTCAATTTACAAAGGGATACAACCAAATCATCCAACATATCACCAAAGTGATAGTGCGCTGAAATTTTGGCAATCGCCAAGAATCCATCGATGCATGTTTGTAATGCATCTTCCTGTTCCACTTGATCGAAAACCACAGATATGGCAGCAATACTGGGGGCAGACAGGATAGCGAACATATCACGGTCCAGGTGTGCTCTAGAATCACAGCAAATGAAAGGAGTGCTTTCTTTGGATTTGCATATCACATTAATCCAGCGGCTTAATACCATCATTGGGAAACCAGCACCTTTATCGGGGATCATCTGAATCTCATTCTCACATATAGAGTGGTAAAGCTCAGACAAGTACTCTCGAGGAAGATCTTCTCCCCCATTGATGAGTCGATTGTTACGGATAAAATCCTCTTCAGTCATCTTTTTCTTAACCTGGACATTGTGTTGATCTGTGTTGAGCATTATAAGTGAATATGACAACAAGAGAGCAGCATCTTTATCACATAATATGTGTGGTGATTGCTCATAATATCTTTCAGCAAATGCCTCTAGCACTCTCTGTATCTTTTGTGATTCTCCAGGCAATCGAAAAGTTCCCAAGAAAACACGTAATGCTGAATCTAAAGTCATGTCATGAAAATCGAAGGTCCTAGCAAATTCACTAAGCACCTGAACACAAAATTCATCATGATTACCTAGAAAGTCTCCAATAAGATTCTTATCTAACCCATTTGTGTACCTAAAGAGTGAGGCTACACTTTCTGGGTCAAGCTTATCTGGTAGTAGATGGACTCCTTGGAGAAACTCTAGACCTTTCCTGGGATCTTGATTAAAATGGTCAGCTCCAATTGTCAACTTTCGCTTGATGTGCTTCATTTTACGAACAAAAGGAATCCAAGAATTAGGATCACTGTAGTTCAGGCATTTCAAAGTCCAGAAAGCTTCATATCCTTCGGGATCTGTCGAAGCCTCCTCTGAAACATGCAATTCATTACCAGTTCTCTCAGCCATACCTTTTATCATAGATACCAGACCATTCAGAGCAAGGATATGCATTGCAGACAACGGACCATTCACGGGAAATGCGCTCTTTGACAACATGTAGGCAATGTCTCCAAAAACATTACTGCAGGTTATGTCACAATCAAAATTAGCATACATCTCAGTCACAAACATTGGCTGCCTACAAAGGTCAATCAAAGCTTCCATGGCAACCTCTTGTTGTTGGTACGAAGACCCATGCTTGCTTTGTGCAAGCTTCAAAAGCACACAAGAAATGAAAGCTTCAAGCTGCACTTTTAGCTCGGTGCGCAAATGATGATATAGATTGATTACGATGCTACATACAGTTGAAAGAATAAGTGGGCTCATGGATAGGCCAAATTGCATCAGATTATAGAACAGTTCATCCTTTACTATAGCCAATAACCTGGGGTGTTTGCTGAATGACGACCCACCCAATTCTATAGCCGAATTAATTAAGCCTAGTGCAAAGAGAGGAACATCTTCTTCATATGCTATGGGATTTGATTTAGGGCCGATGCCAAAGTTTTC
Organism: Hibiscus mutabilis; assembly: GCA_019671005.1. Classification (NCBI taxonomy): domain Eukaryota; kingdom Viridiplantae; phylum Streptophyta; class Magnoliopsida; order Malvales; family Malvaceae; genus Hibiscus; species Hibiscus mutabilis. The sequence goes on from CM033728.1 coordinate 36,519,418, forward strand.
AATGACATTTAACAAAGAACACAAAAATTGAAATATCTCCACCATGCACGGGATCCCAAAAGGTGCCATCATCAATATCTCACCATGTTGAGCATCCTCCTTAGTATCACTTTCACCAAGCTTGATTATGTCTGTTCCAGAAGCTGAGTTAACCACAGGAGGGCTAGAAACATCGATTCCCACATTTGCATTTTTTAACTGTGTACTCGCATTCATGTGATTTACATTCTGCATGCCCATCTGCAGAAGAAATATGAATTTATAAATTACAAATTAAAACACAGCATGTCATCCACTGCAAAAATTACAAATTACCACTCCTGAAGCAGATAATGAGCTTCCATCAGCCATTTCATGTTCTGTGCTGCAGAGCTCAGGAAGATGTGAGAAAATACATCTAACTATTTCATGAATCGTATGCCGAGCTATCCGCTGCAACAGTTCACCTTTGGAGCTTGCTTGATGAACAATACGAAAGCATGTATTTGCAATCATGCAAACATGCTTATTACTCAACCTAGTTGCAGCCTTACTTTTCATGCAAGCTAGAAGAACCTGAAGTATCTTCATTAGCACCCCTTCTTCAGATGCTGGATCGGTTACCTCAAACCGGCAACTTGTGACGGCATCAACAATCATATGCATAGCATCTCCCACATATACAATATCCAAATCAAGTACATCAATGGTTAAGATTTTGTAAATGGAAGATAAGGCAACACCAGTTATTGGTGCACCGGTTTCATCAGATTGAATTACATCCAAAAATGGCTGTAGGTACACAACTGGGTCAACGTTTTGCCACTGGTGTTGCCATGAAAATATATTTTTCCGCAATTCTTTCAAGGAATGGATGAGGGAATGCTCTAGCTGATCACCGTCTGCAACATTGCGGCCTCCCCATCGAACATTTCTTCTCATGACAGCCAAAACAGCCACAATTTCAGAATTAATCATACATGCAAAAGCACCACGGGAGGGCTTGATAATTTCTCCAATAAATCCATTCCTTCCAGATTGTGTAATCACATCCCCCATATTCAACCAAGATTCTTAGTCCAGTGAAATTTATACTTCACCAAAGAAGTTGGCTACTATACAAACAAGACAGTGAACTCTGGTGAAATCATATTATCTCCTGCAATTGAAAAAGATTGTCAATATAAATGAATTCGTATATATATATAATAGAGGCTGCCTTAAAAGTGAGCTTCATAGGAAATTTTCATGTTTCAAAAGCTCTTTCTCATGCAACAAAGCAAGAAGTTTCAGGGAAAGCAAGGTCTCCAGATTCTTATCAATCAAATAATTCAATAAGAAGAAAAAAAACATAAATTCAATGCCTAAACAGTTTGAGCCTTTTGTTAATCATCAATTACTAGTAATATACAGTATTACAGATACAGTAACATTATAACAATCATGACCAATTAAAACGTCAATCATGTTAAACAATCATTGCGTGTTCTAAGCTTGAATCAAAGCAACAATATAAAGGAAAATATAAAAAGGAACCAAATTGTGATTAGAACTTGATAATGGAAAAAGTAACAGAAGCCCAATGAAGGAAACAATGTGTAGAACTGAAAGACATAAAAAAATCAAAAATAAAAAATGGACTCAAAATTGAAATTCCAGAAACCTGATCTAACCCAAATCATTAAAACCGTAACAGCCTCAAAATAAAACTTCAAACAGAACATGATTGAATGGCTAGCTTTTTGAAGGGTAAATCATGACCCATCAAATCTGGGTCGATTTGGATGGCAAAAGAATCGTTAGTTTACCCCCCCCCCCCCGGGAAAAAAAGTGGGAAAATGGATCGACTGAGAAAATATGGTACCTTGTGGAGGATTCAAAGGTTGGGAATTGGAGAATAACATGAGAAAGGAGTGAGCTCTGAAGAAATTCTGGAGCCTTTTTTCGGGTTACAAGGGAGAATGTAGGGAGTTGGAAATGAGAAAAATGGAGTTCTTTTTGGAGTGGCGATTTTTTTCTCTGTGTGCAATGGAAATTTTGATATGATTTTGTTCGCGGTTTGAGGAAAGAAGAGTTCTTTTTTGGCCATTAGAAAATGAGAAAAAACTTCCATACACATTCTTAATTTCAAGTTAGGGTAAACTACATTAATAGTCGCTTAACTTCAAGTTATGTATCAATTTAGTCACAAAATTTTAAAACGCTTCAAGTTTAGCACAAACTTTCAATTGCATATCGATTTGGCCACTGGGCTGTTAAATCATAAGGGTAAACTACATTGATAGTCATTGAAATTTTAGGGCACTTTACTCTGGTCACCAAATTTTTAAATCTTACTTTATAGTCACTAAACTTTTAATTCAGTTCATTACGTTAATTGTTATCAATTGCCATTAAAAACTATCCTCAAAAGTCTTCTTCCTCAAAAACCCTAATTTTAAGAATTGATAACATGCATAAAAGGTTGATTTTTAGATGAATAGAGCAGTTGTCGGTCAATCCCAACGGTGAAAAGATTTCTTTTAGTTAACCTGACGGTACTATTGTTGGTTATCATTGTTATAGCTTGTGATATTTTTAATTATCTTTTAAAATTTTAAAACTATTTTTATTCTTAATATTTGTTTACTATCTTTTTGAATATTTTAATAATTTTAATATTTTAAATATTTAAAGTTTTAAATAATTTCTTAATTTTTAATTTTTTTAAAGATTAAATAGATCCTCAAACTTTTTATAAAAAGCAATTAAACCGTCGAACTTGAAAATTAATTAAATTTCTCTATCACTTCAACACTGTAAACCACCACATTAACACCATAACAATTAACAATAATTTCCGTTGGTCAAATGATTACATTATTTTTTTTTTGAATGCAAAATAAATTTAGACTATATTAATTTTTTTCAAAAATTCAAAAGTCTCTTATACCATTAAGCTAATTTCTTTTTTATAACTATGAGGTGGAATCCACATTTTATGAATAGAAAATTTCTGTTTTTTTGTCCTGTTTATACCCCCAATAAAAAAGTAGGTTTAAGTTTAGAGTTAAAGTTTAGGGGAATTAGGGTCATAGTATCTTTTTAGGGTTTAGAATTTAAGAACACGACCTAAAAATTAAACTTTTAGTGTTAATGCATAGAAAGAGACACCCAAAAAATTGAAGATTTTTTGTTCACTTTTTATTCTAGTTATTAGTCCTGTAGTTGTACGAATGCAAGACAATTATCAAATTTTCATGAGTAGTTGCATTCAAGTTCGGGTGAGTCTACGGTGCAACAGTTTAAAATGCGGCTAATATATGGCGTTACATGTTTTCTCAGTTATAGGTTACCAACCAATTCAAAAGGTTTTGGGTAGCATTTAAGGTTGGCGAATATAATGTTTGACCCTTGTAATCACTAATTTTATCAGGAGTATTAATCCTTTTTATATTTTTGTCAATTTTACAATAATGAGCTTTTCTTTTAATAATTTATTTATCACATGTTACTTTGTTGCTACTATCTATTTAAAAACACAAAAAATTTTATACTATGTATTATGTGTTGATTTAATTTGAAAAAAAAAAAGAAAAGAAACATTGTTATTGCATATGAATCTTACTCGTTACCTTATGCTATTATTACTAGTTTTAATTGCCATTATTATTAGTTTTAATTGGTTACGATTATAGTTATTACTGTTATTATTATTTTTTGTTTTGGTTATTATTATAATATTATTATTATAATATTATATTACATTAGCATTAGTATTATTATTAAACACAAAAACAGAAAAAAAAACCAAAATTAAATAACAATTATTAAATAAAACCCCAAATGTTTATTATTAACAGTCCAAATACACAAAACCCAAAATTTTTACAAGTCTGGCCCAAGGCCTAAGTCTGCCCTAACTTTGAAACCCTAATCTACCTGCTTGATTTTTGCGCAGCTCATCCTGAACCATTAGATCGGGGAACTTGATCAGACGGTCCAGATTACACGGAACGGGAGGAAACCTTAGCAGTTGTTCATCTGCCAGCGCCGCATTAATCATAGCCCTTGGATATCAGGGTTGAACGGACGGTCCAGATCACGCGATGAATATTCTGGAACCCTCACGCACCCACGTGTGGCTCATCAGTTCCCCTCACGCTTACGTGGAATTCACGCCCTGGCACCTTAGATCTCTATGCGCGCCTCCTAACGATTCATCTACCTCACCAGAATCTCTCTCTGGTCCCCTCCTCCTCACCAAGCAGCCACGATATTCACGCAACAAAAATAAACAAACATCAGAAAAAAAAGGCGAAGGTCAAAGGCAACAAAAATGGGCAATTCATAGAAGAGTTCGACGGATTTCAGAGAAAATTGCAACAAATCAAATTTGTTTTTTCTTTTTTATGTAACATCGTCGGTTATAAAACCTAACCAAAAAACATTGTAAAAAAATAGAGAAGTAATACAAAAAAGTAAAACCTTGAGGTATATTTTCTCTTTTTCAGTTCAATTCATGCATATAAAAAATAAAGAAGAGAGAAATCGGCTAGGGTTTTTACCTTCGATCTGGTGGTCGTTTAACTTCTTTTGCCCTTTTACCGACGATAAACTCGAGACCTCTAGTCGATAGTGGTGAACCCGTGAGAAGGCAGAGGTTAGGGTTTCAAATTAAAAAGCTTTTCTTTTTCAAAAAGTTTCTTTTTAGGTTTGGCTTTTCAAAAACGTGATTTGAGGTTTGATTTTCAAAATATCTGAGAGGGATCTGGTTTTTGAGTGAAAGGAGTTTTTTTTTATGTTTTAGGTTGTCGGCACCGGTTAACGGTAGCCGACGCCGATTAACGGCGGTGGCACAACGACCGAATTTTGGGTTTTAAAGTAGAGAAGGTTTTGGGTTTAGAGTTTACTTTGCAAAGCAAAAAAAATAGTTGCTTTAAATGTGTTGAAAAAATGAGCAAAAGGGGGTTCCCGTTCGGGTAAAACCCTTATTTATAGAAGGTTTTATTTTAAAACGGCTTAATCTGCTTCAAACCCTTCCATGCTTTAGACTTCTCACGTAAAGGGCTTCCGCCTTTCAAAATAACAACCATGTCCCTGCTTTTTTTTTTCCAAAATCTTTCAATCTTATCCTATTTTCAAGCTGAATCGGTTTTTAAAAAATGGTCTTATTACTTCAGGTCCCTCCGTGTTTTATAAAATCTTTTTTAAATCCTTCCGCATTTCGAAATCATTTTCACAGCCCTTCTTGGTTTTTTAAACTTGCAATTCCATCATTGTTTTCAACTTAGACCTGATTTTAATCGAATAATGCCCCTTTGGGTCCTCCAATTTTCAGTTCCATTGTAATTTAGTCCCATCCAGTGTTTGAAAACACCCTGTTGCCCCCCTAACATTTTATTTTTGTTTCGATCTAGTCCCTTTATACAATTACGTTTTTATTTACATTATGTATATATGTTGTACGTATCATTTGATAGCATGTATATATTATTTCATACAAGTATGGATTATATGTTCGTTTACGTTGTTTTAATACATGTTTATGTTTTTTTCATCTCGTTTATATATATGACATGCCATGTTATGTCGCATTCGAATATTAAAATTTGTTAATGCAGCGCCTTGTTATTCGGGAGTAAACGCGGCCAGTACCAAACGTAGTGGTGGTGGTTTGCAGTTTACTCTCGAATAACGGGACCCTTAAAATTTGCTCACATTAATTTAATCGCCACTTTAATTTGGAAAGTTTAATATTAACGAAGCGGTAATTATTTATTTTCTTTTTACGGTATCAATTTTTGGGTGGTGTGGGGTGCCAAAACTCTCCCATCCGTAACCGACTCCCGAATCGACTTTCAAACGAATCTTTGGTTTTATGGTATTCGGCCTACCGCAGTGGCCAGTGGCGACTCCAAGTTTTATTATTCTCAAAAACACGAATTTTTAAAGAACTCCCCGTTTTCAAAAGAATTTTCCCTAAAAAAAACAAAAATGAAAGGAACCCTATTACTCATTTTTAGTGATCATTCGACTGTCAGAAAAAAATTAGGTTGCTACAACCCTTAAACTGGGTTTTTCTAACATTTTAGGTGCCGAGTTAAATGTTTCCCTTTGAACTTAGAAAGTTAAATATGATCGTAATATTTTAGGTTCTTGAACCGCACAAACTGCCTTTCTGTAACATTTTAGGTGATGAATGAAATGTTTCATACAACTTAAAAAGTTAAATATCTCAGTAATAATTTAGGTTCCCTAACGCCAAACTGAATGCAATTAACATTTTAAGTGTCGATCCCGAAACTAAATTTCATTAACATTTTAGAGTCAAACTGAATGTAGGTAACATTTTAGGTGTCGATCTCGAAACTGAATTTCATTAACATTTTAGGGTAAAAACTGAATGTAGGTAACATTTTAGGTTTCGATCCCAAAAATGAATTTCATTAACATTTTAAGGTCTGAACCCCAAACTAATTTTCAGTAACATTTTGGATTCTAAACCCCAAATTGATTTTTAGTATCATTATAGGTCACGAACCCCAAAGTTGTTATCGGTAACATTTTAAGTGTCGAACCCCAAATTGATTATCGGTGACATTTTAGGTGTCAAACCGGAAACTCGTTTTGGGTAACATTTTAGTTGTTGAACCCCAAACTGAATTTCATTAACATTTTAGGTGTCGAACCCAAAACTGAGTTTTGGTAACATTTTAGGTGTCGAACCTCAAATTGATTATCAGTAACATTTTAGGTGCAAAACCCCAAACTAATATTATCAGTAACATTTTAGGTGTCGAACCTCAAATTGAGTATCGATAACATTTTAGGTGCCAAATTCCAAACTAATTGTCAGTAACATTTTAGGTGTCAAACCTTAAATTGATTATCGGTAATATTTTAGGTGTCGTACCCCAAACTAATTATCGGTAACATTTTAGGTGCCGAACCCCAAATTGTCTATAAATATATGTACACTTCTACCATATTTTTGCACCAACATTTAAAAATTATGGCAAGATTTTTTACAAATTGTTTTTTTAGGAACTTACCTCTACACTTCATTTAATAGCAACATCAAGAATGATAATTTGTTTGAGTTGATTTCCACGGAGGTTAGCAAATCAACAAGGAAGAAATTCTTTTCATTGCAAGCCAAAAAACCTTGTGGCCCTAAAGCTCATTACATGCTAACGATATGTAATGCAAGTGACTTTCGCAAGATGTTTAGGAGATACAACCATGTAGGGGGTACCAACATCAAGTTGTATGTAAATTTTGATGAAGTTGATAGTTCATCAAGAATCACATGAGGTGCTCTACCTTCCGCAGATGAAGATACTATTTCTTTACGTAATTCTAGGGGACGATATGAGAAAAAACAAATAATTAAGGAATTGAACGTTACATCAGATATATGTACATACTACGACAGTACAGAAACAAACTCTTTTTCCATTCATTTTAACTAAACTAAACTTAGTATCAATGAACCATGTATCAAATTTTATATCGTACTTTTTAATCTAATTTTTGTTTGTGTTGGTGATCATATTTCTCACACATCTATTCCTCGGAAAAATGTACCAAATGTAATGGGATTTTGACAACATAATCATAGCTGAGTATATCGTTAAACACGTTCGACATTGTTTTAGCATCGATAAGTATCGATACTAAACTTCGAGTTTTGATAATCTTCAATATGACCCTGTAATCTTACAAGATTTGGTAACATTTAAGGTGCCTATTCTAGTTATAAGTATCGAATCTCTTACATAAGTTTCGATACTTCCAATAAAATATGAACATGTAACTATACATGAACATGAACATTGTACACGACTAGTATCAAAACTTTACAAGATTAGGTACATTTTATAGTTTGAGTATCGAAACTCTTAGTCATGTTACAGCTAAGAATCCTGACAGGAAAAGATGTGTCAGGCACGTACAACAGAGAATCCTGATAATGAGATGACGTGTCAGTGACATGCATAAAAGATTCTTGATATGAGTCGTGTTAGAGTACAGATTTCACTCAGGTTACTTTCACGATAGGTTTTGATTTCTTTCTTACTAGTCGTGTTGTGAAACTCATTTCAGATTACATTGACGATAAGCAGGCAGTTGTTAGTTTCTAAACGTATTCTGTATTGTTTGTTTTCTAGAAGGTAAGTTAAATCTTGTTCATATCTCTAGATGAAAAAAATTTATTACAACATAACACAGCATGAAATAATCAAAACAGACTTGTAGAACATCGCATTGTTTTTCAGGTTTTTTTCTTTCAACTTCAAATTTCTCTAGTTTTTGTCCGACCTTCTTACTTCATCCATATTCACCAATTTCTACAATTCAACATCCTGAATTCTAAATTCCCTATTTTTAGCCAACAACGTTTGAACCTGGTTTCTCAATTTTTCAACATCGATCGAATTTCCGTCATTGTCAATCTATTTAAAATAATCACTGCGACTCTACAAATGTGCAAAAGAAATTCAGAATAATGCATTAATTGAAACATTGGAAAAGTAAACCCAACTTATTACTTAATACCTCAGGGCCTCTAGCACATCCATAAAATATCTTCCCTTTGCTTCGTGGTACAGTTGAAGTGCAAACTGGTGATTGCAAGCCAAAATAATAGTGAACAATGTTTCCTTCAGCACGGTATTTAGAACTTTCAATAGACATAGTCGAAGGAAAACTCAGACAGTTAACATTGCACAGTGCAAAGATGGAAGTGGAGAGGATTATAAATAAGAACATTATAATTTTTCAAAATAAAATAAAATAAAATAAAATAAAAGGCAATGGAATTTTAAATTTGTGAAAATGTAACTGAAAATAAAATAAAATGAAGTCCATCAAACATTAAGTCTGTAGCGATATCCCTTTTTACGCTAAAAATGGGTTTTCAAGGTGTTTGGGGTCTTTTGGGTATTTAAAAATGTCCCGTTGGGGTTTTAGAATAATCATATTTTATTTTTAAAAAAATGGAGTCGCCACCGGCCACTAAGGTAGGCCGGACACCGTGAAACTAGAGATTTGAAAACTGTTGGGTTCGGGAGTCGGTTACGGATGGGGAAGGATTAGCACCCCCACACCGCCCAAAATTGGTACTTTAATAATTACCACTTTATTAATATTAAACTTTCCGAATTAAAGTGACGATTAAATTAAAATTTAGTTGCAAGTGCAAGTAAATTTTAAGGACCCCGTTATTCGAGAGTAAACCGATAAACCACCATCACTGCGTTTGATACTGGCCACGTTTACGCTCAAATAAAAGGGCACCGCATTGACAATTAATATATCCGTAATGCAACTTAAAACATGGCAAATATAAATAAATACAATGTGATAAAAATATAAATAAATACTAACATAATAAAATACTAATCTAACATAAATAAAATATTAATCTGAAACATACATACATAAATATTAATCTAACACATAAATAAAAACAAATCTAACATAAATAAAATACTAATCTAAAACATTCATAAATATTAATCTAACACATAAATAAAAACAAATCTAACATAAATAAAATATTAATCTAAAACATAAATAAACATACAAACTAAAAAAAGAATACAATTTTAAATTAACTAATACTTCATTAAATTATAAAAATTACAACACAAATAAAAATGGAAGAAAATATACCTAATTAGGAGCTCGAATGACGAACCCCGACTGAACCCCACCGAGATCTACCACGACCTTTCCAAAAATTAACTAGATCGGACCCAAAATAGGACCTCGATCGAACCGCTTAGGACACACGGCACTGCCCTCGGTCCTTGGCTACCCGAGATCATAGCTCTCTTATTGGGGGCTTGCCATTGCCGATCCCTTACTACCCCCAAAATGCTCTCCCCATGCCTTTATTTATAGGCAAGTGGGGGGAGGTTAAGGGTGACGTGGAGCACCCTCCTCCATGCAATTTCCTTTTTTTTGCTTTTTAATTTTAATTTAATTATTTTTTTTACTTTTTTATATTATATTATATTATTATTGATTTTTTTTTCATTAATTTTATATTAATAATATTACTATTAAAATAATACTAAAACCCGGTAAAAAATGAGTGATTACAGTTGCCCCTCTTTGCTTGTTTTTGTGAAACGAGAACAAAGCAAAGATCAAAAACACTCATTTTGACATACTTCCTTGTCTTTGGCTTCAGAATCACGTGTTCTTCTGGAACTCTCCGCTCTTCCTTAGCTGGATCTTCAGGCTTGTATGCTCTTCCTATATAGAACTTTGTCACCTTCCGATCTTGGAGCTACATGCTCTTCCTATATAGAACCTTTCACTTTGAAGCCTCGAGTTACGAGTCCTTCCTATATAGAGCTTTTCACTCTAAGACGGTAAAGCTCAGAGTCCTTCCTATATAGAACTCTTCGCCTTCAAAACGACGGGTCTTTCCTATATAAAACCTTATGTGTCACGGATGGATTATTTCGACTGGGAGTTCTTCCTATATAGAACTGCTAGTCTTCAAACCCTGGAGCCGCCAATCCTTCCTATATAGAACTTTTAGCTCCTGAAATCTCGTAGTTACTGTTTCTTCCTATATAGAACCTTTCACTGCGAGGGCTCGAAAATATAGGCCATTCCTATATAGAACCTTTATCTTCTAATTAGGGGTTTACGACAAGCTAGCTACCGATTTTTCTGAACTCACGCTACTAAGGCTGCCGAAATCTTTCTTCAAATTTGAGGATTCACACTAAAATGGCTACCTATCTTTCTGGACTCACGCTACTAAGCATGCCGAACTTTCTTCAAATTTGTGGATTCACGCCGAAAATGGCCACCTATCTTTCTAAAAATTTAGGGATTCACTCCGAAAATGGCTACCAATCTTTCTGGACTCATGCTACTAAGGCTGCCGATCTTTTTAGACTTATGCTGCTAAGGCTACCGATCTTTCTGGACTCACGCTACTAAGGCTGCCAATCTTTTTGGACTCACGCTACTAAGGCTGCCGATCTTTCTAGACTCATGCTGCTAAGGCTGCCAATCTTTTTGGACTCACGCTACTAAGGCTGCCGATCTTTCAGACTCACGCTACTAAGGCTGCCGATCTTTCTAGACTCACGCTACTAAGGCTGCCGATCTTTCTAGACTCACGTTACTAAGGCCGTCGATCTTTCTGTACTCACACTGCTAAGGCTGCCGATCATTCTAGACTCACATTGCTAAGGCTACCGATCTTTTTGGACTCACACTGCTAAGGCTATCGATCTTTCTGGACTCACACTACTAAGGCTGCCGATCTTTCTGGACTCACGCTACTAAGGCTGCCGATCTTTCTGGACTTACGCTGCTAAGGCTGCCGATCTTTCTAGACTTACGCTGCTAAGGCTGCCGATCTTTCTGGACTCACGCTGCTAAGGCTGCCAATCTTTCTAGACTCACGCTGCTAAGGCTGTCGATCTTTTTGGACTCACGCTACTAAGGCTGCCGCATTATGCCTGAAAGACTTATTGATGGCCCGAAGGACTTATCACCATGCTTGAAAGACTTACTGGTGGCCCGAAGGTCTTATCATCATGCCTGAAAGTCTTACTAATGGCTCGAAGGACTTAATATCCAGCTTTACGCTACTCCGTCTACCGTCATCTAGCCTCACGCTACTATGGCTGCCGACATCTGGCCTTACGCTACTATGGCTGTCGCATCATACCCGAAGGACTTATTGATGGCCTGAAGGACTTATCACCATGCTCAAAAGACTTACTGGTGGCCCGAAGGTCTTATCATCATGCCCGAAGTTCTTATTGATGGCTCGAAGGACTTAATATCCGGTTTTACGCTACTTTGGCTACTGTCACCTGGACTCACGCTACTATAGCTGTCGTATATTTCTTTCTTTAATGAAATCTACTTCTTCAAACTTTTTGATAATTCTTCAAATACCTTTCTAAAATAAACAAAAATTGACATGCATCTATCTATATGATGCATGCAATGTAATGCTTTTTTTCTTCTTCTTCTTCTTCTCTTTTTTCTTTTTTTCTTTTCTCTTTTTTTCTTTCTCTTTTTTCTCTTTTTTCTTTTTCTTCTCTTTTTTCTTTCAGTCTTTTTCTGTTCTAAAGTCTTATACCCTGAAAGGTCATTCCTCAGATTTCTTCATCTCTTTACTTCTTCACTGTATGCTCTTAAATCCTCATTTGATCAATCACTTCGAATCTGAATTAACATGCTTTTAAAATTTTCGTGCGGAAGGCTTTCTTGTCTTCAGGGTTATCACATGTCTTCATAAATGATCTTCTACTCCTTATATTATTCTTATAAGAACCCTTGTCATCTTCTTCGCTTGGCGTTGCCCCCTTCAATCATGGGCTCCACTACATCGAATTACCTGACCCATCATACAGAGCCTTGATCTATTTCTAATCACTAGGGTGAGCAAAAATGCTTCCATCCCTTGAGCTCATCCTTGATCTTCTCGTAGCGTTTCGACGGGAACTAGCTCTCTGTAATCACTCATTTTTATCCGTTATAAATACTGTGTTAACCTAATTTAGTTTAATAATTAATATATTATGTGCATGTATATTATAAGCTATGTATATATATGTATTAATAGTTAATACGGTGTACGTGTGTCACGTATGTATTTACATTTCTTATGTGTGCATCGTTTGTGCATATAATGTGTGTGAGTATTTATGCTAATCATATATATGATTATATACGCATGTATATAATATGTTACATTAGTCAATGTTTGCGTGTTATACGTATATGTGTATACATATGTGTGCATGTGTATGTGTGTACGTATCATCATGTTCCTATTGTTGTTGTTATTATTATTATTATTATTATTATTATTATTATTGTTGTTAGTATTGGACTAATATCAGATAAAATCCAAAGAAATATATGTATTAAACCCAAATGAGTTATAGTTCAGTCCAAATTACATAAAACCCAAATGTATTTACATCAAGGCCCAATTGACTGATTCATACCCAAACTAAAAACACTAACCGACCATCCTATATCCTAAGAAACCCTAACCCATATCAAATATTAGAACCCTAATACCCTCCTTTAATCTTGCGTAGCTACACGAGGGCCGTTGGATCAGATCTGGATCCAACGGTCACAGATGAAGCATGGAGACCCTTCATCTGTCGCGTGAAGCCCACGCGCGGGATGTTGGATTATCCACTCACGCGTATAAGACACGCAAAAGAACGGCCATCCTCTCTAAGCCACGTGGGGCGATCCAGGGCCGCTGTATCATCTCCGAGGCCTCATCTCAGCCCTCTGATCGTCGAGCGATCCTAACCGTTGGATCAGATCTGATCCAACGACTAGGAATGGTTCTGGCAACGGTAGTCATTTCATCTCCCGAGACGCCAGTCTACGTAGCCGAGCGGTCATCTCCCCCATACTGCCGTACCAACCACTAGGCATGGCCAGGCTTGCCAAAGACACAAAGAAATGGAAAGGAGTCAAAACGAAATCAGAAAAGAAGATATCTTATGTACTAGTCTTACCAACCAAAAAACGGAGATATATATAACTCAAAAAGAAAAAGAAGGGCGGTCTTTTTTTTGAGTTGTAAGGAGCTTTCTAGAAATACCAAAAAAATGAGTTTCATCCTCTCGTTATTTTTTTTGAACATACATAGAACATACAAAGGTATCCATCCACCTTGAGTGTTGCATGCATGCATGTGTTCTAAAAATAACAAAAGAAGAGGAGTGGGGGGTTTACCTTCGGTTGTCAGTTCCCCTACCGGCAACAAGCCTAAATATAGTGAGCCGGCTAAAAGGGGGAGACGTTCTTTCGGTCTCGATTTAAAAAAAATACACTTTCCGCTTCGTATTTTCTTAGATCTAGGTGAAAGAGGGAGTATTTGTGTAGATCTAAGTTCAGATTCAGGTTCGGGATAAAGTGAGGTTTGTTTTGGTGGGTTTTTTGGGTTCGTCGGCATCGACTAACGACGGAGGAGACGGCGGATGGCCGTCAGTTTCTGGGTTCGTCGAGGGTTTGAAGATGGCTTTTGAGAGAAAATGAGAGAGTAGGGAGGGGGATATTATCCTAGGGATTAAAAAAATGAAAAAAATGAATAATGGGGGCCGGCTATCGGTTTTATAGAGGGGAAATAAAAATAAAATGGGTAAATAGCGGCCTAAATCCCCCCGCATTCTTAAAATTTTCAGTTCTGTCTTGCCGCAGGGGATATTTGCAGCCCCAGTCCTTCTTCGTTTTTGAAATATTTCAATTTAGCCTTCTAATAAACCGAATTCAGATTTCGAATGGTTTAATTACCCCACAGGCCATTCCGCATTTTCAAATTTTGCACTTTGAGCTTGCCCCTTGGTCATATTGCATATACAGTCCCTGCAAGTCTGTTCCAGTTTCTAATTAAATCCCTGAATGTGTTTTTCATTTATTTAATTTTTGCTTCACCATTTTCCTTTTGTTGCATTTCGGACCTTTCTCATGTTGAATGTTTGTGTCTTTTAATTTCTATCACATATTGTCAACAAGTTCATTTTGTTCATAATGCACTAATATCATGTTTAATTGCGTATTTTGGCTTGCGTATTCTACGTTGTTTATTTTGTTTGCTCGTATCGTACATGTTCGTTTGGTATGTTTAGTTGACTTGTACTTAGCGTGTTTGTATCTTAGCAGGTATGGTTTGTTCACTTTATTTTCAGGTTACATGTTGGTATGTTTTTTTGTTTGCTACGTTTTTTTAATGTTATGTTTTTGTGTTTTAATTCGTTCGTTCATCGCAAGTAGATTTGTTTTAGTTATTGTTTAAGTTTCTTTGTACATCATGTTTTTATGTACCCCATGGATTTTTCATATCTTCGTTTTTAGGATATATGTTAGTGTGTTTCTTGGTGCTATAGAAATGTCGTGTTTTTAGTCTATGCATATAAATTGTGTCGTATGTCAAATATTAAGCATTAGTTTTTATTCTAGCATGTTTTTTAGTGTCATACAACGCCATGTATATGTTATCCATATTTTAGTCTTATTTTGTCTTAGTGCGTTCAAGCATGTTGAGGTTAATTAATTCGGTTTTGGAAGCATGTTTTTTTATCTTGTTCGTATTTGCTTTATTTTATCATGCTTTGTCTTGTTACCCGTGTATTTTATTATTTTTTGTTTAATTTTGTAATATGCATGCTTTTATATTTCAGTACCATGTCGATGCCATTGTACGTCTATGTTTTGTTTTCTAAGATTGCATATCGAGATATATAAACTACCAATATAGTGCCCTTTTATCCGAGCGTAAATGAGGCCATTATCATGCGTAGTGATGGTGGTTAGGCGTTTACTCTCGGATATTGGGGCTTTTAAAATTTACTCGCACTTATAACCAAATCTTAATTTAATCGTCACTTTAATCCGGAAAGTCTAATATTAATAAAGCGGTAATTATTAAAGTACCAATTTTGGGCGGTGTTGGGGGTGCTAATCCTTCCCCATCCATAACCGACTCATGAACCCAAAGTTTTCAAAATCTCTAGTTTTTATGGTGTCCGGCCTACCTAAGTGTCCGGTGGCGACTCAAATTTCTAAATAAAACATGGTTTTTAAAACCCCCACGGAATAAACATTTTTATATCCGAAAGACAACCAACACCTCGAAAACTTGGTTTTTTTTAGCGAAGAGGAGACATCGCTACAGATGGCGACTCCGCTGGGGATTATTTTTGTTTTTTTCAAAAACAAAATGAGAGTCAAGCTTTTTCAAATAATTACCGCTTTAATAATATTAGAAGTTCCGGATTAAAGTGACCATTAAATTAATATTCGGTTGTAGTTGCACGTTTATTTTAACGCATTTAAAATTTGTCATATAAACCCGTTTTTTAAGTGGGGGGAAAATGCTAATGCTTTTGTGGAGATATCATTCTCCCGTGTAGGCCTAGCAAGTACCTTTGGGGCTCGAGTACCTTATGCTTTCGTAAGGATATCGTTCTTCCGTGCAGGCATAAGCGAATGGGTCCCCCTGAATTGAACCCGGTTGAAAGGAGCCTATAATGGGTGATGATCGGGGGCCTTGCTACTCTTAGTAGAGGACATCAAGGACAGTTCGAGTACCTCCTAGAACCAAGACTGCATATAGAGAATATATAGAAACCTACCCCTTTAGAGCCATGCGGATAACCTTAGGTGTTTTAGACAGGATAAATAGGGTTGTTTTGTCTGTTTACCTTATTTAATTCATCCTTTCATTTACGTATTTATTAATTCTATCCGGTACTGACTTGTTTTCTTTTTGCTTTTGTTTTTTCATACATTATTGCATTTGCATTACATAAAGGTACTTGATCAAGTGGTTTGCCCGACCAGAAAGTCTCTCACCATGGAAAAAAGGTATCTTAGGAAAGAATAGCTTAACTTGTCAGTCAGGCATTGGTCAGAGGTAAACCAGAAGGCCCAAGGGGACAGTTTACCGAGCGAGCGCGTAGTAACAGGGTACACCTAATTGAGTCTTCAACAGAACAACTTATGGGATCTTCAAAGCATCTGGGAAGGATTGGACCAAAAACTACAAGACAGGTTATGTGATAGTTATGGCGACATTGCATAAGTGTTATACGTCCGAGTCAACCAACCTCTGCTCTGAGCCATTTTTTAGTTCTGGAATCCTGCCTTTTGCTGCTTCACCTTCAATGGACAGGACATGATGCCTACAGTAGTAGAGTACGCCACTTTACTTAATCAGAAGAACGTTCAGGAAGATTGGGTTAATGGCCTGATCCGACTTCGAGGAGATAGTACAGTCTTTGCATGGGAGAACATTCGAGACATCATACCTGCACATCCAGATGAGGGGAAAAAGATAGACATGTTTGCCTTGGGAATATATGGGTTGGTAATCTTTCCAAGAACTCTTGGAAACATTGATGTAGCCATTCTAGACCTATTCGAGCGTATGAAACGGCGAGCAAATCCAATATTAGTAATCTTGGCCGAAACCTTCATTTCTTTAAATGCTAGTCGAAAGCACGAAGAAGGACATTTTCGGGGATGTGCACAACTATTACAAGTATGGGTTCAGAGCCACATATGGAAGATACCGACGAGTGTCCTACCAGGGATATCCTTCCAAGGCTTTTCGCCCTTAAGGGAGTACTTAGCAAAAGAGTAGCGAGAAAACTTGAAAACGAAGAAATGGTCTAGTTTCTTCAGGAATATTCAAGACGAAGACATAGTATGGAGGGTCCCGTGGCTCGGTAGAATTGATTACTTCTTGTACAGTTGCTATGATTTCGACTGGCTGATGATGTTGGGACTGCATGGAGGGATTGCTTGTGCTCTGCTTCTGGTGTCTCGACAATTTGGATTATGACAATTTGTCCCTAATACCATCGGGTTAAGTCGAACTGAATTTCCTTTCAAAGGTGAGTTTAAGGAAAAAGTCCAGACTATCATGAGGGCTTGGGACCATTGTTACCGGATCAGAGTGGAAGGAGACACCGAGCCTATGACCACCCCAGACTATGATCTTTGGAGGTGTTTGAGGGTTAATGATGTGATTCTCGAACCCGATCAGGGACCGGTTGTGTCACTTGAGGAGCTTACAAGGGTGGTACCGTCTGAAGTTAATATTTTAAGGAATGAACTCGAAGAAGCTAAGAGAAAGATGGACACCCAACAAACCCAGCATGCGGGTGAACTCTATAAAGTGAGCTTGAAGGTCGACGAACGAGACAAGATCATTAGGCAATTGAAGAAATTGAATGCGGATTTGAGCGAGGAGAACGCTCTTTACCAGAAGGATACCCTCATACTCCAAGCAAAAGTACAGAAAGCCGACCGAAGTCAGTTCATAGCTGTGGAAAAGGAAAGAATGAATGGTATCCGTTTGGTGGAAGAAGAACGAGAAATTAGCAAGCGAGCAATCGAGAAAGAGATAGAAAGTTGTAGGTTGGCTATTGAGGAAGAAATGCAGTTTTTCAAGGAGGCTATCGATCAAGAAAAGGAAAGAACTAGGCAAGAGATTAGCAAAGGAAAACAAGCAGTTAACTACGAGAGAGAAAACATCGCCGCTTGGAAAAGAAGATCCATGAGTAGCCGAAATAGACTATTAGAGATGCAAAGGTTGTACGACGACACTATCCAAAGTCTGAATCAGAGCCAAAGTCAGAATGTCAACTTAGAGGGGAGGTTGGCAGAATTAGAACACTCCTTTCAAACGTACTGTCAGAGGAATGGCTTCATCGAGCTACAAGAAAGAGAGCGTGAAGTAGGCACGTTGCGAACCCGAATTGAGTCCCTTGAAGCAACTGTTCAGGATTATAAGGAAATAATCAGTGTATTAGAAGAGGTTGCAGCCAGATGGGACATTTATTTGCAAAGAAGACTGTGTGACGCTGCCCGGATGGTGCAGGATAGGGACCAATATTATGCGAACCTAATGGTGGACATACAGCAAGTCGCCAGGCATGTGAATGACTTAGCTGTCGAAGCTGAAGCACTCCGACCTTTCGTAACCCCAGGCATGGAAAAAGCACCCAGGTTCATCAAGTTGCTCAGGGCTATTGGAAAATTAGGAGATAGAGCTAGGGCTTATCTGTAGGACTCTGTATTGTAATTAGGACTCTTTTGTATTAGGGACCCTCCTTTTGTAATATGAACTCTATTGTAATCTAGATCATTTAATTCCTGTGAAAGTAGTTCAAAAGGGTGATTACCAGCGGAATCAGTACCTTTATTTGCATACATTCTTGCATTGCATCATGACATTCGCATCATTATACACACATTTATTTCCCTGGCAACCATATTAATGTTATAAATATTATGGTAGTGTGAAAATAGAAGTTAAGCAACAATCATTCATCATCCATATCTTACCCGACTACAAAGCAAGCTCATGGAAGACAGGATAATCAGTCTAGAGAAAGGACAAAGAGAGCTGGAAGCAAGATTTGACGAGGCCCAAAGAAGCCTCAGTGACCAGATTGCTCAGTCACAAGCGTCGATAGTATCCGACATAACCGCGTTGTTGGCTAAGAGCCTCAGAAAAAGAGTCGAAGGAGAAGTCGCTCAAGAGCCAGAAAGTACCCCAGTTCACAGTAAGGTTCAACCGGCTACGCCGAATCCAGCCAGAAGGGTATATATCGACCCTGCTGGGATGTCTGCTAACCTTCAGGTAGGGGCATCTGAGACTCAATCCCTTGACACTAAAGCACTCTATGAGGAGGAGGTGCCAGGCCTGAACTTGGTCGAAAGGATCAGGACAGAGGTAGAAAAGAAGTGGGAAGAGAGGTTTCGCCTCATGGAGGAAAGATTTAAAGTCCTGCAAACTATGGAAGAATCAGGAAATGATGCCAGTGACTTGAGTCTGGTATCCGACCTTGTCCTGCCACCAAAATTTAAAACACCAGAGTTCAACAAATACGATGGAACCATGTGTCCTTCCACGCACGTAACACTGTATTGCTGGAAGATGGCGGCCTACCTCAAGGATGAGAAACCATTAATTCACTGTTTCCAAGATAGTCTAACTAGGGCGGCGCTGCGGTGGCACACCTAGTTGAGCCGAGTAAACATTAAAACCTGGAAAGATCTTTCAAGAGCATTCACCGAGCAATACAAACACATAACAGATATGACGCCCAGTAGAATTATGTTAGAAAATATGGGGCAGAAGTCCAACGAAAGTCTGCGATAGTATGCTCAGAGGTGGTCGCCCAGATTCAGCCACCCCTCCCAGAACATGAAATTACGCCTTTATTTGTTAATACTCTAAAGGGGACACTATTTGATCGCCTCATCAATAACACGACACAGAGTTTTCCTGATTTAATTAGAACCGGGGAGTCCCTTGAATTGGCAATCAAGAGCGGTAGAATTGATAGCGGGGAAGGGTCTCGAAAGTACAGCAAGAAAAATGAGGTGAACGCTGCCAGTACTTACACTGCCCCAAAGAATTTTACAGTCTCTCAGCCACATACGCCTACGGGGAAAACACAAAACTCGAATCAAAGAGGAGAGAACCCCGAGAAAGGAGAAAGGAGAAAGGAGAAAGGAGAAAGAGAGGTAAACTTTTACTCCACTACCCGTTTTGTACTCTGAGCTCTACTCTCAATTGTATGAAGTGGACCTGGTCCGTCCATACTATGTTACTCCCGTTCAAACCACCGTTCCCGTCCTGGTATAACCCAAACACGTATTGCGACTATCACGGTGGTGCCCCTGGTCATCCCACCGAGAACTGCCTTGCTTTCAAAAAGCTTGTGCAGAACTTAATCGACTCTGGGATACTGAAGTTTGAAGAACCAAGTGTAGCTGCTAACCCATTACCTAATCACGGGAACAAGGGAGTAAATACTATTGAGGAATGCTTTACCAAGAAGATTAAGGAGAATGTGTCAGAAATCGAATCTCCTTTGCGGTGGGTATTTCAGCAATTGTGCATGGCCCACTTGATTGACAGAGGCATGGTAGTAGTGCAGAAAGTACGTGGAGTGTACTGCGAATTCCATCAGGATGGAGGACATGACATCCAATAGTGCGACGAGTTTAAGAGATTGGTGCAAAAATTGATGAATGACAAGCAAATAGAGTTCTTCGAAGAGCCTACGGGAATGAAGGGGTTAGATGTACATGTGACGGACAACCCCAACGTTAAATACGGGAGAGACAGACCTCTTGTCATCTCCTTCAGGCCGAAGAGTGCAAGTTCCTCCCAAGGAGAAACTACTAAGGTAACTCCCAAGATTATCATCTCAGCACCATCCCCGTTCTCATTTAAGGATATGCGGCAAACTCCCTGGAACTATGCTGTAAATGTGACCATACCAGAAAAGCCAGAATTTGGTGATGTAAAAGATCAGAAGGTTGAAGAAAATCTTACACCGAAAGACAAGCAAGACAAGAGTGACATGAATGTCGGTGAGGTGGGCCACTTCACGAGGAGCGGCAGATGTTACTCCTCTGAGACCTTGAAGGCTGCTGAAGTGGCCAAAGATAAAGGAAATGATACATCGGTTACCCTCGCCCAGATATTCGGTGAGGAACCACCCCAAAGATAAATGAACCAGTAACCGAGGCTCAGGCCAAAGAATTTCTAAAATTACTGAGACATAGCGAGTACAACGTAGTGGAACAACTACGAAAGCAACCGGTAAGGATCACAGTGCTAGAGTTGTTCTTGAGTTCAGAAAGACACTGTTAGGCACTATTAAAAGTACTAACCCAGACTTTTGTACCCCATGATATTTCTGTATCAAAGCTGGACAGGATGGTGGGGCATATCACCGCCTATAACCATATAACATTCAGTGATGATGAGATCCCTGAAGGAGGAATGGGGTCCCCCAAAGCTCTTAACATTACAACCCACTGCAAGGGGTATGTGTTACCGGGGGTATTGATTGACAACAGGTCAGCACTGAACGTACTGCCTATGGTGACCCTGCAAAAGCTACCAATAGACAATTCTCACTTAAAGCCCTGCCATAACTCCGCGAGAGCCTTTGACGACACACGAAGAGGAACATTGGGAAAAATTGAGGTGCCCCTATTGATCGGGCTGACTAAGTACGTGATCGACTTTGTGGTGATGGACATAAAACCATCCTACAACTGCTTATTGGGAAGGCCATGGATCCACTCTGCAGGAGTTGTCCCCTCATCACTGCATCAAAAATTAAAATTCATGATCGAAGGCAAGTTGGTCACAGTAGAGGCTGAGCAGGAGATCATTGCTTCGGTGACATCAGATGCCCCCTACATTCAAAATGATGAGGATGCTGCAGAATGCTCTTTTCGAGCATTAGAGCTAGTGAATGCCACATTCGTCACGGAAGGTAGTCGGACCCCCTATCCCATGTTATCTAATTGTACCAAGATGACCGTTACTCAAACTTTGGGCCGAGGAGCCAAAGCAGGAAGAGGGCTAGAGAGAAGATTGCAAGGGAGCCTACGAGCCAAGAGTGTGATAACCAAGAAGGACCGTTTTGGGTTGGGTTACAAACCAAGTGTCCAGCAAAGAAAGGAATAATACAAGAGAAAAGAATAACAGAGAAGAGCCAGATTTAAGGGAGAAGACATTCCATGGAGACCAATGTCTATCCCTAGTTTGAAAAACACTTTTGTCTCTGGAGGATTCTACCAACCAGGACATGAGGTCGAAGAGGCAATCACTTGAAGGGATGTCCATCAACATGATAGCTGGAAATGACCAAGTCAGCAGTATGTTGACCAACACCCGCCCCTACCATCCCGGGGAAACTCTTGATAACTGGAGCCACGTTGATCTACCTGTGGTTTTTAGGACTAGATCAGAGTAATGCTCCGTATCAACCTTTTTGTTTTTGCCCATAAACAATAGGGATCTCTTGTATAGGGCACCTATGTTAACTTTTTTGTTTGAAATGAAAAATAGCTTCCCAGTTTTCTCAAATGGCAAACGTCTCATTTATTTTATTCATTAATTCTTCATGTTCATTCACCTCATATAAAACCATTCTCTTCCCAATACATTCATTCTCATTTAATGCAGGTCTCCTATGATTGATTGTATGAATGATGCCAAATCCAATCCCGAAGTAGATTTTGAATGCCCCGAGATCTCAGTAGGAATTGGGGAAGAGGATGATGAGAAAGAATGCGAGGTCCCTGCAGAGTTGATGAGGATGATGGCCAACGAAAAAAGGCGAATCATGCCCCACCAAGAAGAAACAAAAGTTGTAAACTTGGGGACTGAAGAAGAGAGAAAAGAAGTAAAAATAGGGACGACATTTTCCTCAAAAACCAAGCACGAACTGATAACCCTACTCCAGGAATTCAATGATGTTTTCGCCTGGACTTATCAAGATATGCCAGGTTTGAATACTGACATAGTGGTACACAAACTACCGACGAAGCCGGAATGCAAACCAATATAGCAAAAACTCTAGAGAATGAGACCAGACATGTTGTTAAAGATCAGAGAAGAGGTGAAAAAACAATTTGATGTTGGCTTCTTGGAAGTGTCCAAATACCCTGAATGGGTTGCAAACATTGTACCAGTACCTAAGAAGAATGGGAAGGTCTGTATGTGTGTAGATTATAGGGATCTCAACCAAGCCAACCCTAAAGACAACTTCCCTCTGCCACATATCGATACGCTGGTTGACAACACAATGGGACACTCGTGGTTCTCATTCATGGACGGCTTTTTGGGGTACAACCAGATAATGATAGACTCGAACGACATGGAGTAAACTACATTCGTAACCATGCGAGGCACTTTTTACTACAGGGTGATACCTTTCGGTCTCAAGAATGCGGGGGCAACTTACCAAAGAGCAATGGTGACTCTCTTCCATGACATAATGCACAAAGATATAGAGGTATACGTGGATGACATGATCGCTAAGTCCCGAACAGAAGAAGAGTACCTACAGAACCTGAGAAAACTATTCCAAAGACTACGAAAATACCAGCTGAGGCTCAACCCTGCCAAATACACCTTTTTCGTTACGTCTGGAAAACTCTTGGGGTTCGTGGTGAGCAGAAGAGGTATTGAGATCGATCCAGATAAGGTGAAAGCCATCCAGGATCTCCTACCACCCCATACTCAAAAAGAGGTTTGTGGTTTCCTAGGTAGGTTAAATTATATCTCCCGTTTCATCTCCCAATTAACAGATAGGTGTGACCCAGTCTTCAGACTACTTAGAAAGAATAATCTCGACGTCTGGGATGAGGAGTGTCAAGAAGCACTGGAGAAGATCAAAAGGTACATGACAAATGCTCCGATTTTAGTCGCGCCGGTACCAGGCAGGCCTTTAATCCTCTACCTGACAGTCTTTGAGAATTCAATGGGTTGCGTATTGGGGCAACACGATGAGTCAGGGAAGAAGGAGCGAGTCATCTACTACCTAAGCATAATGATTGTGAACAGCGGTACCCGCCAGTTCAGAAGCTATGTTGTGCTTTAGTTTGGGCCACCAAACGGCTTAGGCAGTACATGCTATACCATACTACATGGTTGATATCCAAGCTAGACACCTTGAAGTTCCTAATGGAAGCGCCAGCACTAACGGGTAGGATAACCCGCTGGCAGATGCTCCTATCCGAATTCGACATTGTGTATGTAAGCCAAAAAGCTATGAAGGGAAGCGTCGTAGCAGATTTCCTAGCTAGTCATGCTTCGGATGATTATGAGTCGTTGAACTTTAATTTCCTGGATGAAGACTTGATGTGTATTACAACCGAGGAAAGGTTTCAGACAACAACTCATGGAAGCTTTACTTTGATGGAGCCTCCAACGCCCTCGGACACGGGATAGGGGTCGTGCTGATTTCTCCCGAGAATGTCTACTATCCTTTCACTAGCAGACTAGAATTCTTCTGCACCAACAATATAGCCGAATATGAAGCCTGTGTTATGGGACTGAACTCAGCTATTGAAAGAAAGATTAAAGAACTTCAAGTATTCAGAGATTCATCCTTAGTGATTTACCAATTGCGTGGAGAATGGGAAACCAGGGATTCGAAGCTGGTCAAATATTATGAACTGATCCAAGAGCTCACCAGGGAGTTTGAAACGATCAACTTCAATTACCTTCCCAGAGAAGAAAATCAGATGGAAGACGCCTTGGCAACCTTGGCTTCCATGTTCAAAGCAAACAAGGGGGCAGAAATGAAGCCCGTTGAGATGCATACTTTTAAAAGCCCGGCTCATTGTTGTAATGTACAGGAAGAGATTGATGGCAACCCGTGGTACTATGACATCTTGCAATATGTCAAGCTTCAAAAGTATCCCGAATGAGCAAATGACAATGACAGAAAAACACTCAGAAAATGGCAACATGATACGTCTTGGATGGGGAGGTCCTATATAAAAGAAGCCATGATCAGATATTGTTGAGATGTGTGGATGCCTGGGAGGCGAAAGAGAATTTAGCAGAGGTACACGACGGTCTATGTGGGACGCACGCCAATGGGTTGTCTATAGCCCGAAAAATTATGAGGTACGGCTATTTCTGGTCGACCATGGAGGGAGATTGCATCGATTACGCCAGGAAATGCCACAAATGCCAAATTTATGCAGACAAGATTCACGCTCCTCCGGTACCTTTACACACCATGAATTCTCCGTAGCCTTTTGCAACGTGGGGCATGAATGTCATTAGGCAGATTCACCCGAAGGCCTCTAACGGACATCGTTTTATTTTGGTCGCCATAGACTACTTCACTAAATGGGTGGAGGCAGCATCTTACGCTAACACCACAAGGACGACGGTATGCAAATTCCTAAAGAAGGAGATCATTTGTCGATATGGTTTGCCAAAAAGGGTCATCACCGACAATGCTTCCAATCTGAACAACAAAATGATGACGGATGTGTGCAATCAATTCAAGATATCAAACCATAATTCCACAGCCTATCGTCCCAAAATGAACGGGGCAGTGGAAGCAGCAAACAAGAACATAAAGAAGATCATCACGAAGACGACGGATACCTATAAGGATTGGCACGAAAAGTTGCCATTTGCTCTTTTTGCCTATAGGACGTCCATTCGCACATCGACAGGGGCAACACCCTATTCTTTAGTGTATGGTACCAGAGCAGTACTCCCCATTGAGGTGGAGATTCTGTCGTTCCGGGTCCTAAATGAAGTAAAATTGAAAGAATCCGAATGGGTGCAAGCCAGATTCGACCAGTTAAATCTCATCGAAGAAAAGAGGCTAAAGGCCATCTACCATGGTCAAATGTACCAAAAATGAATGATGCGGGCATACAACAAGAAGGTGCGCCCAAGAGAATTCAAAAATGAGGATCTGGTGCTTAAGAAGATCCTCCCAATTCAGAAAGATTCTCGGGGAAAGTGGATGCCCAACTGGAAAGGGCCATACGTGGTTAAAAAGGCCTTTTCAGGAGGAGCCTTAATCTTAACCGAAATGGATGGAGACGATCTGAAAAACCCTTGTAAATTCTGATGCCGTTAAGAAATACTACGTTTGAAAAAAAAGAAAGAAAAAATAAAAAATTGAGAGCTCAGGGCAAAAACACGAAATAGGGCGTCTTGAAGCAAAGGAAGGATCCGAGTCGAAAACCCGTAA
This sequence comes from Hibiscus mutabilis, assembly GCA_019671005.1. Classification (NCBI taxonomy): domain Eukaryota; kingdom Viridiplantae; phylum Streptophyta; class Magnoliopsida; order Malvales; family Malvaceae; genus Hibiscus; species Hibiscus mutabilis. Next base: position 36,545,454 of record CM033728.1, read on the forward strand.
AGGACGACTCAAATAAATTGAGAGGTTGGATCTTCAGAGAGAAGAGTCGTCCCCATGAGCCTCGTGAAGAAGAAGCTTCAGGCATAATCATACTCCGGTTGACGGGATCATGTATCATTCATACTGTTGATACTGAGAGGTTTTGCATTTCATGTTTGGCTTTTCCTTTTCCTCATGTTTGCCATGACTCTCTCAAAGTTGTTCCAAATCCTTAATCGTAATAAAATCACATTTTTGAGCTTATATTCCTTGTCTTCTTGTTATTTGCCATTAATATCATGCAAATAAGTTAACATAGGCTTATGATAAACAAGAGATTTCTGAGCATTACTGTGATCTAACCTTAAAGATGCAGGTGATTAGAAAATGAGGTTAACCTTGCCCTCTAGCTGCCTATATGATGTATGTTGAAACAGGGTGAGCAGAAGGTTTCGAGCACCAGGGTAAGATGACCAATGGCACATGCCCTACTTGTTTAAAGAAAGCATTTGAGACAACAAGAGAGATTTCCCCGGTGAAAACTCGGAAGTGAACCTCAAAAAAATCTCTAAGGTGAAAACCCGAAAGGGCACTTTAGAAACCCAAACCAGAAATTCATAAAAAAGAAAGGTGGGAATGACCGCTAGAAGAAGAAAAAAGGAGAAAGCGAGCAGCAAAAAAAAGAGAAAAAATCTCTAAGGTGAAAACCCGAAAGGGCACTTTAGAACCCCGAACCAGAAATTCAGAAAAAAGAAAGGTTGGAATGATCGCTAGAAGAAAAAAAGAGAGAAAGCGAGCAGCTCAAAAAAAATCTCTAAGGTGAAAACCCGAAAGGGCACTTTAGAACCCCGAATTAGAAATTTAGAAAAAGAAAAGTTGGAATGGTTGAACCCGACAGGGAAATGGGGTGTCACTGCTCGAAGAATAAAAAAGGGAGAAAGCGAGCAGCGTAGAGTCGAGATTGACTAAGGGCTAAAGCAGGACCACCAAGATACCGACACTCATGCATCTTGAATAATTAGACATCCCTAGGATTAGAAGCATGCTAATTCATTTGTCATAGCATTTTGTCTTATTCTAGACAGGTATCTGCAGACTCAAAGAAGCATCGGTAGCCATCCTGGCGTGAATCCCAAATATGAAGATAAAGGTTCTATATAGGAAGGGCCTATATTTTCAAGTGCCCGCAGCGAGAGGTTCTATATAGAAAGAATATGCCGCTCCGAGGCTTTAGAAGCTAAAAGTTCTATATAGGAAGGGCTTGTAGCTCTAGGGTGAAGACTAGCAGTTCCATATAGAAAGAATTCCCAGCCGAAGGAATTCACCCATGACACAAAAGGTTTTATATAGGGAAAACCCATTGTGTTAAAGGCGAAGAGTCCTATATAAGAAGGGCTCCGAGCTTTACTGTCTTAGAGTGAGTCGTTTTATATAGGAAGAACCCGTAGCTCCGAGATTTCAGAAGCTAAAAGTTCTATATAGGAAGGATTGGAGACTCCAGGGTTTGAAAACTAGCAATTCTATACAAGAGGAACTCCTAGTCGGAAGAATCCATCCGTGGCGCAAAAGGTTTTATATAGGAGAAACCAGCATTGAAGGTGAAGAGTTCTATATAGGAAGAACTCCAAGCTTTATTGTCTCAGAGTGAAAAGCTCTATATAGGAGGGACTCGTAGCTCAAGACTTCAGAATGAAAGGTTCTATATAGGGAGGACCTATAGTTCCAAGATCAGAAGGGGAAGAAGTTCTATATAGGAAGAACTTACGAGCCTGAAAATTTAGCTAAGGAAAAGCGGAAAGTTCCAGAAGAACACGTGATTCCAAAGCTACAAACAGGGAAGTCAGATAAAAATGAGTGCTTATGATCTTTGCTTTGTTCCCATTCCACGGGAACAAGCAAAGAGTGGCAACTGTAATCGCTCATTTTTATCCGCTATAAATACTGTGTTAACCTACTTTAGTTTAATAATTAATATATTATGTGCATGTATATTATAAGCTATGTATGCATATGTATTAATAGTTAATACGGTGTATGTGTGTCACGTATGTATTTACATTTCTTATGTGTGCATCGTTTGTGCATATAATGTGTGTGAGTATTTATGCTAATCATATATATGATTATATACGCATGTATATAATATGTTATATTAGTCAATGTTTGCGTGTTATACGTATATGTGTATACATATGTGTGCATGTGTATGTATGTACGTATCATCATGTTCCTATAGTTGTTATTATTATTATTATTATTACTGTTAGTATTGGACTAATATCAGATAAAATCCAAAGAAATATATGTATTAAACCCAAATGAGTTATAGTTCAGTCCAAATTACATAAAACCCAAATGTATTTACATCAAGGCCCAATTGACTGATTCAGACCCAAACTAAAAACCCTAACCGACCAACCCATATCCGAAGAAACCCTAACCCATATCAAATATTAGAACCCTAATACCCTCATTTAATCTTGTGCAGCTGCATGAGGGCCGTTGGAACAGATCTGGATCCAACGGCCACGGATGAATCATGAAGACCCTTCATCTGCCGCGTGAAGCCCATGCGCGGGCTGTTGGATTATCCACTCGCGCATATAAGACACGAACAAGAATGGCCATCCTCTTCGAGCCACGTGACGCGATCCAAGGCCGCTGCATCATCTCTGAGGCCTCATCTCAGCCCTCTGATCGTCGAGCGATCATAATTGGATCAGATCTGATCCAACGGCTAGGAATAGTTCTGGCAACGGTAGTCGTTTCATCTTCCGAGATGCCAGTCCACGTAACCGAGCGGTCATCTCCCCCATACCGTTGTACCAACCACCAGGCATGGCCAGGCGTGCCAAAAACACAAAGAAATGGAAAGACGTCAGAATGAAATAAGAAAAGAAGATATCTTATGTACTAGTCTTACCAACCAAAAAACGAAGATACATGTAACTCAAAAAGAAAAATGAGGGGGGTCTTTTTTTTAGTTGTAAGGAGCTTTCCAGAAATACCAAAAAAAGGAGTTTCATCATCTCGTTATTTTTTTTGAACATACAAAGGTATCCATCCACCTTGAGTGTTGCATGCATGCATGTGTTCTAAAAGTAACAAAAGAAGAGGAGTGGGAGGGTTTTTCCTTCGGTTGTCAGTTCCCCTACCGGCAACAAGCCTAAATATGGTGAGCCAGCTAAAATAGGGAGACGTTCTTTCGGTCTCGATTTAAAAAAATACAGTTTCTGCTTCGTATTTTCTTATATCTAGGCGAAAGGGGGAGTCTTTGTGTAGATCTAAGTTCAGATTCAGGTTCAAGTTGAAGTGAGGATTGTTTTGGTGGATTTTTTGGGTTCGTCGGCGCCAACTAACAGCGGTCGGCAGCGGAGGAGATGGCGGATGGCTGCCGGTTTCTGGGTTCATCGAGGGTTTGAAGATGGCTTTTGAGAGAAAATGAGAGAGTGGGGAGGGGGATATTATCCTAGGGCTTAAAAAATGAAAAAAATGAATAATGGGGGCCGGCTATCGGTTTTATAGAGGGGAAATAAAAATAAAATGGGTAAATAGCATCCTAAATCCCCTGCATTCTTGAAATTTTCAGTTCTGTCTTGCCTCAGGGGATAATTGCAGCCCCAGTCCCTCTCCGTTTTTGACATCTTTCAATTTAGCCCTCTATTCAGATTTCGAATGGTTTAATTACCCCACAGGCCATTCCGTGTTTTCAAACTTTGCACTTTGAGCTCGCCCCTTGGTCATATTGTATATACAGTCCCTGCAAGTATGTTCCAGTTTTTAATTAAATCCCTGTATGTGTTTTTTTTATTTAATTTTTGCTTCACCATTTTCCTTTTGTTGCATTTCGGACCTTTCTCATGTTGAATGTTTGTGTCATTTAATTTCTATCACATACTATCAGCAAGTTCATTTTGTTCATACATGCACTAATATCATGTTTAATTGTGTATTTTGGGTTGTGCATTCTACGTTGTTTATTTTGTTTGCTCGTATCGTACATGTTCATTTGGTATGTTTAGTTGACTTGTACTTAGCGTGTTTGTATCTTAGCATGTATGGTTTGTTCACTTTATTTTCAGGTTACATGTTGGTATGTTTTTTTGTTTGCTACGTTTTTTTGATATTATGTTTTTGTGTTTTAATTCGTTCATTCATCGCAAGTAGATTTGTTTTAGATATTGTTTTAGTTTCTTTGTACATCATGTTTTTATGTACCCCATGGATTTTTCATATCTTCGTTTTTAGGATATATGTTAGTGTGTTTCTTGGTGCTATAGAAATGTCGTGTTTTTAGTCTATGCATATAAATTGTGTCGTATGTCAAATATCAAGCATTAGTTTTTATTCTAGCATGTTTTTTAGTGTCATACAATGCCATGTATATGTTATCCATATTTTAGTCGTATTTTGTCTTAGTGCGTTCAAGCATGTTGAGGTTAATTAATTCGGTTTTGGAAGCATGTTTTTTATCTTGTTCGTATTTGCTTTATTTTATCATGCTTTGTCTTGTTACCCGTGTATTTTATTATTTTTTGTTTAATTTTGTAATATGCATGCTTTTATATTTCAGTACCACGTCGATGCCATTGTACGTTCTATGTTTTATTTTCTAAGATTGCATATCGAGATATATAAACTGCCAATGCGGTGCCCTTTTATCCAAGCGTAAACGGGGCCAATATCAGGCGTAGTGATGGTGGTTAGGCGTTTACTCTCGGATAATGGGGCTTTTAAAATTTACTCGCACTTATAACCAAATCTTAATTTAATCGTCACTTTAATCCGGAAAGTCTAATATTAATAAAGCAGTAATTATTAAAGTACCAATTTTGGGCGGTGTGGGGGTGCTAATCCTTCCCCATCCGTAACCGACTCCCGAACCCAAAGTTTTCAAAATCTCTGGTTTTTATGGTGTCCGGCCTACCTAAGTGGCCGGTGGCGACTCCAATTTCTAAATAAAATGCGGTTTTTAAAACCCCCACGGAATAAACATTTTTATATCCGAAAGACAACCAACACCTCGAAAACTTGGTTTTTTTTAGCGAAGAGGGGACTTCGCTACACTCTCGGTCCCTATGCTTTAAATCTCATCATCATTCATTTTTAAAGTAATGCAAAAGGCAATTCACTTGTGTATATTTCAATACAAAAATAATGATTGTTTGAAAAGATAACAGTCATTTTGAAAATCACAACTTGGAGGGAATACCAAACATTTTAAAAACATTGTTTAGAACAAATGGTAAACATCTTTTTTTAAAGTCAAACATTTTTGAAAATTAATGTTTGGAGAATGGTAAACAAAATTCGAAGTATATTGCCAAACATTTTAAAAACTAATGTTTGGGGAAATGGTAAACATCAAAATTTTGGAAGAAAATGTCAAACCTTTTAAAACATGTTTGCCGCCAAAATATCAAACACCATAGCACATCTGCTTCAAATTGCCAGAGATCAACTCTAATGAAGCGCATATTTAGAAGATCTTGACTATTGTAGAGATATACGCAAATGTATAGTTTCTTCTAGTCTATTAGGCTTTCAAGAGGCACAATCCCATACTTAATTTCTAACCCATTTAAGGTGGCTCTCTTAATCTCACTAACTCACCCTGCCTTATTCTTCCCTCATTTGGGTGTTGATCAAGCACTTTGAAGTTTGACGTTCCTTGAAGCAAGGTTAACCCTTATAGGCGGAATGAAATCTGAAGACATTCTCATTCAACTTAGATATCTATGGATGATCATAATGGTCTTTGGAGGCTTGTAATGTAGGCTTTGGTTCATGGTTAGACGAAGCCGTATCTCTGTGCTTGTATGATCTGGATATGCTCACATGGAGTATTCTTTTTTTTTTATTTTTCGGGATCACTCTAGACTGCTCGTTTTTGGGTTTTCACCCTAGAGTTCATTTCCTCACTCTTTTTCTTTTGGTCCGCCTTGCATTCTGGCTGTGTATTGATGCTTGTTTTTCGTAAAAAAATTGATCCTCCAAAGTTCCTTGAATGAAGGATTATGTATATTTCTGGGAGTTCTTGTGATTGGTATGCCCAAATGAAATGTTCCTTTTTTTCTTTTCTCTTTTTTTATTTGGATCGCTCTAGACTGCCCACCTTTGGGTTTTCACCCTAGAGTTCACTTTCTTATTCTGTATCTTTATATCAGTGTATTTTGGTTGGATATTGATGCCAACATGCTCAGGAATATTACTCTTTCCTCTTTATTTTTGGGATCCCTCTAGACTGCCCATTTTTGGGTTTTCACCCTAAAGGTCATTTCCTTTTTCGAAATTGGGTATCTTCGGGCCGACTTGGCTTCAATTCAAGCTTCTATACTGTAGCGACGTCCGTTTTGCTAAAAAAAGCCGAAGTGAGTTTTCGAAGTGTTTTGGAGGTCTTTCGGATATAAAAAATATTTATTCCGTGGGGGTTTTAAAAACCGCGTTTCATTTAGAAATTGGAGTCGCCACCGGCCAATTAGGTAGGCCGGACACCATAAAACTAGAGATTTGAAAACTATTGGGTTCGAGAGTCGGTTACGGATGGGGAAGGATTAACATCCCCACACCGTCCAAAATTGGTACTTTAATAATTACCGCTTTATTAATATTAAACTTTCTGGATTAAAGTGACGATTAATTTAAAATTTGGTTACAAGTGCGAGCAGATTTTAAAAGCCCCGTTATCCGAGAGTAAACGCCCAACCACCATCACTACGCCTGATACTGGTCCCGTTTACGCTCGGATAAAAGGGCACCGCATTGGCAGTTTATATATCTCGATATGCAATCTTAGAAAGCAAAATATAAAACATACAATTTATATTGACATGATATTAAAACATAAAATGTGAACATTGCAAAATAAATAAAATAAAAAACACATGGACATAAAACCTAACATATCGTAATAACAACAAAAATATGAGCATGAACAAAAAACTATACTTTCAAGACTAAATTAATTAACCTTAACATGCTTGAACCTATACAATCACAAACGCTCCAAATGCATGACATACATGTAACATGATATTAAACTATTTAAATCTAAGCAACATGCTTCGAAAAAAACAATATTTGACATATGACACAACTTAAAATAAAAAAACATACATGATAAATTAGATCACCTTAAAGAGCAACCTATACTGCAAAAGAAAACAACACATAATATACAAGTTAACGCAAAAGACTAACTAGATATTAAACATGTGACACCAAGCATACATAAATTAAAAACATAGCATTATACATAACAAAGCATCACACTAACATGCAACCTAAGATGCAAAATAAAAAACATAAATGAGCATCTAGACATGATAAATAGCTAAACTAAACGTGCCTAATTAATAAAACACTAATGTCATGGTAACACATCAAAACTTAACATATGACAAATTTGCACACTTCAAAATAAAATTAAAACATCAAAAATACACTAATATGTAACCTAAAAGAAAACAACAAGTATACGGAAATTCATGTTAGCATACACAAACTTGCTACATGCTAAGGAACTAGGACAACACCTAAAATAAACATATATACGATGAGCAAAAGAATTAAAAGACCAAAAACATGATATCACAAAAACAAGACAAACACGAACATGCTAACGTGTGGACATGATACACAAATTAAACCAAAACACATAAAATAGGCATGTATACTATCAAACTAAATTAGAACGAAAAAAATCACGATAACATACTAAAAAAACATAAATAAATACGCTATAAATGACACACAAATAATTAACCACGTAAATATGCAGAAAACATAAATAAATAAATAAAGAAAAAAGACACGAATACTTAAAATACAAAGTGAGACTGAAATGAAATAGAATTAAAACTGAAGCTAAAATTAAAAACAGCTAGAAACACGATTTGGGGATGGGATTATAAACTGAACAAAAATTAAAAGGACCATGTATGTAAAATGACCAAGGGGCAAGCCTAAAACGCAAAACTCAAAAACGCGGGATGACTTGAGGCGTAATTTTACCTCTTTGAAACCGATTCGGTTAAAATTGGGGGCTAAATTGAAAGATTTTAGGAAATGAGAGGGACTGGGGCTACAAATATCCCATGCGGCAAGACATAAATGAAAATTCCCAGAATGCGGGGGGACTTATGATGTTATTTACCCTAAAGGTTTTATTTTTTGGTCTATAAAACCAACATATCAGCCCCCACTTCATTTTTTTCATTTTTCAAAATCCTAAAGGGAGAGAGAGCTCTCTCCTTTCCCCGTTTCTAGAAAATAACCACCTCGGGAAACTGGAACCGCCGCACTTTGCCGGTCTCTGGCGAGGTTTAGCCGTTTGGCCACCTCAAGCCATCCTAGACCGTGGTGGTTCAACAACGTAATACTAAAAAAAATAGAGACCCATTTTAGAACTCCACAAAAACCTCTGCTATTATTCCGAATAGAAAAAAACACATGGCTCACCCATGGGTTCATCGCCGGCGAAACACACACGACAAAGGTAAAAGAACTTCTCTTTTGGCTTTTTCAGATCATTTATTTTACATGCATGAAATGAAGGAGAGCAAGAAAACAAAAAGTTACCACTGAAACTCTTTGTATTCCTTTTTTGTGTTGTTGTTTTTGAAATCGACTGATAGATAAAACCCCCTTTACAATTTTTGGTTCCTTTTCATATATCTTTCTTTTCTGATCATATTTGGTAGAAAATAAAGTACAAAAAATACAAATATATTCTCTTGTCCGATTTGGTAACTGACAGATCTGGTTTTCTTTGTTTTTGGTGATATCACTGGCATGGTGGTTGAGGGCCGGCATGGTAGAGGTGATCATTCGCCCAGATCCGTTCTCGGCCGTTGGATCTGATCTGATCCAAAGGCTGGGATGTTTTGCTGTATGGAGGGCCAGGATCTAATCTTGGGGTGGGAGACCTTACGAGATGACGACACGTGGCCTCTAGGGAATCCGATGAGTCTCGCGCGTATGGTATACGCGCGCGTGGGGAGCTGGCAGGCCTGAGCGTGGCCTTCACTCGGCATCTGGATGGGCATCTCCCTTCAATTACGACCGTTGGATCAACACTTGATCCAACGGTTCTAGATCAGCTGCGCAAAAATACCCAAAATAATTAGGGTTATATGTCTGATAGGGCTCAGGGTTTTGGGCTAGATGGGCCTTGTAAACCATGTTATATTTTTTGGGTTTTTGTAACATCATGTAGACTAGGACTGCTATTATAAACGGGCTTTATATTTTAGATCTGTGTTTGTTTTTTTAATTTAAACCCAATAGTAATAGTAATAGTAATAATAATAATAATAATAATAATAATAATAACATATACACATATACTTTATGTACATACAATCATACATGCAAATTAACGTATTTATCATATAACATTCAAATACACATATACATATATTTGCTCACACACCTAATTAATATACACATTATACATACTACAAACATACATAGTACATGCACATGCAAACCACATATATATCACATACACCTAAGCACATATATACATGCATCTTATACACACAAAATAAATATAACCAAATACACCCTAGTACATATATAAACTATTAAAACGTACGTGACATGTGACACACATACACCGTACATAGTATGTATAATATGTATGCGCTTACACATATTACACACATATTTTATACAAATTAATCACATATATAGTAAACATATAATATAACGTGTATACATGCAATAATAATAATACCTTGTTAATTATTATACTAATATGTTAACAATATTTACAAACCGGATAAAAATGAGTGATTACAGTTGCCCCTCTTTGCTTGTTCTTGTGAAACGAGAACAAAGCAAAGACCAAAAGCACTCATTTTTATCTGACTTCCCTGCTTACGACTTCAGAATCACGTGTTCTTCTGGAACTCTCCGCTTTTCCTCGGTCGAATCTTCAGGCTCGTAAGTTCTTCCTATATAGAACTTCTTCACCTTTTTTCTGGAGTTAGGGCTCTTCCTATATGGAGCCTTTCACTGGGGCTCGTAAACGTAGGCTTCTTCTTTACATAACCTTTGTCTTCGATTTTTCTTTTCTCTTTTCCTTTTTCTTCTTTTTCCTTTTTCCTTCTTTCTCTGTTCTTTTTGTCCTTTTTCTTTTTTCTCTTTCATTCTTTCTTTATCTTTTTGTCCTTTTTCTTTTTTTCCATTCTCTCTCTTTTATATTTTTTCACGAGGCTGTTTATATCTTTGGACTTACGCTACTAAAGTCGCCGCATCATGCCCGAAGGACTTATTGATGGCCCGAAAGACTTATCACCATGCTCGAAAGACTTAATGGTGGCCCGAAGGACTTAACACCGTGCCCAAAGGACTTACGGATGACCTGAAGGATTTAACATCTGGGCCTCATGCCGCTATGGCTGCCGATCTTTCTGGACTCACGCAACTAATGCTGCCGCATCATGCCTGAAGGACTTACTGATGGCCCGAAAGACTTATCACCATGATCGAAAGACTTATTGGTGGCCCGAATGACTTAACATCATGCCCGAAGGACTTACCGATGACCCGAAGGATTTAACGTCTGGGCCTCACGCCGCTATGGCTGCCGATCTTTCTAGACTCACGCTACTAATGCTGCCGCATCATGCCCGAAGGACTTACTGATGGTCCGAAGGACTTATCACATGCTCGAAAGACTTACTGGTGGCCCGAAGGACTTAACATCGTGCCTGAAGGACTTACCGATGACCCGAAGGATTTAACATATGGAAGGTTATTTCTCAAATTCCCTTCATTCTCTCATGTTGCAGTATGCCCTTTGATCAGTTATTTATATGATTCATGCCTTTTAACCCTTTCGTGATATCATTCTCTCTCTCTCTTTTTCTTCTTTTTCTTTTTTTTTCTTTTTTTTTTCTTTCTTTTCTTTTTATCATCATTTTTCCTGTTCTAAAGTCTTACGCCCTGGAAGGTTATTTCTCGAATTCCCTTCATTCTCTCATGTTGCAGTATACCCTTTGATCAGTTATTTATATGATCCATGCCTTTTAACCATTTCGTGATATCATTCTCTCTTTCTCCTTTTCTTTCTTTTTCTTTTTTTTCTTTTTATTTTTAGACATGTTTAAAATCCTATTCCCTGAAAAGTCATTCTTCAGATTTCTCTATTTCATTTCTTTTTGCAGTATGCTCAGTTTTGATCTTCATTTCTGTCAATTTTTGTTAAATGAGTACCTGCACTCGTTCTTTTGCACGAGCACTTTCCTTTCTTCTTCGGGCCTCTGCCCGCTTCACAAACAAACTCTTTATCATGCATGTGCAGAGATTCTTACCATTCTTCCCGCCCTACCTTGCCCCACTCGATCATGAGCCCGGTTACCTTCCAACTCCTTTGACCCAACATTCTGAGTATTTGTTAGTTTCGTCATCAGGGTGAGCAAAATGCTTCTATATTCCGAACTTAACCTCAATCTTCTTACTGCCTCTGGACGGGAACCATTTCTCGATCCCTGTGCTTTAATCCTTTGGAGACTCAATGTTTACCTCTTACCGTCCCCATACTTTATAAGCTCATTCTTGTCCTGGTTCGTCCTTCATTTTCTTGAACCAACCAAGGCATCATGGCTGAAACCCGCTTCTTGTTCTTGAGTTGTCTGACACCTATGCTCTTGTCATCATCTTCATTCTATGCATTGTGGGGTCGTTTCTGGTTAGGTGCTCCAATAATATCCGCAACCTTGTGTTCTGGATCTTATCCCTGAAGTAATACATGGAAATCTTTGTTGCTTTAATTGGTCAATTTGTTGATTGGCATTCTACTGAAGGGTATCACTTAGATTAACATACATGGTCTTGAAATCACAGAATAAGAGCTCTGGATATCAAGTGCAAGAGCGGCTTAGATTCAACCATTCAGTAATTTAAGGCTGTGAAATCTTCCCAGGTGACTCGGTTCATCCTCATGATTACCGCGTTGCTGCAGAATACTACTCTTTCTCAATTCTCATTATCTACTCCGCCCCCAAAAAGGGTAGGCTTGTATGACCACTCGAGAGCAGAAATATTACTCTAAGAATAGAGTTCTAGGTGGTGCGAGATTTAATTTTACCTATGCTATCGTTTATTTTTCTCCCTTTTCTTTTCTCTTCCTTTCTCATTCCTTTTCTTTTTCCTTTTTCTTCATTTTCTCTTTTTCTTTTTTCTTTTTTCTTTTTTTTCTTTTTTTCTCTCATCTTTCTCTTCTTTTTTTGTTTTTTATGCTTTTATCATTATTTGAGGAAATCAATTCGTCACAGTCCTTTGTCTTGAGGACAACGATGGAGCAAACAACACTGCCCCAAGTTACTCGGCATAGTCACGATTTGAAAATATTACCATCACTCATGAAGCTAAGGTTTCTTGAATTGGATGATGTATCGCCACCTTATCGCTTCAGCAGAGTGCCCCAAAATTTCCACACTCTTATCCGAACAAGCCTATTACCAGGTTTCGAACATAGGAGTGCTTTTTATTATTCTTTTCTCTCTTTTTCTTTTTTTCTTTTTCTTCTATTTTTTTTCTTTTTAATTATTATTTTTAATTCTTTTACTACCTAGAAGATTATGCCTAGAGTTTCAATTTCAAGAAACTCTACATGGTTGACATTCGAAGCTCTTTCGTCCTTGAACATCATAGAAAGAATAGTAATCTTGCTTTGCTGAACAGAGTCTGGTAGGGAAGATCACACCTCATCATTGTCACAACATCTATCTAATGTCACATCTTGCTATTGATATCCAGTGTCCTTCAACGACGAGAAAATATACATCTATGTGCTTTCAAGAACATTATATGTTAAGCGAAATGTGTTCTTCATTGGAATAAAAATCAACAAATATGCCCCTTCACAAAAGATCTTTACAACATGTGGGCCACAGGTGGTAAAGTTGATTCCTTGTATTACTTAAGGAAAGTCTTTTAATGTAGAGACATCTCTGGCTTCTTCAGCACTATACAGACTTGCTCCTCATCCTTGGTCCTCCACTGTTGGATCAGCTCTTGTGTTAGGGTTCCATCATTGATCAACTTCTTGATTTCCTCCAATAAAGGTCTACATTTTCTAGTGGGATGCCTCGGTGCCCCCATATGGAATTCGCATGTGCTACCCGAGTCAAAACTATGGGCAGACGGATCAGGTGTAATCTTCATCGGCATAGGAGCAAGATAGTGACCCCTACCAAATGTCGCCAAATGTTTGAGATAGATGTTCTGAACACTTCCAAATTTGCGCTCGTCCGAGGAATTTTCCTTGATGACCCCTATGTGTCAGTCTGTCTTCTTCTTTTACGGCCACGCGAACCCTGAAGATGACACTCATTTACCTCTCCGTCTTTATCAATCTTATCTTCGATTCGGTCCTTAGACTTAGACCCCAATTTTTCTTCTTTGATTGCGTATTCTATCCTCTATCCAATCATCATGAAATATTCGAATCCGTTTCTCGATTTCTCTAACATTACATCGAAGAAAGGAGAGGGAAGCGTTGCATGGAACAAGGGAGTCAACTCTTCTTTTGCTATAGGAGGTTGGACTTGGGTCGCCAAACATCGCCACCTTAGTGCATATTCCCTGAAGCTTTCATTTGGTCTCATTTTCTTATTCTGAAGAAACTAACGATAGGGCGCTAAATCTAAAGCATATTTTTATTGACTCAAGAAGGCATTAGCGAGGTCACCCCATGACCTAACTTGGTTTCTGTTCAAACAGTTATACCACACTGTTGTAGGTCCCGTCAGGCTATCGTGGAAGTGGTGGATCAACAACTATTTATTCTTCATGTATCCCTCCATTTTTCTACAGAACATGGTTAAGTGAATTTTGGGCAGCTGGTTCCGTCATACTGCTCAAATCTGGGAACCTTGAAATCCGGAGGAATGACCAAATTAGGGACTAGGCAGAGTTCCCTCGTATTGAAAACATTTATCTTTTCTTTCTTCTTCAGCTCTTTATCGATTCTTTCTTCTAGCTGGTCAAGCCTCGACTCTTCGGTTCGTTCAATTTTCCAACAAATTCTGCCATCGAACCCCAAGTATTAAATGATGAAGTGCCATGCGATGATAAAATTATTAAACAATACAAAGGACGTGATGCTAATGCAATGCATGAATGCAATAAAGCATCGATTCCGCAAGTGATTTGTCCCTATAGGACATCTTTCATTCAGACCAAAAGGTTTCAGTACATCCGGTATTAGAGGTTTACAAATAGCGGTGAGCCATAGCACCTAATTTCTTGATCTCATTTAATAGTCCTGTCAGCTTTCCTGCACGGTCCAATGCTGGATCCATATTCTGGCTTATCGGCGCTGTTGCATCGGCTAAGTCTGCTACCTGTTGAGCTACTTATCGGGCTTGAGTCATAATGATCTTCATGTCTCGATATTTTTCCTGTATTGTTTGCTCGGCTTTTTGTAGTTTGACGGTCTCTGCCTTAGCACGGATCTCGCTAGTACGTAAAGAAGTCTTGAGACTCGCTATCTGTTCTTTAAGTGTTGCGTTTTCCATTTGAAAAGCTTGTGATTCATCCCTTTCCTGCTACAGACTTGATTTCAGGATATCGTCCATGGCCAGACTGCTTTCCAACTCATTTTGGAGGATGTCGCGTTGGCTCTCAGCTTCTTTCAACTCTGTGATAATGATCTGACTTTATTCTTACTATTTTTGCATTTCTGCTTCTAGTGTTCTGAATCGTTCCTCAACCGAATCATATCATTAATCCACTCTTCAGCAGTGTCAACCAGACCGACATTCTTGCATTCAAAGTGCAGCTTCTAGTACTCATCTTGTACACTCTTCAATTTCACGCTCAGATCGCGCCTCTCATGCTCGAGCTGGCCGTACTTGCGTGCAAGTTCATCTTCTGAGACTCTTTTATTATTAACTCCTGAATTTATCCCACTTGAGTGACCCACTTCTGTGTTACCCGAACCTTGGGCTGGGCATTGACCCCCCTTCGACTTTGCCCCTCGGGCAACGGCTGGCTCGCTGTAGAATCAGGGTTTTTTGTCATCAAAATCCAAAACTCCCATTCTGATAAGATCTTGAACTCTGTCCTTCAGGGCCCTACAATTTTCAGTGTGATGACTTGAATCGCCTATGTGGTAGCTGCACCAGACACGGCTATTGTAACCCTTCGAATAAGGAGGTTTCCTTGGTACAGACTTCACTGGTATGATAAGGCTCCTTTCGACAAGCAACAGAAGTAACTCGGTGTATCTCATGGGTATAGGATAATGCCTTCTGATGTCATTGGATTCTCGAGCTTCCCCTATTCTTTCCTGTGTTTCCTTGGTATCTACCCCAGATATGCCGCTTGTCTGCTTCTTGAGATTGATCACAAAGGGATTCGATTTGTCGTATTTAACGGTGTTGTCTGTCTCGACATTCTGACCATTTTGTTCCACATTCTGATCCTCGATCGAATCTTTCCTGAGTTCGACAGGCTACTTGCCTTTCATCATAACATTCATCTGGGCCATCATCTTGGACATCTGCTTCTTTAGTTCTTGTATTTCAGCTTGCTTGTTACCAGAACTGACACTGCTTACCGAATCTGTTCTTGAGTCCCTGAACGATCCTTCTTCTGCTGTCCCTGGCCTAGTCTCGGTATGGAACTCTGGAACTGGACCCCCTTCCTTCAGGTCAAAGAACCTTTGGTCCTTCCTGAACAATCTTCTATTATGGGAGAAACCACTCGGGAATCAATGCCTTGTGTAATGCGAATGCGATGATATGCAAAAGACAAAAGAAAAAAGAAAACAAGTTAGTACCGGACAAAAATGATAAATACATAATAAAAGGGCAAATTAAATGCGATAAACAAACAAGGCAATCCTATTTACATTCCATCTAAGACACCTAGGTTATCCGCATGGCTCTAACAGGGTGAGTTTCTATGTGTTCTCTACTTACAATTTTGGTTCTAGGAGGTACCCGAATTATCCTCGCTGTCCTCTACTAAGAGTAGCAAGGCCCCCGATCATCACCTATTATAGGCTCCTTTCAACCGGGTTCAATTTAGGGGGACCCATTCGCTTATGCCTGCACGAAGGAACGATATCCTTACGAAAGCATAAGGTACTCGAGCCCCGAAAGATACTTGCTAGGGCCTACACGGGAGAACGATATCTCCATGAAAGCATTAGCATTTTCCCCCACTTAAAAGGACAGATTTATATGCCAAATTTTAAATGCGTTAAAATAAATGCGCACTTATAAGCAAATTTTAATTTAATAGTTGCTTTAATTCGGAACTTCTAATACTAATAAAGCGGTAATTATTTGAAAAAGCTTGACACTCATTTTGTTTTTGAAAAAACAAAAATAGTCCCCAGCGGAATCGCCATCTGTAGTGATGTCCATTTCGCTAAAAAATCGAAGTGAGTTTTGAAAGTGTTTTGGAGGTCTTTCGGATATAAAAAATGTTTATTCCGTGGGGGTTTTAAAAACCGCGTTTTATTTAGAAATTGGAGTCGCCACCGGCCACTTAGGTAGGCCGGACACCATAAAACTAGAGATTTGAAAACTATTGGGTTCGAGACTCGGTTACGGATGAGGAAGGATTAGCATCCCCACACCGCCCAAAATTGGTACTTTAATAATTACCGCTTTATTAATATTAAACTTTCCGGATTAAAGTGACGATTAATTTAAAATTTGGTTATAAGTGCGAGTAGATTTTAAAAGCCCCGTTATCCGAGAGTAAACACCAACCACCATCACTACACCTGATACTGGTCCTGTTTACGCTCGGATAAAAGGGCACCTCATTGGCAGTTTATATATCTCGATATGCAATCTTAGAAAGCAAAATATAAAACATACAATTTACACTGACATGATATTAAAACATAAAATGTGAACATTACAAAATAAATAAAATAAAAAACACATGGACATAAAACCTAACATATCGTAATAACAACAAAAATATGAGCATGAACAAAAAATATACTTTCAAGACTAAATTAATTAACCTTAACATGCTTGAACCTATACAATCACAAACGCTCCAAATGCATGACATACATGTAACATGATATTAAACTATTTAAATCTAAGCAACATGCTTCGAAAAAAACAATATTTGACATATGACACAACTTAAAGTAAAAAAACATACATGATAAATCAAATCACCTTAAAGAGCAACCTATAGTGCAAAAGAAAACAACACATAATATACAAGTTAACGCAAAAGACTAACTAGATATTAAACATGTGACACCAAGCATACATAAATTAAAAACATAGCATTATACATAACAAAGCATCACACTAACATGCAACCTAAGATGCAAAATAAAAAACATAAATGAGCACCTAGATATGATAAATAGCTAAACTAAACGTGCCTAATTAATAAAACACTAATGTCATGGTAAAACATCAAAACTTAACATATGACAAATTTGCACACTTCAAAATAAAATAAAAACATAAAAAATACACTAATATGTAACCTAAAAGAAAACAACAAGTATACGGAAATTCATGTTAGCATACACAAACTTGCTACATGCTAAGGAACTAGGACAACACCTAAAATAAACATATATACGATGAGCAAAAGAATTAAAAGACCAAAAAACATGATATCACAAAAATGAGACAAACACGAGCATGCTAACGTGTGGACATGATACACAAATTAAACCAAAACACATAAAATAGGCATGTCTATCAAACTATATTAGAACGAAAAAATCACGATAACATACTCAAAAAACATAAATAAATACGCTATAAACGACACACAAATAATTAACCACGTAAATATGCAGAAAACATAAATAAATAAATAAAGAAAAAAGACACAAATACTTATAATACAAAGTGAGACTGAAATGAAATAGAATTAAAACTGAAGCTGGAATTAAAAACAGCTAGAAACACGATTTGGGGATGAGATTATAAACTGAACAAAAATTAAAAGGACCAGGTATGTAAAATGACCAAGGGGCAAGCCCAAAACGCCAAACTCAAAAACGTGGGATAACTTGAGGCGCAATTTTACCTCTTTGAAACTGATTCGGTTAAAATTGGGGGCTAAATTGAAAGATTTCAGGAAAGGAGAGTGACTGGGGCTGCAAATATCCCATGTTGCAAGACAAAAATGAAAATTCCAGAATGCGGGGGGGCTTATGACGTTATTTACCCTAAATGTTTTATTTTTTGGTCTATCAAACCAACATATCAACCCCCCACTTCATTTTTTTTCATTTTTCAAAATCCTAAAGGGAGAGAGAGCTCTCTCCTTTCCCCGTTTCCAAAAAATAACCACCCCGGGAAGCTGGAACCGCCACACTCCGTCGGTCTCATGCGAGGTTCAGCCGTTTGGCTACCTCAAGCCATCCTAGAACGCGGTGGTTCAACAACGTAATACTAAAAAAAATAGAGACCCCTTTTAGAAGTCCACAAAAACCTCTGCTATTATTTCGAATGGTAAAAAAACATGGCTCACCCATGGGTTCATCGCCGGCGAAACACATACGATAAAGGTAAAAGAACTTCTCTTTTGGCTTTTTCAAATCATTTATTTTACATGCATGAAATGAAGGAGAGCAAGAAAACAAGAAGTTACCACTGAAACTCTTTGTATTCCTTTTTTTGTGTTTTTTTTATATCGACTGATAGATAAACCCCCTTACAATTTTTGGTTCCTTTTCATATATCTTTTTTTTATCATATTTGGTAGAAAATAAAGTACAAAAAATACACATATATTCTCTTGTCCGATTTGGTAACTGACAGATATGGTTTTCTTTGTTTTTGGTGATATCCCTGGCATGGTGGTTGAGGGCCGACATGGTAGAGGTGACCATTCGCCCCGATTCATTCTCGGCCGTTGGATCTGATATGATCCAACGGCTGGGATGTTTGCTGTATGGAGGGCCAGGATCTGATCTTGGGGTGGGAGACCTTGCGAGATGACGACATGTGGCCTTTGGGGAATCCGATGAGTCTCGCGCGTGCGGCATACGCGCGCGTGGGGAGCTGGCAGGCCCGAGCGTGGCCTTCACGCGACATCTGGATGGGTATCTCCCTTCAATCACGACCGTTGGATCAACGCTTGATCCAACGGTTCTGGATCAGCTGCGTAAAATACCCAAAATAATTAGGGTTAGATGTCTGATAGGGCTCAGGGTTTTGGCCTAGATGGGCCTTGTAAACCATGTTATATTTTTTGGGTTTTTGTAACATCATGTAGACTTGGACTGCTATTATAAGCATGTTTTATATTTTAGATCTGTGTTTGTTTGTTTTTTTAATTTAAACCCAATAGTAATAGTAATAATAATAATAATAACATATACACATATACTTTATGTACATACAATCATACATGCAAATTAACGTATTTATCATATAACATTCAGATACACATATACATATATTTGCTCACACACCTAATTAATATACACATTATACATACTACAAACATACATAGTACATGCACATGCAAACCACATATATATCACATACACCCAAGCACATATATACATGCATCTTATACACACAAAATAAATATAACCAAATACACCCTAGTACATATATAAACTATTAAAACGTACATGACATGTGACACACATACACCGTACATAGTATGTATAATATGCATGCACTTACACATATTACACACATATTTTATACACATTAATCACATATATAGTAAACATATAATATAACGTGTATACATGCAATACTAATAATACCTTATTAATTATTATACTAATATGTTAAAAATATTTACAAACCAGATAAAAATGAGTGATTACATATACAAATCTTCAAAATTGTGGATTCTTTATGTATCTCTTGCTCATTTCTTACAGTTGTAGTCTTGATCTTGTATTGTTTGATCTGTGTGTGAAGTATATATAGTATTTTCCCTTTGTCTTTTATTTCTTTTTTCTCTCTTTCTTTTTCTTTTTCTTTTCTCTCTTTCTTTTCTTTTCTTTTCTTTTCTCTTCTAAGGGAATTCAACTCATCACAATCCTTTTTCTCGAGGATAATGATGGAGCATACAACAAAACCTCGAGTTATTGGGCATAGTCATGATTTGAATATATCACTCATGTAAAGCTACTCCACTTTTGACTTAAAAGATGGATGGAGCATACAACCACCTTCTGAGCTTTTCACTACAGCGGAGTACCCCAGAAAATTCTACTCATTTCTCTTTTTAAACACTCTTATCTAGGAATACCTTTTAGTAAACCCAAACAGTGGAGTGTAATCTTTTTTTTTCTTTTTCTGTCTCTTTCTTTCTTTTTTTTCTCTCTTTGTTTAGACTACCCATTTCGGGTTTTCAACCTAGAGTCTCTTTCCTCTTGTTCGAGTCTGTGGATGTATTCTCGAATCAAACTACATCTACACTGGACATTGTCTCTTGTTCCCACTTGGACGTAATCAATTCTACCCAGCTCTTCTAAACTGGTGCCTATCGAATGATAGAGTCTTCATATATCTTCTTCTTACACTATTTAACTTAGTGTACTCGCTCTTGATTGCTTCGGCCTTCTGATTTCCATTTCTTATGTTGCTTAGCTTATTTTCTAAGCATAAACTTGTCTTCATCCATTTTCCTCTGGTAGTTCTATGGGCCTTCATGTCCAATCTATCTGGTTTCATCTCTTTCTCTTAGTAAAGTGAAAGAATACCATTCGTCATTCCATTCATAGATGTCATGAGAAAGCCTTCATGGTGTAATGTTTTAGGGTCAACTCTCGATTCAAGGATCTTAAATGACAAGTGCCTGAGAAGGAAAGTTCTTAAAATGGGAACTGCCCATTATCTAAACACTCGCTTTGTTCCTCTGTTGGCCTATGTAAATTAGTAGATACTCACATTTACAGTATCCTCACAACATTCAATCGCTTCTAAATATAAGCAACTTAGAGTTGATCTCTGGATCTGAAACAAAGGTGCTGTTGCATTCAAAATTCGAGGACCTGGTATAGAAACGATTTATACATATGTCCATTAAAAATGCGTGAATATGCATATGAGAGAACAAAAACTACCCCATAAAAATAAAATGTTTAAAGAATCAAAAATGTAAAAATACTTTCTAAATGGAATTGTGATTTGTTATTCTGACAAACAATGAGTTTTTTTATGTTGAAAATTTCTTTGAAAAATGATGAGAAAACCGTAGGAACCTTCGAACTATCCCTCGGGTACTAACTCATTTCGGCCCTTTCAATGTAGTGTAGGCTTGTGCCACTTTTTCTTGTTTTTCCACCGCTGGATCAACTCTCTCATCATGACTCCCTCGTCAACCAGCTTCTTGATTTCTTCTATTAACGACCCCAAATTTCTTGGTGTCATGCCTCAGCGCCTTAATGTAGAATTCACATGTACTGTATGGATCAAAACTATGAGCATATGAGCTGGGTGTAATCTTTATCGGCCTGGAGGTAAGGTACTAACCCTTGACCAAATGAGGTCATATGTCTGAAATGGAATACTCTGAATGTCTCTAAATATGTACTTGTTCGAGGAATTTTTCTTGTTGATTCGAAGGAATCTGTCTGTCTTCTTCTCTTATGATCACGAGAACCTTAAAAGTGGTACCCATTTATCTATTTCTTTCCTTCTGCTCCTAGGCATGTTTGGTTCGTTGAATTAAGACTCAATTTTCCTTTCTGGATCATGTATTCTATTAAAGTTATCACATTTGCCCCTCAATTTCCCGAGCAGCTTATCAAAGAAGAAATACGGAAGATGGCTTGAGACATGGAAGTCATTTTCCTCTTCAGCAATTGGAGGTTGCACTTGGGTGGCTAGCATCCACCATCTCAAAGCACATTCCTTCAAACTCTCATCAGGTTTCATCCTCGTACCCTAGAGATACTGACGACTTGGTGCTAGGTCTAAAGCATATCTGTATTGCCCATAAAGACGTCGGTTAAGTCCCTGCATGACTATACTTGGTCTCTACTCAAACAGTTGTACCATATCACTGTAGGTCCTGCTAGACTATCGTGGAAGTAGTGGATCGACAATTTTTCATTCTTGATGTAGCCCTCTATCTTTCTGCAGAACGTGGTCAGGTGAATCTTGGGGCAGCTTGTTCTGTCATACTATACAAATCTTAGAATCTTGAAATCCGGTGGAATGACCAAACCAGGGCTTTCTTGCGTCCAAGGCATCAATCTTTTTTTTTTCGAGCCCATCTTCTAACTGCTCGAATCTTGATTTTTGAGTGTGTTCAATTATTTTATTCATGATAAAACTCTAGTTGGTCTTTGGATTACTCCCCAAATTTTTTTTGCAAGGTAATGTTATGTAAAATATGCCATGACTGTACAATATGATGCAATGCAATGCATGAATGCAAATGCGGTGTTGGTTTTCGAACAGTCCTTAAAAGACTTTAATTCAATAGAAAAATGTCTGGTTGCAAGAAACTAATAATGAGTTACACGTAACAGTTAGCCTCTTTCTGGAGATCTTGACTTCGGAAAGCAAAGTCTGTGCTCCACGTCTCGACGTCGTCTTTAGGATGATAGATGACCTCGTTTCCTCCTCTTATTCTATTCCATGGACTCGTGACATCATGATCTTCATTTTTGGGGCTTCTGAAAAGGACATCAACAAGTGCATGTATAATGCAGACAAGATCTTCTTCTTCTGTAGATCTCGGTGCAAACGATCCGATCTTCGAATAATACGTCTAAACAGGGATGGATTCTATTGATCCTAAGGGGAATACTTTAAAACTTTTGGGGTTTAAATTAAAATTCTCAATGATCATTTGGTTTAAAAATTTTATTTCTTTCTTTTTTTATTATCATTTTATTTTTTATTATTATTTTTATTAAAATGTAAAATTTTAATTGGAACTTCAAAAACAGAAACTTTTAAGGTTTTTGAAAATTTTTAGAAGAAGATAAAGAATTTTGAAACACAATAATATTTTCAATTTTTTGAGTTAAATTAAATTATTTGAAATTTTTACAAAGGGCTAAATTTGAAGATTTAAAATTAGGGTTCTGCGGCCCTCACTGGATCTTTTGCGTCGCACGTGCCGTACTATCGAACCGTCTTTTTTCTCTATTAGTCTTTGCTCGATCCAACTGGATAATGTAGTATTATCGTTTCCGGTGAAGCATACTTCTTTTCTATTTTGAATGCCGTTTAAATGAATTGTTTTTGAATCAGCACCATGATATGATATGGAATGAATGCAAATAAAGGCATTGATTCCGCTGGTAATCACCTTTTCTAAATGACTTTCATAGGAATTAAAGGGTCCAAAGTCTAGATCCAAAAAAGTAAACTTCTATAGATATGCCCCTCTTCATGTCTTCGGGTCATAGTCAAAGAAACTGAAAGTCTCGGTTAAGATTGCCGGTACCGCATTCGCTTTCCTCCTCATGCGCTCAAATAGATCTAAGATGGCTACATCAATGTTTCCGAATACCCTCGGGAAGATGATCAAACCATATGTCCCCAAAACGAATAGGTTTATCTCCATTACCTCATTCGGGTGTGCTATCTCGGATACATTCCCATGAAGATGCTAGGCTGTCTCTTCAATTCTGAATCAAATCGTTGGCTTAATCCCCGCTTATCAAAAGATTTTGAGCTTCAATGGATAGTTCTAATTCCTCGGCGACTTCGTGTAGATCCAATCTTTCTGTACATTCTTCTGGTCGCTTTCCTCCTCATGCTCTCAAATAGATCTAAGATGGCTACATCGATGTTTTTGAATACCCTCAGGAAGATGATCAAACCATATGTCCCCAAAACAAATAGGTCTATCTCCATTACCTCATTCGGGTGTGCTATCTCGGATACATTCCCATGAAGATGCTAGGCTGTCTCTTCAATTCTGAATCAAATCGTTGGCTCAATCCTCGCTTATCAAAAGATTTTGAGCTTCAATAGATAGTTCTGATTCCTCTGTCTCTTCGTGTAGATCCAATCTTTCTGTACATTCTTCGGTCCCATCTTTTCTAAATCTCTTTAAGCTCCCATAGATCATTCTGTTGTAGATTCTCGTGTGTATACTTTGGCACTACACGCTTGCTCGGCAAACTGTTACCTCGGACCCGTTGATTAACCTCTGACCAACGTCACACGACTAGGTTGATGTCAACCTTCTTAAGATACCTTTTTTCCATGATGAAAGATTTTCTGATCGGGCAAACCACTTGAATCAACACCTTTATGTAATGTGGATGCAATGATAATGCAACAAAAGTATGTGTAAAATAAAAATAAAAATAAAACACAAAAAGAAATGAGTTAGTACCGGATAAAAATAATAAATACATAAATAAAAGGTAAATTTAAATAAAGCAAACAAACATAATAACCTTATATATATCCTGTCTAAACACTTAGGTTATCCGCATGGCTCTAAAATGGTGGGCTTTCTATATTCTCTACATGCAGTTTTGGTGCTAAGAGGTACTCGAATTGTCCTCGATGTCCCCTACTAAGAGTAGCAAGGCCCCCGATCATCACCCATTATAGGCTCCTTTCAATCGGGTTCAATTTAGGGGGACCCATTTGCTTATGCCCCTATGAATGAACGATATCCTTACGAAAGCATAAGGTACTCGAGCCCTGAAGGTACTTGCTAGGCCCATACGGAGGAACAATATCCTCATGAAAGCATTAGCGTTTCCCCCCCCACTTAAAAAATAACGGGTTTATATGCCAAATTTTAAATGCGTTAAAATAAACGCACAATTATAACCGAATGTTACTTTAATAGTCACTTTAATCCAAAATTTCCGATATTAGTAAAGCAGTGATTATTTTAAAATCTTGACTCTCATTTTTTTAGAAAAATAAAAAAATAGGTCCCCAGCGGAGTCGCCATCTGTAGCGATATCCCTTTTTACGCTAAAAAATGGGTTTTCAAGGTGTTTGGGGTCTTTTGGGTATTTAAAAATGTCTCGTTGGGGTTTTAGAAAATTATATTTTATTTTAAAAAAATGGAGTCGCCATCGGCCACTAAGGTAGGCATGTAATACTAATACCCTAAAATTTACTAAGTTGATTAAGGGTCATTTAGTACTAAGATAATAGCTTAAAAGCTAACTAGTGACTAAAATGACAAAAATGCAAAAGTTAGGATTTCTTTAATTATGGGTTCTGGAAAGGAAATTTCTAAGGTTTAAAGGTATCATGTGATAGATAGTGAATTGAATAAGGCATTGTTAAAGTTTGGCTGAATTTCAAGGAAAATTGGAATGGGAATTGAAGTTTAAAATGTTAGTGACCAAAATGTAAATTCTGAAAATTTTATGGCTAAAGTATAAACTTTGGAAACGTTTGGGGACTAAAGTTGTAATTTCTTAAAAGTTAAGGGTTTTTATTTCATAAATAAATAGATCACCTAAGGGTGTGGATCGAATGTGAAGATTTTGGCTCGATTTGATATTTCGATTATTGAGAAAATCGCAGTTAAAGTTTAAGTGGAATTTGGATACCTGGATCGAACTGGAAAATTTTAAAATTTTGCCATATGATAGAGAAAGGTTATAAAAGTCATTTCCAAGTGTTGGAAATATTTTTAGTTTGATTCAAGATGAATCTTACAGTTTATTTCTGAGTAAAGGATTATTTATCGATATATTGGATCGAAAGGAAATTTTGGCGACTGATCCAAAAGATATGGAAAATTCATTATTTTATGAATATTTTATTATGGTTGGTTGAATTCTAACTAGATTTAGTTGGATTTTAATGGAATGGCAATTTGGAAACAAACTAGTAAATAAAGACTAGTTGGAGGGCAAATTTGTCATTTGGCCCTAATGGGAATTTTGAAATATTTAAAAAGTTATAAGGGCAATTTTGGAAAGAGGAAATGGAAGATTAAATCTTGGCCCTTGATTGATGATAAAATCAATCTCAACCATTGGATAAAAAGGGCAAAATTGTAATTTCAATATTAAAATAATATTCATTTAATAGATATATGTTTAAAATAATGGTGAGCCTTGAAAAATGGAGAAAGAGGGGAAAGAAGAACAAAATTTTCCAAGCTCGATTTAAGCCCGATACTCGGTTTTCAGGTAATCTCTTCAACTACAAAGTTGTTCTACTCTTCAAGCTCTATCTTTTGATATCAATAATTCATGGAATACATGCTTGGTTGATGATAAGTTTCATGAGAAAGAAATTAGGGTTATGGATCAAATTGGGGCTTTTGAGATTTTATGATTCCATGATTGAATTCAAGTTAGAATTAAGCTAGTATGATGTTAAAATCATGATATTGAGTTGGGATTTAAGTTTTACATGTTTTGATTTTTATGAAGATGATTAGGGTTTATAGATTCAAGTTTAATTTAGGGTTTGTGATGTTGAAATAATGATCTAGTAAGCTTGAATTGTTGTTTGGAAGCAAAACCCTAAGTTAAATTGTGTAGGGACCATTTCGGCAAATTGAAAAGTTGAAGGACCAAATCTTAATTTTTATAATTTGGAGTGTATTTATGTTATTAATGATGTTAGAGACAAGAAAATAAAGTTAGAATGCTAAATTGATGTTGAATTGAATTACTAACCATTTTGACAATTTGTCAAAGTTAAGTGACCAAATCGAAATTGAAGTTTTGTATGGGGGATAAATCTGATTTTTAGTTGTAATGATGGAATTAAGGTAGTAATGTTGAATTGAGGATTAATTTGCAAAGTTAAGAAGCTTGAATCCTTATCTTTGCATTTTAGTGACTATTTCGGTAAAGAAGGAAAATTAAGGAGAATTATTGTGAATAATTATTTGATGAAGGTCATAAGACGGTGGGTTAAAGCAAGTAATTGGACTAAATTGAAAAGTAGAGAAGTAAGGAGAAGTTAGCATAAAAGTTGAAGTTGTTTATGGAAGCTGTGTAGAAAAACTGGTTTATGGCAGTAACTTTGAAAATTTACCATAAATTTTACAAAAATGGTTGGATAGTGAATTTTATATCGATGTAAAGATTTGTGCATTTAGTTTCGTGTCCAACAAACGGAATCTGATTTCGAGTTCCGAGTCGAAAGATATGAATTTTTAAGTGACGAAAGGTCAGAAAACAGAACACCAATATATTTCGAATTTCAGCACTGTAACTGACTTTGAAAATTTGCCATAAATTGTACAAGTTGAAATTGGGATATTAATTTATATAGTTGAAAATCTTATCGAATCTAGTTTCTTTCTAAACGAACGGAGTCAAATTCCGAGTTATAGATTATTTTATAGAAATATTTCTTCGAATGTACTGCAAACTGCCAGAAAATGAGAATTGATACACTTTGTATCTAAGGTTGATTAGTAAGCTTGAAAGGGGTTAATGGAAGTTCAAAGTGGCCTCTAAGGACCATAATGAATTTTTGAACAATACAAGGAAGAAAGGAAAACATTTGGAGATTTTGTATTCGAATGATTATTTTGGACAATATGTCTAAGATATTGTTAGATTGGGATCTAACAAATATTTTACTTACTTGAATTATGAAGTTAAGTTCAAATCAAAGGAGGTTCGAGGTACAATGAAGGAAAGGATCAAAGAGGACTTAGTGAGGCATACTAATAAATGGCCCAGGTGAGTGCAATGCATACATAACATTATACATGGATGTTTCATACATCACCGGTAGGACTTGCGATGAGTCTACCTGGTTTATATATTGTCATGATATTTATGTCATTGATCATATTTGGCATATTTTAAATATGTCAAAGGTTGAAAATAAATGCATTGATCACTAGTTATTGATGATGGTATAATATGAATGTTATTTCGGCTATGAACTGTTAAATGTTGATATGTATTGATATATGTTGCCATTGATGACTTAAATGATGAAATAAAGCCCAATGTATGATATAGAGGTTCGATGGTATAGTTGGATATCCATAGGGTCATAAACAATTGTAGAAATATTCTAAGCACTTTAGGTAAATTGAAAATATTATAAATACTCGTTGAGGAGTATATTCATGCATGGTTTGAGTATACGGACTTACTACGGGTGCTAAACACTTCGGTGTAATTTCATAAAAACTCAATGAGGGATATATTGTATACTCCGGTAAGTATACAGAAGCACTTCGGTGCTAAGCACTCCCGGTAGAGTGCAAATAATACACATACTCAAGAAAGGTTGGGTATGGGGGGTGACTCGTGTACATTGAATCTCTAAATTTGATACCTTGGGCTAAATAAATTAAAAAGAATAAAAAAGAAACAGGAAGATAAGCTTGAAAGCCTGCAGATAGAAATGGAAAAAGGTATTGGTAAGCATTGAAAGCTTACGGATGGAATGACAACGGTATTGGTAAGATCTAATCTTATAACTTTCATATACATATTCATTTATGTTAACGAGCATATAATGGTAAGGTGATCATATGCATTGTTAATCATTAATATTGATATTATTACAATTGCACTTGAATTCGAATTATTGCCTCACTAAGTAAATACTTAGCGTGTAACTGTTTTACACGTAGGAAAGAAGAAATGGTTGGAGTAAGGAGCATAAACGGACATCATCAATCAATAAAAGGTACATCAGTATCAGTAAGATATCTTTTGACACTGTTTGATAGTTACTAGTTGGCATGTATATTAAAATGATATGCCAGCTCTGATAGAATTTGTATTTTATGTGGTATCTGGATGAAGTTTAAGTTAGGCAGTTTCATTAATTATATAAAGTCAAATTAAATTAATAAGTTGCTGCCTGAAATTAAACTCGATTTGAAGATTAAAATATTATGTTTAAACTATACGCGATTAACTACATTTGTAAATAGAAACTAAATATACTGTAATATTTTTAGAAGAACCAAAATTTTTATCGAGTTACAAATGTAGAGGGTTTTACAAATGTTTTGTGATATCTCTGACTCGTATTCAGCTATGAATACGGGAAAGGGGTATTACATTTATTGGTATCAGAGCTGCAGGTTTAGCCAATTCTCGGCCTAAATGGAAGTGGTTTTATGTTAAAAAGAGTATACATGCCACTAGGATACCAATATTACTGATATGATGTTTTTATGATCTGATTGATGTCACTCCTTACTAATGTAAATTGGGAGGAATTATAAGAAATATTTGAGTTAAGAAAACGTGATGAACTGATAAATTGGAAGCTTTGTAAGGAATCAAGAGTAGTAACATTAAGGTTAATGATAACCCTTCAGATAAATCGGAAAAAGAAAGGGGCACTGGTACAACAAGAAGTGCCTGTGCCGGATTAAGGAATTAAAAAGTTCGAGAACACCTGAATTGAAAGGAAAAACAGATTAAGGTCCAGTGTTTATTGATTTATAATTGAATAACCTAAGTATTACACTGGACGGATTCCACTGTTTGGATACTGAGAAATTGGATGGAGTTGTATTGCTACTCCGATGTTAAGTTAAAGCTGGGGAAACATTTGAAATTGCTACGCAGCTAGGATTGCACATATCAGTCCGAGTTTATAACATCAGAACTGATAAAGATTGGGAGGATTCGAAAATCATAGAAGGTACATCTCATCTTTTTGGATAAACCTGTATTGATGTTGATGGGTCCTAGCTTTACACATTCGTATATAAGTACGAAGTTGAATGGTGAAGGAGATATCCTTTTAGAACCCATTTCAAGTAATATAGCAGTCATAAATTTGTTGGGTTGTAATGTAAGGGCGAGCTGAGTATTGGAATTGCTCAATAAAAATATAAGAAATAGAGTTCTCGATAAATTTAATGGAATTATCTTTCGAGGAGTTTAAGATGATGGTGGGCATGAATTGGTTACCTTCCTATCAAGTCACGATGAATTGTCGCATAAAGCGATTAGTATTAAAAAAACACGGAAGGTACAAAATTAGTAGTAGTTGATAAAAGGGTAAATCCCTTTTCCAATGTAATTTTAGTTGTTTTATTAAAGAAATTTTTGTTATAAGGTTGTTAAGTTTTCTTAGAAAATGTAGTGGATACTTGGGCTGTTGAAGTTAAATTGGAAAATAACCCGACTGTCCAAAAATATCTGAATGTATTCCCAGATGGGTTACTCGGAATTACCTCTAGATTGAGAGGTGAAATTCAAAATAAAGATGATATCAGGCATTGATCCTAAATTAATGGCCTCATATAAAATGGCTTTGACCGAACTTCAGGATTTAAAGGTACAATTACAAGGAATGTTAGGTTGAGGTTTTATAAAGCCTAGTATGCCACCTTGGGGTACACTAGCGTATTTGTGAAAAAGAAAGATTGATCTATGTGATTAAGTATAGATCTCCGTCAGCTAAATAAGGTGACGGAAAGAATAAATATCTTCTTCTAAAGACTGATGATCTTTTGATCAGTTAAAAAAAGCACATCTATGTTTTCCAAAATAGACATTCGATCGGAATATTATCAGTTAAAGATCAAGGAAAAATAAACTCTAAAGATAGCTTTTCGGACTCAGTATGAATACTATTAGTTCGTGATGATGCCTACGACATTTATAAGCTTAATTAACCAAGTATTCCTTAAAAGTTTCACCCTGGAAGAAGGTGTTATGGTTTAGACAAAAAGAAAGTTAAGTTTAAGATTTATTGGGCTATAAGAAATCAGGAAATGAGTTAGTCTGATAGTTAAGCTTAATAGCTATCTTTATCTTTGGAAATGGACAAGGTTCATAATGTATAGATGCTCAGGAAATATTGATTAGACCCCTCACATGTTGTTACTCCGGAGAAAATAGAGATTCAGCCGGATTTAAGCTATGAAAAAGAACTGGTAAAGATCCTAGCACATGGAGCCAAAGAACTATGAAAACAAGACAATCCCGTTTGTTAAAGTTCTTTGAAAAAAAATCATAAGGTTAAAGAAACGACTTGAGAGAAATAAGAAGAAAATATAAGAAAATAGTTTCCTCACCTTTTGGAACCAAGTACGTATTGAAAATTCGAGGACGAATTTTCTTAAGGGGGAGAGAATTGTAATACCCTAAAATTTAATAAGTTGATTAAGGGTCATTTAGTACTAAGATAATAGCTTAAAAGCTAACTTAGTGACTAAAATGACAAAAATGCAAAAGTTAGGATTTCTTTAATTATGGGTTTTGGAAAGGAAATTTCTAAGGATTAAAGGTATCATGTGATAGAAAGTGAATTGAATAAGGTATTCTTAAAGTTTGGTTGAATTTCAAGGAAAATTGGACTGGGAATTGAAGTTTGAAATGTTAGTGACCAAAATGTAAATTATGAAAATTTTATGGCTAAAGTATAAGCTTTGGAAACGTTTGGGGACTAAAGTTGTAATTTCCTAAAATTTAAGGGCTTTTATTTCATTAATAAATAGATCACCTAAGGGTGTGGATAGAATGTGAAGATTTTGGTTCGATCTGATATTTCGATTATTGGGAAAATCGCAGTTAAAGTTTAAATGGAATTCAGATACCCGGATCGAACTGGAAAATTTTGAAATTTTGCCATATGATAGAGAAAGGTTTTAAAATTCATTTCCAAGTGTTGGAAATATTTTTAGTTTGATTCAAGATGAATCCTACAGTTTATTTCTGAGTAAAGGATTATTTATCGATATATTGGATTGAATGGAAATTTTGGAGACTGATCCAAAAGATATGGAAAAGTCATAAAATGTTATTTTATGAATATTTTATTATGGTTGGTTGAATTCTAACTAGATTTAGTTATATTTTAATGGAATGACAATTTGGAAACAAACTAGTAAATAAAGACTAGTTGGAGGGCAAATTGGTCATTTGGCCCCAATGGCAATTTTGAAATATTTAAAAATTTATAAGGGCAATTTTGGAAAGAGGAAATGGAAGATTAAATCTTGTCCCTTGATTGATGATAAAATCAATCTTAACCATTGGATAAAAACGGCAAAATTGTAATTTCACTATTAAATGAATTTAATATTCATTTGATAGATATATGTTTAAAATAATGGTGAAAAGATGAAAAAATGTTCATCTTTTCCAGCCTTGAAACGTGGAGAAAGAGGGGAAAGAAGAAGAAAATTTTCCAAGCTCAATTTAAGCCCCGAAACTCAGCTTTCAGGTAATCTCTTCAACTACAAAGTTGTTCTACTCTTCAAGCTCTATCTTTTGATATCAATAATTCATGGAATACATGCTTGGTTGATGAGAATTTTCATGAGAAAGAAATTAGGGTTATGGATCAAATTGGGGCTTTTGAGATTTTATGATTCCATGATTGAATTCAAGTTAGAATTAAGCTAGTATGATGTTAAAATCATGATATTTAGTTGGGGTTTAAGTTTTACATGTTTTGATTTTTATGAAGATGATTAGGGTTTATGGATTCAAGTTTAATTTAGGGTTTGTGATGTTGAAATAATGATCTAGTAAGCTTTAATTGTTGTTTGGAAGCAAAACCCTAAGTTAAATTGTGTAGGGACCATTTCAGCAAATTGAAAAGTTGAAGGACCAAATCTGAATTTTTAGAATTTGGAGTGTATTTAAGTTATTAATGATGTTAGAGACAAGAAAATAAAGTTAGAATGCTAAATTGATGTTGAATTGAATTTGTGACCATTTTGACAATTTGTCAAAGTTAAGTGACCAAATCGAAATTGAAGTTTTGTATGGGGGCTAAATCTGATTTTTTAGTTGTAATGATGGAATTAAGGTAGTAATGTTGAATTCAGGACTAATTTGCAAAGTTAAGAAGCTTGAATCCTTATCTTTGCATTTTAGTGACTATTTCGGTAAAGAAGGAAAATTAAGGAGAATTACTGTGAATAATTATTTGATGAAGGTCATAATACGGTGGGTTAAAGCAAGTAATTGGACTAAATTGAAAAGTAGAGAATTAAGGAGAAGTTTGTATAAAAGTTGAAGTTGTTTATGGAAGCTGTGTAGAAAAATTGGTTTATGGCAGTAACTTTGAAAATTCAACATAAATTCTACAAAAATGGTTAGATAGTGAATTTTATACCGATGTAAATATTTGTTCGTCTAGTTTCGTGTCCAACAAACGGAATCTGATTTTGATTTTCGAGTCAAAAGATATGAATTTTTAAGTGACGAAAGGTCAGAAAACAGAACACCAATCTATTCTGAATTTCAGCACTGTAACTGACTTTGAAAATTCGTCATAAATTGTACAAGTTGAATTTGGGCTATTAATTTATATGGTTGAAAAGCTTATAGAATCTAGTTTCTTTCAGAATGAACGGAGTCGAATTTCGAGTTATAGATTATTTTATAGAAATATTTCTTCGAATGTACTGCAAACTGCCAGAAAATGAGAATTGATACACTTTGTATCTAAGGTTGATTAGTAAGCTTGAAAGGGATTAATGGAAGTTCAAAGTGGTCACTAAGGACCATAATGAGTTTTTGAACAATACAAGGAAGAAAGGAAAATGTTTGGAGATTTTGTATTCGAATAATTATTTTTGACAATATGTCTAAGATATTGTTAGATTGGGATCTAACAAATATTTTACTTATTTGAATTATGAAGTTAAATTTGAATCAAGGGAGGTTCGAGGTACAATGAAGGAAAGGATCAAAGAGGACTTAGTGAGGCATACTAATAAATGGCCCAGGTGAGTGCAATGCATACATAACATTATACATGGATGTTTCATACATCACCGGTAGGAATTGCGATGAGTCTACCTGGTTTATATATTGCCATGATATTTATGTCATTAATCATATATTTGACATATTTTAAATATGTCAAGGGTTGAAATTAAATGCATTGATCACTAGTTATTGATGATGGTATAATATGAATGTTATTTCGGTTGTGAACTGTTAAATGTTGATATATATTGATATATGTTGCCATTGATGACTTAAATGATGAAATAAAGCCCAATGTATGATATAGAGGTTCGATGGTATAATTGGATATCCATAGGGTCATAAACAGCTATATAAATATTCTAAGCACTTCAGGTAAAGTGCAAATATTATAAATACTCATTGAGGAGTATACTCATGCATGGTTTGAGTATATGGACTTACTACGAGTGCTAAACACTTCGGTGTAATTTCATAAAAACTCAATGGGGGATATATTGTATATTCCGGTAAGTATACAGAAGCACTTCGGTGCTAAGCACTCTCGGTAGAGTGCAAATAATACACATACTCAAGAAAGGTTGGGTGTGGGGGGATGACTCGTGTACATATAATCTCTAAATTCGATACCTTGGGCTAAATACTTAAAAAGAATAAAAAAGAAACAGGAAGATAAGCTTGAAAGCTTGCAGATAGAAATGGGAAAAAGGTATTGGTAAGCATTGAAAGCTTACGGATGGAATGGCAACGGTATTGGTAAGATCTAATCTTATAACTTTCATATACATATTTATTTATGTTAACGAGCATATAATGGTAAGGTGATCATATGCATTGTTAATCATTAATATTGATATTATGACAATTGCACTTGAATTCGAATTATTGCCTCACTAAGTAAATACTTAGCGTTTAACTATTTTACATGTAGGACCCCGAGTGAATCCCACCGTGATCTACCACGACCTCTCCAAAAATTAACTAGATCGGACCCAAAATAGGACCCCGATCGAACCGGTTAGGACCCAGGGCACTGCCCTCGGTCCTTGTCTACCCGAGAGCATAGCTCTCTTATTGGGGGCTTGCCATTGCCGATCCCTTGCTGCCCCTAAAATGTTCTCCCCATGCCTTTATTTATAGGCAAATGGGGGGAGGTTAAGGGTGACTTGGAGCACCCTCCTCCATGCAATTTCCTTTTTTTTTGCTTTTTAATTTTTAATTTAATTATTTTTTTTACTTTTTTATATTATTATTATTATTATTGATTTTTTCATTAATTTTATATTAATAATATTACTATTAAAATAATACTAATAATACTAAAACCCGGTAAAAAATGAGTGATTACAAAATCTATAAAATATTAACAACTTCAAATGTCATTATATTAAAAGTCTATTCATCCGTCTTGCGGGTACTAATTTCTGGACAAAGTAAGGCCATGTCCTTGCAAATCTCTGCAAACTGAGGATCATCATGCTTATGAAGCTCAGCAAACTATGAATCTACATTGATACGAAGCTCAACAAACTGAGTCTCATTATATTTTTGAAGCTCAGCGAACTATGAATCAGCATGGTTATGAAGGTCAACTAACTGCAAATCAACATGGTCATGACAAGTAACCATATAGTCAAGTAGTGACTTCATCGTAATCTCCTTGCGATTTATAGAAGAAGCTTTTTAGGCAAGCAAAGGGAAATGTTCTTCCATATTTTCTGCGTTGGCGACATCTTTTGAGTCCTCACCTTTATAAATCCAAAGATTATTTTAAAATTTGAATTTGTATTTGCAGGCCGAATGAATGTCAATCTTTTTCTTTAAAGAAATATGTGGGTCAAAAGAAAAATCAACATTAAAAGATGTGTGTAAGAACACAAGCATATAGAAGAGAGGTTGAGGCATCATGGCCCTTATTGGCAAATGATACTAGCTAGAGAAAAATATTTTGGGCAATGCTAGGAGCAACCTCAATTCGATATTGGTTAAGCCACCAATAGTCAATCTCTCGAATTGTTGATGCCTTCCCAGCAGATGGTCAAAAAACCATGCCACAATAAAGGTGAAAGATTATCTCTATAAAAGGAAGATTTTTGGGGCTATGGTCTTTGTACTTTTCAATAGAGCTAGTTTCGGTTTCATCATAAGGGCCTTTATTTTCAATACTATAATGACCCAAATTTTTGAGTCAACATTGAGCGTTGACCTGGGTTATAGACCCTTATGTTGGATTGGGTAATTAGACCAACTGGGCTAAGCTTGGGCCTTATTGGATAAAAAATTGGCTATATGTGCTTGCATGGTGACCGTTTTGTGACATGGGTGAAAATAAAGGGTTTTGTATCATAATTTTACCCTCTTTTGAATGAATGCCTGATTTCCCTCAAACAAGTTTTGTTTGGACATGGGGTTTTAGCGGACAAAATGTCTTTTTGTGAGGTCACTATTTTCCCTTTCCCTTATTCTACATCTTTCTTCATTTTATTTTCTCTCCAAACCTCCATGGTTATTTTAAATTAAAGAACCCATATTTCTTATTCATTTCTTTTATTCGAGATTCAAGATAGAAGTATGTTAATCACCATTCCAAGAGCTTCACGATAGTGGTCTCCTTTTCTTAAAAATATGAGTTCTCCATTTATGGGTTTCTTTAGGGTTAAGCTTTTGGGGCTTCTCCCATGTTTTCAACGTTGTTAATTTGTGGCTAGACCTCTCTTTATTGCTTGGTTTAAATCTTGATTCATTTTCCTGTTGTGAGGTAAAAAGAGGTGTTTTGAGGTTTATTCAAGTTGGAGCCAAAGAGAAGAAGTTGAGAATTGGGAATGTGTGAAGCAAATTCGGGTTAGTTGCTAAAAGGTCAATACATCTCTGACTCTTTTGATTCTTGAAGATCATAAAGTGATTTGCTTTGCTTGATTATATAGTGTATGATTACTAGTGTTGGCTTAAGGTATCATAAAGCCTTGTTAATGGTAAATCCTGGATTAAACATTAATAATGTGTAAAAAGAGTAGCAAACCACCCTAATCAACTCCAATAAGATGTAAGATTGAGTAAAGGGTTAAAGATTACTTTTTGGGGGCTTAGGAAGTGATTTCGCGAGCCTTGAAAGCCATTTTTAGGCTTCGGTATTGATACTCAGGAAGCCAGTATCGGTACCCCATGTTCCATTAAAATTCCAATAACAAAAATGGTGTCGGTACCAAGATAGGGGGCATCAATACTTGGGGTATCAATACCAAGAGGGGGTACCGATACCAAGATAGGGGTATCGATACCAAGATGTGGGTATCGATACCCACTAGGTAATATGCCTAAAAATGTCAACTTTTACCTGAAGGGTTAAAAATTATATTGTTTGATCCAATAGACCCCTAATAGCCTAAAATGAGTTGTAAAATTGAAAAACCCAGGTTTAACCCTCATGAATAAGAATAACGTATAATAGCATTAGTATGTGGTGAATCGAGATAACTATGATGGTTAGTGATATGCCTTAGGGCATTTGTGATGGCTTGGCTTAGTGGCACTTACCTCTTGGTTGAATATGGGGGATGTGATTACCTCTTTGTGATGGCTTGGCTTAGTGCCACTTACCTCTTGAGTGTATAACTCTATTTGAAATACTATTTTGGTACGGTGTTTTAAACTTAGAGCTCATGTTTTGTAAACTTATTTTAAATGCTTATTTGCCTTTATGGATTTATGGATGTTTAATGCTTTTAAAGGATGGCTAAACTTATGGTTTAAATTGGAAATTTGATGGGTCAGTTTTAAGGTGACCCGAACATAGTACTTTGGATCTGGATTGGGATAATAGTGTTATATTTAATGGTATCAGAGCTTAGGTTTAGCCGGTTCTAAGAAACCCCGGGTTGGTATAGAGGTCGTGGTAAGTTGTCTAGTGAATACAAACCCCTAAATTTAAGTTGTATTCTTCCAAGATTGTGAATCCTAATGGTGTTTCCTTATGTTTTTAGAAAAAGTTCAATGGCGAGTGATGCCAAACGCGACCAAAAAAGTCGTGGTAAGAGCCATGTCTCTCAAGCAAAAGACTTCGATAAGGAGTCTGTCCCAGATTTTGTGGACATAAGCCTTTCAGAAGGTACCAAAAGTGGAGGGGCGAGCGACCTCCATGATCTCACCTCTACTCTCTTGTAAGTGGTTCAAGCTATCCCAAGGAAATTTGATATGCCTTGCAAGACCCCTGTCGAGAGGCTTCACCATTTTGGACCTAAGATTTTAAAGGTTTGGGTGAGAATGACCCGATCAAGGCTGTCCAGTGGTTAAGAGACACTCAGAGGATTCTAAGATAGATGAGAGAGAGAGTTTGAAAGATGACCTTGATTGCATTGTCTCTCTTCTTAAGGGCAATGCACATGAGTGGTGGAAGACTGTTGAGTTGAGACTACAGCCTGCACTTTCGAAATGGGATATTTTCTTGTACGAGTTCAGAAATAAGTACATTAGTGAGGTTTACATGGTTCTTGCACCTAGTTTAGGGGGACTGGACAATGTTTGAATATGAGCAAAATTTTCTATGATTGAGCCAATATGCCCCAGAGTTAGTTGCCATAGAAGAGTTGAGATATAAGAAGTTTAGACATGGATTGAAGGTTAAACTCCAGAAACACATGATAGCAGGTCCACTTAGGACATTCTCAGAGTTAGCCAATAGTGCAAAGGCACTTAAGTGACTTCAGGGTTTGACACCGAGTGAGATTGAAGACTCTAGAGGCTATGTTGTAGGGACCTGTGATGTTATAGGTCCTTCTCAGGCTCTTTCTAGGAGGTTTTCTACTTTGAGGGATTTGAAAAGAGTTGCTTCAAATCAATTACCGAGGGAGGATCAAGGATCCATATTGAGGGTTCATAGGGGTTTATTAATTTCTACTCTAGAAAGGAGTACTGGTGGTTCAGTCAGAGCGTCGCTTCCACCAGCTTTTGAGCATTTTGGTCGACATCACCTTAGGGTGTGCTTATTGCTTCGGAGAGTTTGCTATAGGTGTCAGGCACCAGGTCACATGGCGAAGGGCTGCCTAGTTATAGATGATGGCACATCAGTTCAGTCTTAGAGGTTGACTTTTTCTTGGCTTAGTTAGGTTTTTTAGAGAGTCGGTGCTAGGGCGTCGTCTGGGTAATAAGGTGGTCTTATGAGATCCACCGTCAGAGTTGATGCTCGAGCCATTACTAGAGAGTCTGTTGTTCAGGCTAGGGATGTTAGCTTTACCACCGGTGACATGTTAGGTACCTACATTCCATTTTGGTTTCCAGTTGTTGTTTTGCTGGAGATTTGATTTCTTATTCATAACATGGTAATGATTCTCATTGAATGAGTATTGTGGTAAAATTCTAGAGGTTGATGTTGGGTTAGTTAATTTGTTGGATTTATCAGTGCTTATAGGTAATGTTTTTACCATGGATGATGAGTAAGGATAGCGAGTAACAATCCACGTAGGCTTGTTAGATTTACTCTCTCCCTAGTTGTGGATGTTACCCTTAATATAGGTTAGTTCTGCGAGCACGACGTATGTCTTTGTGTTGGAGCAAGATTCCTGAAGATTCAGTGTTTGAAATGAATCAAGTTGTTGGTAATAGAAGCATAGAACCATTATCTATCTAGCGGGAGTGTCGTGCTTCTATGATGTTGGTTCAAGGAGGGCATCGTAGGTTGCAAGACGTTCTTAGCCCAAGTAGTAGATACGAGGTTAGAGAGTTTGAGGCTTTAGTGTAATGCTCTAATTTTGGGTCTAGTTGTTTTGGGGTTCGTTTAAGGTTCTAATGGACCGGTATTAGGGATTTGAGTCAGTTTTAGGATTAAATCGGATTAAATATTTTTGAAGGTAATAAAAATATGGAAAATGTTCTAAAATCATTATTAAATATATTAATGATTATGGTGAAATCAATTTTATAAAATGAGTTTTGGAAATTGGACATTTCGGACTAGTGACCGAAATGTACTTTGAAAACTGTTTTTAGTGACTGTTTTGTAAAGAGTCAAAACTTTGAATCTTTAAGGAGCTAATTTCCTAAAAGTCTAATCTCAGACTTTATCCCTTAATTGGTTATTTTCAAAGTGTTTTGGAAAATATAAATAGATTGGAGAGAATTAATTTGATAATTAAATCTTTAAAATAAGAATCACATAACTAACTTTCTCTCAAAATATTTTCTCTCAAAATCTCTCCAGCCAAACATCAATATCATCTTCTAAATCTTAAGGTAAAATCATGTTTTCTTTAATCCTTTGATTTCAAATGATTTCTTGTTGATTGTTTATCAAAACCTTATTGTTTTAACTTTGTTTTCTCATGTAAATCATCCAATTAAGGGAGAAAGCATCCATTAGAGGTAAGGTTCCTTCTTCTCCTCTAATGAAAGGTTCTTTACTGAAATTCCCAAGTTGTTGATTCTTTACAATTGTTTTGTAATGTGTTTTGGTAGTTTAATTAAGGAAAATTGGTTTAATTATGTTATGATTGAGGAAATTGATGTATTTTCGAATTGGATCTATTTTGT
Organism: Hibiscus mutabilis; assembly: GCA_019671005.1. Lineage (NCBI taxonomy): Eukaryota > Viridiplantae > Streptophyta > Magnoliopsida > Malvales > Malvaceae > Hibiscus > Hibiscus mutabilis. Next base: position 36,585,511 of record CM033728.1, read on the forward strand.
TGGGTTATTGATCAGATTATATCATGGTTTTAGTGTTTAATAATGCTGAAGGCTTGGTTTTATCAATATAATCCCAAAACTAGTTGAATTCCCAATGCTAATGGAGTTTAATCATTGCTGTTGAAGAAGTGTTTTTAGATGTTATTTGATGAGGTTTGATATATTGAATTGTTATATTGTGGCTGGGTTAAGATTGGAAGGCGTTTGAGGTTGATTTTGATAAGTCACAGATGGTTTTTGAGTGGGCAACTTGTGAGTTGCGGGTAATTGCTTTGAGGCAGTGGTTTGGATGTATTTTGATGCATGTTTCCTCTGGTTTTGTGTGGCCAAATAGGGGATAATCAAGATGAAGTAGCTTGAGGTGGATCGTTGCTTTCCGTGAGCTCTATTTGTGTTGGCGAGCAAGGCGAGGCATAATCGGTGAGTGGAAACTGGTTTTAAATGCCTTTAAAGGGTTTGCAAATGATGTTGGGAGTTTAGGATAAGCTTGAAACACTTACCTAAGCTCGGAAGTAAGTTTCCATCTTTTGCTCCTTAATATCAGATTGGATATGAGCATGGCTGATTACATGTTTTGGTTTTAAACATGGTTTGTTTTATTTGCTGTAAATGCATGGTTTTGAACACATATACAATGGTTTAAAAGTATATAAAATGCTAGTGAGCATTGGTTTTCATTCCGGTTGGGAATGGGGTATTGCTATGGCAGTGTGGTTTGCATGTGTAATGGCTTTGTTTAATGCATTGTGAAACAGTGAATAAGTGGTTTTGGAAATGATATATTGGCTATGTGACAAGGTGTAAAACATTCGGATATAGTTGGCATGCCATAGAATGAAGTGCATTATAATGTATAAACCAAATCGATCGTGGCCATGGTCCTTGAGGTATGGCAGTTTAACTAGGCCACTCAGACTATTGGGGCATCTCTTAGGGTATGCGATTTAACTAGGCAAGGTCGGTAAAGCCCGCGGTTTAACTACGTGAGGCTGTCAAATCTTGTGGTTTAACTAGGCAAGGTTTGGGATATCATGCGGTTTAACTAGGCATGGTATGAGATATCCGTGTATTCGATGTGTGGATAGAGGATTGTCTATCCAAGGGTAGAGGATTGTCTACCCGAGGTCACTATAATTGCCAATATATGAAGTTCATGTGTTGAACCTACTTTTTAATGCTTTGGGATTTAAGCATGGTAATATGATTTAATGCTTTGGGATTTAAGCAAGAGATGATTTAATGCTTTTGTGATAAGTATGTGATTTATACTTGATGTTGCATAAAGATTGTTATGCATGTTTCGGATTAGAAACAATGAAAATGTTTTGGTTGTAAGCATGTTTTGAAAGCAAGTAGTTTTAGTTTTCAAATGGTTTTAATTGCATCATTATTTTATGAGCATCCTCACTAAGCATGAGTGCTTACGCTATCTTTTCCCTAATGATTCAGAGCATTGAAGTTTAGGGTAGCAAAGGCAAGGTTAAAGTAATCCAAGAGCAAAGACTACTTTTGAGTATGAACTCGGTTTAATTTTTTGGTTAATAAGGCAATGTGTTCGCCATGTTTTTGGGATTTGTAATTCTATTTTCCCTATGGTTTTTGAGCATGTTTAATGCTATGTTTTAAAGTTGGTTTGATTTTGATAAGTATGTAGTTGATTCTTGCTTTGGTTGATGCTAAATGCTTGCCTAGGTATGCATCTAGTTATCCTTGGTTGATTGCCATGTTTTGTTGGTTCTAGCATGTTGTTTTTTAGGCAATGGATATGTGAGTGGTTTTCATATGCTAATAAATGAACAAAAGAGTGTTTTGGTATGTTTGGTAAAGTGGTCTAGGGAGCATGCCTATAGCTTGATCTTTGGAAGCTTATTTTCATTGTGGTTGCTAAATCTTGGTGCTAATGTTGGACTTTGAATAGATGGTTGGTTGTATGCATGAATGAGAGTTGCTAGGATCCAAATGCATCTAGATTTGAGTAGCTAAAAATGACATTTCGGGTCCAGGCGTATCGGAACGCAACCCCCCATACCGATACGGCTAGGCCATTTCAGGCTTAGCGTTCCGATACGCGAGGAAGTGTTTCGATACGGGTAAGCCATATTAGGCTTAACGTTTCGATACACGAGGAAGTGTTTTGATACTAGTAAGCCATTTTAGGCTTAGCATTTCGATACGTGAGGGAGTGTTTCGATAAGGGTAAGCCATTCCAGGCTTAGCATTTTGACACTCGGGAGAGTGTTTCGGTACAGTTTTGAGTTACTGGAATCTGAGTTTTGAAAATTGGCCAAGACGTACCGAAACACCTATTCGCGTACCGATACGGGCTACAGTTAATTCATTTTTTTGGGCTGTTTGTTAGTTTCTGAATCTTTCATTTTGGTCCTTGAATCTTGTGAGTGCAATTGCTTGAGTTTGGATGGTCGGATTGAGTCAAAAATTGGTGTAAAAGCATGTAATTTGACTAATTGAGGATTGGTAACTCTAATTTCTATAATGGTCCATTAATTTAACAGTTTTATGTTTTAGTCCCTAAAATGTAACGTATGTGATTGATTACCTTTCCCTGGTCCATTTTCCTTGTAAATTCATCTGCTACAAGTATGATCACTTAGGATTAATAATATGCATCTAGACAAGATAAAAGGAAAAAATGGACCGGTTTTTGTAATCCTTCTTCGACTTGCTACGGCAAACCTAATATAGCTCTCTCGATTCGGTTGGGCGTCTAGCCCGGGTCGAAGGGGTTACATTTAGAGTTTTAGACTTTTAAAGGATGTTGAGGTTCTCTTTGAGGAATGAGTGAGCTTACGTTTTGATCATGGATTAGAACCCACAACAGAGGTAACATCGAGTCGGTGTTAGAGTCCATCATCTTATGGTATGGCACCAACTGAACTCTTAGAGTGTGGACTCGTTTGTAGAAATGAGTGAATACGGGTGTCGTCACCAAGTGGTTCACCTTAGGATGTGCTTGTGTTGGTATGGCGAAGAGTGGTGGCATTGGATGTCGAGAGCCAATGTGTAACAGTGAAAGACCGCTACCCGTTTTTCAGGGTTGACAATCTTGTAATTGGTTAAAGAGTTTTGTGGTTTTTATATGATCATTCAGAATTTAAGTATCGTAAGTGAAAGTTAAAAGAGGTTGCAATAAAGAGTGTGTTTGATGTGGTGTTTGGACTTTAAGAACAAGTCGTGAAGTGGTTTGGGCTCATGAGTACATCAATATAATCTTGAGATCTATGATTTGAGTGTTTGCTCTACCGAGTTTTTGAGATGGGTTGTTTATATGTATAGTAAAATAGTGTGAAGATTATCAGAGTAACATAGTGGAAATGAGGGTTACCGGCTATGGTTATGTGGAATCTAGCGTCTTGTGTAGTAGCAGATCTTGTTGGAATAACCATTTGAAATTCCTTGAGGGCTTGTTAGAGTTTCAGCATAACCGTCTGTTGGAATTAAGTGGTTTGGTTGGAATAACATGTCCGAACCTTCGAGGATAGTAGGGGTAAGTGCTGATCTCTAGTAAGAGTCTGTAAGCCAGAATAGTTTTGGTTGGAAACAAAGGGCTCGAGTAATGAAATCGCATGATCATGAGTTAGCTTTTATTTGAGTTGGGGGTGAGTTCTAGTAAACTAAAGTGATAAGTCTCGTCTTAGTTGGACAAGCCAGGAAGAAGGGTTGTTAATTCAAGATAGATCAACGGTAGAGTTCGGTTGTCAGAGTTTCGTCTATTCTTGAAAACGGTTGGTTATAGTGTTAATGTAGACGAAGAAATGTTCCAAGTAGTATTTTTTTGAAGAGGTGTCGAGTTTCGGGCACAGATGAGGTTTGAGTTCAAGGGTTTGAGCTGCGAATGATGGTAGAAAGAATTGTTAACCAAGATAAAACTCATATGAAGTGAGTTCTTTGGGTTGATGCTTGGACAATACTGTTTGAGGTTATTCTATGTTGATCCATTTTGAGGTTCAATTTGAGTGTTGTTTGATTGTTGGAAAATGAATCATGAAGGATTCATGAGATGGGTGTTGAGGAGTCCAGTGTTATGAGCTTTGGTTGAGGAAGATTTAGAGAGGAATTTCAAAATTATGGAGAACGTATGTGAGTTGAGAAATGGTTGGATCTATGATGGTTGCATCTCCTTCCTCCGTTCAATTTCGAGATCAAAATTTCTTTTTAGGAGAGGAGAGTTGTAAGGACCCAAATTTTTGAGTTAACGTTGGGCGTTGACTCGGGTTATGGACCCTCATGTTGTATTGGGTAATTGGACCAATTGGGCTAAGTTTGGGCCTTATTGGATGAGAAGTTGGCTATATATGCTTGGGTGGTGACCATTTTGTGATATAGGTTAAGATAAAGGGTTTTGTATCGTAAATTTACCATTTTGGAATGAATGGCTAATTCCCCTCAAACAAGTTTTGTTTAGACGTGGGGTTTTAGGGGACAAAGTTCCTTTTTGTGAGGTCACTATTTTTCATTTCCCTTCTTCTTCTTCATCTTTCTTCATTTTATTTTCTCTCCAAACCTCCATGGCTATTTTGAATTAAAGATCCCACATTTCTTATTCATTTTTTCTATCTGAGATTCAAGATCGAAGTATGTTAATCACCATTCCAAGAGCTTTACGACAGTGGTTTCTTTTTCTTAAAAATGTAAGTTCTTTATTTATGGGTTTCTTTGGGGGTTAAGCTTTTGAGGCTTCATCCATGTTTTCAAGGTTGTTAATCTGTGGCTAAACCTCTCTTTAGTGCTTGGTTTAGGTCATGATTCGTTTTACTTGTTGTAAGGTAAAAAAGGGTGTTTTGAGGTTTATTCAAGTTAGAGCCAAAGAGAAGAAGTTGAGGATTGGGAGTGTGTGAAGCAAATCCGGGTTAGTTGCTAAAAGGTCAGTACATCTCTGACTTCTTTGATTCTTGAAGATCATAAAGTGATTTGCTTTGCTTGATTTTATGGTGTATGATTGCTAGTGTTGGCTTAAGGTAGCTTGAAGTCTTTTTAATGGTAAATCCTAGATTAAACATTAATAATGTGTAAAAAGAGTAGCAAATCACCCTAATCAACTCCAATAAGATGTAGGATTGGGTTAAAGATTACGTTTTGGAGATTGAGAAGTGATTTTCTGAGCCTTGGAAGCTATTTTTAGGCTTCGATATTAGTACTCGGGAAGCCGGTATCGGTACTCCTATTCCATTAAAATTCCAGCAGCAAAAAATAGTATCGTTACCATGGGTATCGATACCAAGAGATGAGGTATCGATACTAGGTTATCGGTACCAGGGGTATCAATACTTGAGGTATCAATACCAAGATGTGGGTATCGATACCAAGATGTTGGTATCGATACCTACTGTGCAATATGGCCAAAAATGTCAATTTTCACTCGGAGGGGTGAAAATTATATTGTTCGATCCAATAGACCTCTAATGGCCTAAAATGAGTTGTAAAACTGAGAAATTGAGATTTAACCCTCATGGATAAGAATAATGTATAATAGCTTAGTACGTGGTGAATCAAGATAACTATGATGGTTAGTGTTATGCCTTGGGGAATTTGTAATGGCTTGGCTTAGTGTCACTTACCTCTTGGTAAGGTGTATAAATGCTCAGGGAGCATGTGTTATCTTATATTGTGGTAAAAGAATTATAATGTCCTAGAATCAGTACTATGGTACTTATTTAAAGAGATGTGTACTTTGGGTTGAGTGATCAAGTACACTCGACGTACCCACGGGCTGAATGATCTAGGTGCGGTTAGAAACCTATCTATGGCTATAGTGATCTGGATAAGGTAATTAACTCGATAGGTTGAGTGACCTCGAGCAACATGATTGGCTGAGTGACCTCAGGTAAGGACTACTTGTAGCTAATGTGATCCAAGTATGTCTAGGACGTATCTATGGCTATGGTAATCCAGGTATAGTCTATTTAACTCGACGGCTGTGTGAGCATGAGTAACCCAACGGTTGTGTGAGCACGAGTGACCCGACGGCTGCGTGAGAACAGGTAAAATAAGGCTTCGTTAGCCATTATATAGATGATGTATGGATGTATTTATGTATGTTGTATGGATGCTATAGATGATAGCTTTTGTACCTGATGGTTGAGTGATCAGGGTACGATATAAACTAACTCGATGGGTTGAGTTAGCTCGAGTAACTCGATAGGCTATGTGACCTTGAGTATGGCAAAGCTTGTGGATAATGTAAGACTTCTTGTAGACATATTGATGCTTTGAGATAGGTGATCTAAGAACTCTAGCTAGTGTAGGCTAGATAATAACTCATAGATAGTAAAGCCTTATATATGCTCTCTAAACTATATTTATCTCGCATGCTTATTTTATGATAATCACAAATTATGGTAGAGTAGAAATTTACCACTGAGCTTTGTTAGCTAATGTGCGGATTTGTTGTTTTTCCATGCGTAGGTTGACATGTCACCTTTTGGAGGAGCACATCGGCTAGGATTTCCCAGCACCACATTCGCTTAAGAGTACATTACTTGTTATTTTAGTTTGGGCTAATGTATTCATAGGACCTTACCACTGTTGAGCCTATAACTCTATTTGAAATATTATTTTGGTACAGTGTTTTAAACTTGAAGCTCTTATTTATTAAACTTATTTTAAATGTTTATTTGCCTTTATGGATTTATGGATGCCTAATGCTTTTAAAGAATGACAAACTTTATGGTTTTAAATTGGAAATTTGATGGGTCGGTTTTATGATGACCTGAACGTAGTACTTCGAATATGGATTGGGATCGGGCCGTTAAAATACCTAAAGTAGATGCAATTGATTAGGGATGATAAAGACTTCCTTACTAGTAACATAAGAGTTGATGCCTATGATCTCATATAAATTTGGCTCACATTCAATTGTGGCATTACTATAAAAACCAGTACAAGTCTTTCACAAACCTTCGGTTTGATCCCAAGAAAAGCATTCCAACCACATTTCATGAAAGTTGAGCTCGTTTTGAAATTGTAGTCTTTGTTCTGAAGGAAATTCATGTCCACAACACGTTCTTTATGAATTGGTCTATTGTAGAAATGTTTATAAAATTTTGCCTTTTGATCATCGGTTCTAAAACACTATTCATTAATAGATGGTGTTGGCTCAAGGGTTTTTTGACGTTTGGTTGGCTGCATGGTTAGTGAGTAGAGTAAAGAAGAGTTAACTAGGATTTGGGTTTAGGGATCCTATAAGAGATAAAGTAATTGATTGCAAGTCGATCAACATCATAGATTCAAGAATTTAGCCAACCCCATCAAATAATATATGAAAACAGAAGAAAATTCACAAGGACCCATCAGTAATATCAAACGTGTTTTGAACATGAAGCCAAGACCATCGACAGTATCAAGCAATTCCCAAGTTCAAAGCTAAGCCATGGAAAGAATTGGAAATCAAACAAAAGAAATGGTGTGTCAAAAATTTAAGGTTTGATTAAAAACCTTTGATTCAACTCGGCTTAGTGTTTGTATTAAACTTTAAATGAAATAAGCAGGAAATCTTACAAACCCAAATAGTAATATCAACCAATTCTGAACATCAACAATGAGGCATGAAAAGTAAATGAAAATCAATCAGAAGCAAGGAAATGTTAAAAAAGTTAGGGTTTCCAGAAATATACCTTTTATTCCAGCGTGCAGGATTTGATTAAACTGAGTTTAAGGTATTCTAACATCAACGAAAAATATGAAAACGCCATCAATAATATCAACCAATTTTTTAACATCAACGGTCATCCATGGAAAGTAAATGAAAACCAAACAAAACCAAAGGTATTCTAACATAATTAGTGTTTCCAGAAATATACATTTGCTTCCAGCAAACTCTGAGTGAACTAGGTTTAGGGTTCCTGTAAAATTTAAACAAAATAATAGAAAAATCTAAAAAACCCATCAATAATATCAACCATATTTCAACATGAACGGTCAGCCATGGAAAGTACATGAAATCCAAACAAAAGCAAGGCTATTTAAAAAAAAACTAGGGTTTCCAAAAATATCTTCGAATCCTGCATATTCAAATTAAACTGAATTGGATGAGGATATAGTGCTTAGAAGGTTTGATTGGTGAGAGGATAAAGTGAAAAGTCCCAAAATTTAAAGATTTTGAATTGAAGGAATCCAATCGGTTCGCACAACTAAGTGAGAAAAGAAAAAGGGCATTAATTTTTGGTTGTGACCTAGCTTTGATATATATTCCACGTTAAGTATCGAAATTGGGTCATAAGTTTTGCTACTTTTAATGGAAAAGAAGCGGGAAAAGAAACCAAAAAAGTTATATATTTGAAGTTTAAAATCAAAAATTTCATAATTCAAAGTTCAAATATTGTCAAAAATTTGATACCAGTTCCTATACGTTACAACAAGCACTGCAACATAAGACTTTTAATCAGTATCAAAACGTAAAGATGAAATTCTGAAACTTGTGAAATAAATTTTATACAGAATGGTCAGATTTATTACTCCAACAACCATTCTCGAAATGTTGAATAAAAATTCCAATAAATGTTGCAACTACCATCCCAGGGAAGGTACTACCAACTTTAATACATGTCTATTATCTCTTAATCCTCTTCCCATTGAACAAGTTGTTCCATATTGAAGCTCATAAACCTTTTTTCCAGCAGCAACGGTCTTAAGAAGGTAAGCAAGTTCATAAGAAGCATTTTTTTTACTTTTATGCAACTTAATTTCATGCAATGTTTCAGTTATTTCATACTAATTAGTTAGGTGCTGGAGTATTCTCATCATGGAAGTTCCAAGTACATTACATGATGATAAAATAGGAGATAGTGTAGAGAGTTCGAATAACATCGTTGGTATGACATTTGCGTCACGTGAAGAAACATGGAATTTTATAAGGAATACGCAAATCAAAATAGATTTAGTGCACATCGTGGAACAACTCGAGTTGATACAAATGGAAATAAATACCAGCAAGAGTTTTCTTGTTCAAAAGAAGGGCATAGGAAATCAAAAGTAGATGAGGCACGGTGTTCACGCTCTCTACGACCACTGACAAGGACCGATTGCAAGGCTAGAATAGTCATCCATTCAGAAGATTCGGATAGTTGGTAATAACATTGTCTGATAACGAACATAACCATCAACTTTGTCCACCATCCATGTCATCCTTCCTTCATTCGCATCAATTTGTAACAGAGACCAATATTGTAGAGGCTTCAGCATCGCAAAATGTTAGTGTCGGAACATCATAAATTATGAAATACTTAATACAACAGTCTAGTGGTTATCAAAATGTTAGTTTTATTAAGAAAGACCTATACAATGCCCTTCACACATAAAAGCCAATGAAGTTATTGATGGGGATGTCAATGTCGTACTAGGTTACTTTCACGGCAAGAAAAGATAGATCCCAAGTTTTTCATGACATTCTATTTTGGGTCGATTCAACTTCTAGAGCTGAATGCTATATTTGGTGATGTTATTGCATTTGACACCACCTAAAAGGGTAATGCATATGGTTGACCTCTTATGCCCATTGTTGGTGTAAATCACCACCATCAAACAATTGTGTTTGTTGTTGTTGTCCTTGCGGACAAGACCGCAAATACGTTTTAGTAGGTCTTAAATACTCTTACAGAAGCTATGCTAAAAAGTCTTCGCTTTCAGTGGTTACAGATGGAGATAGGGCAATGTAGAGGGCGATCAAAAATATTTTTCCTACTGCTAAACATCGAATATATTCTTGGCATCTAGCTCACAATGCACAAGGAAATATTGGTGATCCAAATTTTACAAAGGAATTTAGCAAATGCATGCATTCTTGGTGGACACTTGAGGAATTTGATGAATAAAGGGAGATAACTATTGAGAAGTTTAATGTGAAAAACCATCTGTGGGTGTTGGATAAGAGCAAGACCCGACACTTATGGGCACAAGCATATATGATGGGTCATTTTTTATGAACTTGCGGTCAACCTAAAGGAATGAATCAATGAATGCGTCTCTAACTATTTTCCTTAAGTACAAAAATACATATTTGGAGTTTATTCGTGCAATTAAAGATGCCATAGGTCAAATGCGCTTGAACTAGTTGAAAGCTGATTTTACTTGTGCACAGAGTAAGCCGATGCAATTGACAAAATTGAAAGAGCTAGAAGGTCATGCAGCTGAATTGTATACAAGAAAATCATATAGAACCTTCCAAGAGGAACTTAAATTAGAGACATTATATCGTGTATCATTGGAAAAGGGACAATAACAACGGTGTTCCAAATATTTATCTGATAAAATATAAAAAATCGGACAAGGAATATAAAGTAAAATTTGATGTTGTCACGCAAACCATAACATGTTGTTGTCGTAAATTTGGGATTTCCATGTAGACTTCAACTACACGTGCTTAAGATGCTAGATAGAACATGTATCCCACATTCATTGATTATAAATCAATGGACAAAGAATGCGAAGCTTGCTACCCATTATTTGTGGACTTCAATGTTCCTTCTGAAGTGAAACACATGGCACGGTTCGCTTCACTCTGCTCGATTTCTAATAGACTTTGCTATATTGCATCAAATACGGATAAGAGCTTTCGATGAGCCAAAGATGAGATTCATAGACTTACGACCAAACTCAAGGCATCTTGTTTGTTGAATGATTCTCATGACCAAACCACACCACTGAAAAGAGTTCGGGACCCCTCAAAGAAGAAAGGCAATAGTCCAGATAGTGGGTCTAAAAAGGTTGCAAGTAAGAGTAGGCCTCAATGTTCAATTTGCAATTCAAAAGGGCACAATAAAGTTATATGTCTTGCATTGAAGCTAGGATTGGCAACGCCATCATCCGTATGTAATGATGATTTTTATGCTCGAGACTTGGAATTTTCAGAAAGTGCAATGGACAACATGCACCCAATCGACAAAAACGCTAGTCCATATACTATTATATTACATGTTTGAATTCTTTGACCGGTCAATTATAACGTGTGAAACAATATTTATTCCTTATTAAGAGCAGGATGAAGTATGGATAAGTGATTGTGGAGCTTCAAACAATCCCACTCAAACTGCGAAAAAAGACTATCATCTATTTTGGGTTTTTAAACGGTATGTAATTATATTTTGAATGATAATTATGTACGCGTTTTATTGTACACATATAATGTTTATTCAAGATAGTTTTTTCATATACTAGGACAATAAATAGAGGAATCTGTAAGTAATATATATCATGGAATTGAGCTAAAACCTTTGAAATGAAGTAATGTCTTATAAACATAGTCGATTTGTGAATAGGTCCATACTTTATGGATAGATAATATCTTGTGATGATTTGTCTATTAATCGGTAATTGGTTTGATTTGGTTCTTTAAAGAATAAACTATGTTATCAAATAATTAAAAAAATATGATTATAACTATAGGAATGAAACCAAATGGTGAATTGCGTATGACCCTATGGATATTATAATGTTATTGCTTGTTCTCGCAATTTTAGTTGGTCTTTAATTCTCCTAGTACAAAACCCCTACTTTGTAGTTTCATACCCTAATTCAGATTTTGACTTATAAGCATTTTGATATGCTCATCTTGTCTGGATTAAATCATGATCTTTGGTTATTAATGTTTTGAATAGAGGAATTTGTACGTAATAGATATCGTGGAATTGAGCTTAAACCTATGGATACTATTGATAAAATATATGCTTTAATGTTTTCATTAAATCTTGTTAACTTGATCATATTTGTACGACACGATGATGAGTGTCTTTTACAAATTGTTATAGGCTTACAAATTGGGCCTTGAACTTTGCATGTTTCACTCTATGTTCATTAATTATGTAATTAATCTTATAAAAGTGATATTAGACCAATTGTGTACATGATTTGTATGATTCTTGACTTTGTTTCTTTCTATCTATATATAATACAATAAAATATTAAACGTTAAGATAAATGTGCCAGTTAACTGCTCGTAAAAAGTTTCTTTTCAGTAATGCGACGAGTATCAAATGTTTGTATACACAATTTCGAACTTTTTACGTGAAACCTAAAATATTACATGTTTTACTAACCATTTCAGTTTAAGTTTCGCTTGACAAGTATCGAAACCCATATTCATTGGTTCGAAACTATTTAAAATTTGTGGTTCCCATCCCAAACTGTCTATTCAGTTCTGATATATTAAACTGGCCATAAATGTAACCTCACCAACCGTTACTGAAAGAATGCGTAAAAAATTAATTTGGTCGGTTCAATAAAATTTGGTGATTCATTTAAATAATTTTAAAAGACACGTGTTCCCAGTAAATAAGCATCTTTTCACTATCGTTTTTGAATCTCTGTAACCCGTTCTGATATGTCAGAAGCAGATAAGTCTTTTCAGTGTTGCATTGGGCAGAACAGTTTTTAGAGAAGTCTTAAATAGCAGTTCTGAAACCAGTTTTCAAATTCCGATACTTAACCTACCAACCCAAAATTATAAATGTACTTTAGTGATTTTTGGTTTATTTCTCATGGATATTGTTCCGAAACATTTTTACGAGTACCAGAACAAGTTTACATATAAAATATTCAAATTTCTATTATAAATAGGAGTTATTTGGGTTCTTAGGTTCATACCCTAATGTGCCACTGGTGTATTCTTTCCTTCGTAGTTTTCATCTCTACACCATTATATGTGTTGGTTGATTACTAGTATGCAGAGACTTCTTTTTATAGATTCGAGAGGAGTGCTGATTGTTTATTTAGGTTGTTCGTGTCGACAAACAATGGTATTTGGAAGGCTATGATTAGCCATTTTGTAGGGATGAACTCCAACGGACATAGTATTTGGAAAACCTTGCTCTGAATATTATCCAAATACTATTGTTTGTTGGTGTATGGAACTACATTGGGACGCGGCGAATGCAGATCAGATTGTCGAACCTGTGAATGTGGTGGACATTGGCCGTTTTCTCCATATATATCATCAAGGAGGCTAATTGTTTGTTAGTTGTGGGTTTGATCGATTGTGGACACCATGACAACAATCAAGCAACACCAGATGATTAGTATTTGAAATTTCTTGTTTCGTTAGAAAAAACCAATTCCAGTTTTATATGGTGAATAAATTTTAATTTTCTTTTGAAGGAGTGGACTTGACAAATCTGATTTCGTTTGCCTTTTCCCACTAACATCATCAATGTTAGTATAGGGATATTCGATCTCTGAAGCAGTTCTTTCAAAAATTAAATCATGAAAATGATCATTCCCTCTACAAATTTTCCTCAAACCTTTTGCAACCACACCCTGTTATCACTTTTTGTAAGTTCAATCTGTCATTTTGCACCACTTGGGACCACATTCCAGTGAGTAATGATCATTCCCTTTGCATTGGAAAATTGTCTTTTCGGTTATAATATTAAACTTGCAATAAATGTCATGAACTACTCGCAGAAAGTGTCTTTGTAGTAATACGACGAGTTTCGAATGTTTGTACACGGTTTCGAACTTACCACTTCAAACCTAAAATGTAACATGTATTCCTAATGATTTCAGTTTTACTTATAGACTCTGATCATACAAATTGGACCTTGAACTTTTCATGTTCCACTTTATGTTCATTAATTATTTAATTAATCATAAAAAAATTATATTAGCCCACTTTAAACCAAAAATGTAACATGTATTCCTAATGTTCATGTTCCACTTTATGTTGAGGCCAAAATGGTTCGGGTCTGAAATAGTTAATTAACAGGTTAATTCAGGTTCGGATGGACTTCAGGTCGAGTCTCGTCGTTGAGGGATAAAATCTAGGTCGGGTAATATCGGTTTCGGTTGAACTTCAAGTCAGATCATGCCATGGATGGAACTTTTAGGTTTTAATTTAATTCAATCGAGTCCCAATTTAGGTTATAATTGAAATTTGAGTTTTAGAATTATTATATGGGCTTATAATTTATATGGTTTGAACTAAATTACATAAATTATAGGGTTTAGACTAAATTACAAAAGTTATAAATAAATATGGTTCAATTTTGGATAAAAATATAATTTTATGGACTAAAATGAACAAAAATAACACCATCTTTACTTTATTAGACTGAATTATAAAAATAAAAAAATGTGGTTCAATTTTATCCCTAAACCCTAAAATCCTAAACATTAAATTTCATCCTTAAACAAGTGACATAAACCTATAGGATAAAATCCTATAACCCATTGAAAATATCATCACGTAACACATGACTTATTCACGTATCGGTATAGACTATAGACCATAGAGACATATACTATAGACTATATTAATAATAATAACATAGCGTATGGTATATTATATATAGATTGTAGACTGTAGACTATATAATGCTTGAAATTAGTCTCATATACTAAGCTAAACACTAAACCTTCAACCATAAAAATTAATCTCATAAATCACTAACCCTAAACTACACCAAAAACCCTAACTCATAATACTAAGCCCTAAGTCCTAAGCCATAAACATTAAAGCCATAAAAAATTCATCTCATAAACTAATAACCCTAAACTACACCGTAAACCCTAAACCACTAACACTAAGGGTGCGTTTAGCATTGCTTTTCAAACCAGCGTTTGGTTTCGAAAGCTGGTTTTAAGACCAAAAGCAATGCAAAAACTGCGTTTGAAAAGTGCTTTTCAACCCTAACGTAAAAGCTGAAATTTTTAGCTTTTGCAGTTGGAAAAGTGCTTTTGGGAGTCAAATTACAATTTGAACCTTCATTTGCTATTGTTTTATTTATAATTTATAAACTTATATTTTTTTACAAATACATAATTATATGATTCATTTATTAATATTTTTATATTTTATCATAATTTATTAATATTTTTCAAAAGCACTCTTGGAGAAAAAACTACTTTTGAAAAGTGCTTTTCAACTCAAACGTTTTTATTAATAAAAATATTTTTATATTTTTATAATAATTTAAGCTGATATATTTCATATATTATAACATTAAAAATTTGAATATCATTTATATATATATATATACATACACATATATATAACTTACAATATCATGTCTAAAATGGTTATTTATCTTCTTAAAAGCACTTTTTGACAGCAATGCCAAACACTAAAATCTTACAGCCTACTTTTTAAAATTCCTTTTCAAAATCTCTTTCCGACAGCACTTTTCAAAAGCAATGCTAAACTAGCCCTAAGACCTAAATCCTAAACCAAAAACCTAAAGCCATATAAATTAATCTCATAAACCAATAACTCTAAATTACAACATATTAGTTACTATTATCGATTTTAGTTTTGCTTCTATAGGATTAGGGTAAAAATTAAATCTTAGGAACTAAAATGAACACAAATAGCATCATATTAAAATTATAAGGGTAAAATTTAAATCTTAGAAACAAAATAATATGTTAATAATGCTAATGTTTGTGAGAATGAACAAGTAAAACGTGTGTTGAAGGAATATTTGTGGTTTAAATAGGATATAATAATACGACGAGTATCAAACGTTTGCATATACAGTCTTGAAAGTTTCACGTTAAACCTAAACTATTACATGTTTTACAAATGATTTCCGTTTAAATTTCTCTTGATACATATCGAAACCCATATTAATAGGTTCGAAACTAGATAAAATTTGTGGTTTCCCTTCCGAAATGTCTTTTCTATTGTAATATTAAATGTGCCATGAATGTAACCCACCAACCATTTCTAAAAGAACCCGTAAATAATTAATTTGGCTTGTTCAATAAAAAATTAAATTGGCGGTTCAATGGATTTCGAATTTCAAAAGAAGCATATTTACAATATAAAAGAGTCTTTTCACTATCAGTTTCGAATCTCTGTAACCAGTTCAGATACGTTAGCAGTAGATAAGTCTTTTCAATTGTTGTATTGGGCAGAATAGTTTTCAGATAAGTCTTATAAAGAAGTTTCGAAACCGGTTATTAAATTCTAAAACCCATCATACCAAC
The DNA here is from genome assembly GCA_019671005.1 of Hibiscus mutabilis. Taxonomy (NCBI): domain Eukaryota; kingdom Viridiplantae; phylum Streptophyta; class Magnoliopsida; order Malvales; family Malvaceae; genus Hibiscus; species Hibiscus mutabilis. Next base: position 36,601,444 of record CM033728.1, read on the forward strand.
CCAAAATTCTAACGGTACTTTAAAGATTTTCAGTTTATTTATCCTGAACATTGTTCTAAAGCATTTTAAAGAGTACCAAAATAGGTTTAAATATTAGAACTGTACACAAAGGACCATATCCCCATGAAAATCTTTTTCTATTATAAATAAATCCTAAACGCCGGGTTTGATATTCCTTTTTTTCTATTATAAATAGGAGTCCTTGGGTCCCTAGTTTCATACCCTCATTAGCTACTATTTCCTTTGTAGTTTTCGTCTCTACAACATTATATAGGTGGTTTATGTTTTTAACTGGTGGTGATGGCTACTGTGCAGAGACGTCATTTTATAGATCCGAGATGAGTGCTTATTGTTTTTAGGTGCTTCTTGTCGAAAAACAATGATATTTGGAAAGCTATAAATAGCCATTTGTAGGGATGAACAGCAACATACAGAGTATTTGGAAAACCTTGGTCTTAAGATTTTCCAAATACTATTGTTTGGAACTACATAGGGAGGTGGCCAATGCAACACGGAGTCTCGAATATTGCAAAATCATGAGACCAAGGTTGCATATACCAGATGATGTTTTGAACTACATCTGGAGGCGGCAAATGCAGATCGGACTGTCAAAGCTGTTGATTTGTGCTGGAATTTGACCATTTTCCTCATGAATATCATCAAGGAGGGTGTCGAAGCTATTGATTTACAATGGAATTTGACCGTTTTCCCCATATATATCAATCATGTTGTTCGTGCCACAAATAATATTTGAAATGATTTTAGGGGGTGTTTTGTTCACGAAATGTAAGATTACATTGTTTGGTTTATTTCGTAGGAATGTAAGATTTTACGATTACATGTTTGGTTGAGGGAATATAAGAATACTTTGAGGTAAATTTGACTATATTGTCCTTGTGATATATATTCTTTTGAATAAGTTAAACTTTAAATATTAATTTAAAAATATTTGCTTGAGATTCATATCATTATACTTACCATATTACGAATATACTCCTAAATTTTAAAGCACGATTGAAATGATAAAATGAATAATAAATAATTTGCATAAAGTCAAAAATTGATAAATAGGAGATTATGATCATATCATGAAACACCAAGTTATTATGATTTCTACAGAGCCATGATTTTTTTCTTTTATTTAAATATTAAAATTCTTTTTAAATATGTGTAAACCATTTAAATATTAAAAAATACAAAATAAACTCAAGGTTGCAGATACATAGTTTCGAACTTATCACTTCAAACCCAAAATGTAACAAGTATACCTAATGATTTAAGTTTTCCTATACATATAGCGAAACATGCATCAGTAGTTTCAAACCTATTTTGTTTTTCGTCTGAAAATGACATTTCAGTTGAAAAAAAATTAAATGTGCCATAAATGTTATAAACATGCCATAGTTTGCATACGTAAAATATTAAATGACTTTGTAACATACGAGGCTGAGCATTCATAGTTATAGTTTCAGTACTTTAACAGAAGTTTTGATATATTAAGAATGTTAATAGAACAAGATGTAGCCAATACATAAATATAAATCTCAAAGCAGATGTGGCCAATACATAGTAAATATTCAACCTATAATCTTCCTCGCATACTTTGCAAAGCGATGTGGATTCCTCCTATAAATCAGAGCAACACCCTCACAATCCGAGTGAAGATCATCCCTATTTGGAGCACACAACAAACCCAATGTAGCCACAACAATGTCCACAACTCTGATAGAAGGGCTCCACCTTTCATTGAGGATGGCCAGCCTAATGCATCTAAACTCATTTATGTTGGGGTAGAATAGATCGCCATCAAATTTAATAGCAACGTACAAAAATAGAAATGCTTCAGTGTAAAAAAATTGAAGATAAAACAACAATATTGGGAGGTAAATTCTATTATCCTAGGAGGATAGAGAGGGTAGTCAAGTGGGAAGATAATGGAAATGTCAAATTCATGCCTTTATAAGGGCTGGTAAGAGGTGCAGCCATTCGAAGTCGATAACGATACGGAGATCCATCAACTTCTGCCATTACTAAATAAAAATTATGATAATTACAAACTGTAAGAAAATGAAACCATCAAATTAAATAACAACGTAACAGAGAGATGTTTACCAGAAAGAAGATAAGGGCAAATTCAAGAGTCTGCAAGGGAGCAGTACGAAACTCCCTTCAAATACGAGTTAGAGCGTCCATGTTCATTTCAGGATTTCAGTTTAAGATGGGTTAGGAGATGAAGAAATAAGTTGTGGGAATGAAGAATAAAACACAAAGTGACGACATTTATATGGTAAAACGTGGTTGTTCATAGGTCAACCCTAACTATTGAAAAAAATATTACCAACCAATAAGTTGTTATTTCATGTGGAAGTATCGAAACCGCGTTCAATTGGTTCGAAACTCTTTGAATAAAAACCTAAAATGTTATTGATTATTCTCACATTTGAAGTTAGTCATTAATTCTACTAGTACCGAACCTTTACTTACATATTCTGAAACCGATGTGCGGAACTTCTTTACTTACATTTATGACTTTGGAACTAGTATTAGTCATCACCCAACCGTTAAAAAAGTAAATTGGCGGGTTTAATGGAGATCGAATTTCAAAAGATGCATGTTCCCAATAAGCTATCATTTCGTGTGGCATGTTTTGAAACCGCGTGTAGTTGGTTCGAACCTCTTAAAATATATGCATTTATTGTTACTCCATGTTCTTACATTTTCAGTTGGTCTTTAATTCAACTAGTACCAATCAATTATTTTTGAGTTTCGAAACTGATGTTCTGAACTCCTATACTTACATTTATAACTTTGCCGAGTTTAAAGGATTTCAAATTTCAAAAGACGCATGTTCCCAATAAGCTTGAGTCTTTTCAGTGTCAGTTTTGAATCTCAGTAATCTATTTTGATACGGCAAGTCAGCAGTAGATAAGTCAATTCAGATGTTGCATTAGGAACAATTTACAGATAAGTCTTATATGGAAGTTCCAACCAAAATTGGTTGTCAAATTCTGATACCTACCCTATAACCCATAATTGTAACTGTAATTTTTCAAATTTTTTGTTCACTTCTTAAGAACATCGTTTCGAAATATGTTTAAGAGTACCGAAAAAGGTTGCAAATAGAAGAACTGTAAACATAGTTACATAGCCCAATAAAAATCCTTTTTCTATTATAAATAGAGTAAACTACAATAGGGGTCACTCAGTGGATAAATAATATCTTGTGATGCCTTGTCTATTAATCAGTAATTGGTTTGAATTATTTCTTTAGTTTATGTTTTCAAAGAATTAAATATGATCTTATAACTATAGGTATGAAACCAGGTGGTGAATCGCGCATGACCCTATGGATACTATTGATAAAATATGCTTTAATGTTTTAAATAAATCTTGTTAATGTAATCCTATTTGTACGACACGATGATGATATTAGGCCAATTGTGTACATGATTTGTATGATTCTTGACATGGTTGTCTTTCTGTTTATGATTTGAAAATGATATTAGGTCAATTGTGTGCATGATTTGTATGATGATTCTTGACATGTTTATCGTTCTATATATGATTCTTGACATGATTGTTTTTATATATATTATAGATTCTTGACGTGGTTGTCTTTCGATATATTATAGATTCTTGACATGGTTGTCTTTCTATTAATGATTTGTATGATTCTTCACTTTATGTTCAATCATTATGTAATTAATCCGGCAAGATGTGTTTTAAATATGTGCTGAAGGATTTTTATATTTGCGGGTTAAATAATATAAATATTAAATATCAACATAAATCTGCCATTTAACTGCTCGCAGAAAGTGCCTTTTCAGTAATAGGACGAATATCGAACGTTCGCATATACAGTCTTGAACTTTTCATGGGAAACCTAAAATATTACATATTTTCCTAACGATTTAAGTTTAAATTTATCTTTACAAGTATCGAAACCCATACCACAAGATCAAAACTATTTAAAAATTGTGTTACCCACCCAAAACTATCTTTTTAGTTCTGATTTTAAATGTGCCATAAATGTCTTATCAGTTCTAAGTTTCAGTATGGTAGGTTTTAGACTTAAAATATTAACAAAAATTGTGACATTCACGTCTGAACAGTCAGAGTTGTAGTTTTGGAACTTTACGACAAGTTTCAATATATTAAAAACTTTACGTAGAAGATGCGGCCAATACATAAACATTAAAAATTAATCTTAAAGCAAGTATGTCCAATGAATGCATTTCAACCCATAATCTTTCTAGCATACTTTGCAAAATGCTGGGGATTTTTTTTGTAAATCAGAGCAACACCCTTACTATCCGGGTGAGGAAACACGCAGCAAACACAATATACACACAAGAATATCTACAACTATGATAGTAAGGCTCCACCTTTCATGGAGGATGTCCAGCCTAGTGCCGCCAGTTTCAGTGAAGTTGGGATGGAATAAGTCCCCATAAAATTTAAGAGCAAACTACATAAATAGATAACCATTATCTTTGAAATGTTTCAACGCTAAAAATGAACAAGATAAAATAATAATCTTGGGAGGTTAATTATATTACCTTAGAGGATTCATAGGGCAATCAGGTGGGAAGAAAATTAAAACTTCAAAATTATGCCCTTCATAAGGGCTTTCTTCAGGTGCAACCATTAGAAGTCGATAATGAAACGAACAGTCATCGACATCTGCCATTACTAAAGAAAAATAATGATAATTATAAACTGTCTGGAAATGAAAAATTTGGCCTACATGACAATGTAACAGAGGGATATTTACCAAAAAGTAAACAAGGGACTACATTAAGATTCTCCAAGGCTGCAGGACCAAACTCTTTCGAATATATGCAATCGCATCTATGATGATTTCAAAAAGTAGATGAAGAAATAAGAGAAATACGAGAATAAAGATTTACAACACAAAGTAGAGGTATTTATAGGGAAGAACGTGTCGATCCATCTTCTCATTAAGGATTTCCAATGCCGTGGTTGTTCATATGTCAACCCGATATTGAACACGAAAAATTATTATATGGTCTCGGCTCACCACGTCATCCCTAGTCACATCCACTAAAAATCAGCCAACTAATTTTTATATTTTCCATGTCATTTGTGCCAACGATGAAAAAAGGAAATAGAAAAGAAATATCAAAACAGCGTGTACTTGGTTCGGAACACTTTAAATACAAACCTAAAATGTTACCACTTGTTCTCAAATTTTCAGTTTGAGTGTAATTCTACTAGTACCGAACTTTTTTTACCAAGTTTCAAAACCGCTGTTTAGAATTTTTTTTACTTACATTTATGACTTTGTCGTTACAATTTTGAATTTCAAAAGACGTATAGTCCCAATAAGCAAGCGTCTTTTCACTGTCAGTAGTAGAAAAGTCTTTTTAGTTGTAGCATAAGGCAGAATAGTGTTTCGGTACTTGTATAAATGTTCTGAAGTTGTATAAATCAACCCCACAATGTCATAAAGGTATATGTCAAATTCTGATTGTTTCACTACTTATAGTAGAGTTTCTATACTTCGCAACATTACATAATCACATTTAACATAAGTTGTGAAATTTAAGAACACAACATTTAAAAGATACACGTTGTAAATATAAGAACTGTAAACATAGCCCACTTAGATTTAAGAACACAACATTTAACAAAGTAAACAAAACACACATAATCAAATTACATAATCGGATCATAATCTGATAGAATAAATGATACAAATGTAGGGTAGTCAACATAAACGGATCGAGAAATGATTTCATGTTGCTCATTACAAAACATTGCTCTATCAGTAGCAAGAATCAAAATAGTATTGATGTTGAAAAATGACATAGGCCTGCCATAGCCGATTTCATCCATATAACATGCAAGATCAATACTATATTTATTTTCCCATAACTTTTGTGTGTAGTTTTCCATCGTCCAAATCTCCAACTGACCCATATCTCATCTCATTGACACTATTATCAGCTTCCCTTCATGCTTGCTGAGATTGATCGACCTAAAAATTCTAGAATCACATGACTCTGGCACTATTATCGATTCCCAACTCTCAGTTTCAGGGTCAAAAGCAAGTATTCTATATTTTCATCCATCTTTGTCAACCAATGCAGCCAACTACACAGAGATATTGTGCATGACATCCGCTCAAAATACTTCTTGGTTGGCAACTTCAAATCACCTATGCGATGCCAAGTCCAACCATTAGAATCAAAGATTTTGCAACGGATAGCTTTAATACCTTTAACGTAATTGTAATTGCATTGATAAAAAAGCCACGTGATTTTAAACTCTAAGGGGCTTGATCTGAGAACAATCATGCCGGTCTTCATTGGCAGATATTCAGGATTTGGAGGTTTGGGGTGTGGACTTGGCATAACTTTCCATTGCCTTGTCGTGGTTTTACAAATATAATGGTTTTTTGGAAGACCTCTACAAAACACTAAACCTGTATCCACAACGTCTAAGATGTCGGCGTTCCAATAAGGCAAAAAAACGAACGTGAGTTTCCCATCATCACGACCTGGTTGGTCTTCGCTTACAAAACTATAAGAACGACATTTGTGATACTTGCTTGCAATTAAGTAGTCGCATATTGTGTTTGTTCTTCCAGTATAAGATTCCATAAAGCCAAATTTGTACGTTAGAGTATTACAATGTTTTGACAGCAATCGACACTTCTTCATTGTCTTCAAATTAGTTCTTGAAAATATTTTAGATAACTCATCAATGGTGAGCTGGAGGATGCCATGGATGCCTTGAAGAAAATGGAATGGGGAAAGTTTAGAAGAAAACTGCCTGTTCAACCTCTTTAAAATATTTTAGATAACTACTCATTGGTGAGACTGTCCCTCTTCTTTTAAAACTTTTTCTATTTTTTTCAAATAAAATGTTAAACGTCACATAAATGTCATTTAACACATACAAGGTAGCTTCTCAGCGAATATCGAACGTTTGCATATATAGTCTCGGACCATATTATGTGAAACCTAAAATGTAACATGTTTGCCTAACAATTTTAGTTTAAGTTTTGCTTTACAAATATCCAAATCGACATCCACAGTTTCGAAACTAACTTAAATTTGTGGTTCTCGCCCGAAACTATCTTTTAGTTGTAATATTATACGTCACATTTATGACGCAGAAAGTGGATTTTCAGTAATATGACGAGTGTCGAATGTTTGCATATAAAGTTTTGAACTTATTATGTGAAACCTAAAATGTAACATGTTTGCCTAACGATTTCAATTTAAGTTTTGCTTTATAAGTATCCAAATCAGCATCCACAGTTTTGAAACTAACCTGAATTTGTGGTTCCCACCTGAAACTGTCTTTTCAGTTATAATATTATACATTACGTTTATGAACATTACACTTGCAGAAAATGGCTTTTCAGTAATACGATGAGTACCAAACGTTTGCATATAAAGTTTCAAACTTATTATGTGAAACATAAAATGTAACATGTTTGCCTAACAATTTCAATTTAAGTTTTGCTTTGCAAGTATCCAAATCGGCATCCTCAGTTTCAAAACTAACCTAAATTTGTGGTTTCTGAACGAAACTATCTTTTAAGGTTATCGGATAAATTACAAAAATCATCGCTTAACTTTCAAAATGCATAACCCTAATTTCTAACTTTCAAAATAAAATAAAACGTCGAGGTTCCTCTGTCTGCTAAATTCAATAAAGAAAAAAGAAGAAACAAATGTGGAGAAATGGACTTTGTCTCTAAGGCGAACGAAATTTCGACCTACAGGTGTAGAAAGCCAACCGTGTTGAATACATCTTGGTTAGATAACAATCCGGGAAGAAGATTTTTTGGGTGTTCTAACCATAGAAATAGATTTCAAAAATCATGTAACTTTTTTCCAGTGGTATGAACCACCTATGAGTCCTGGTGCAAAGGTACTTATTCTTGGACTCTTAAGGAAATTTTGGGTGAGTGATAGGGGTAGAAGAAACGAAATGATTGCTTGGGCTCTTACTTTGATAGGTTTTGTTTTAGTGACTTGGTTTTATCATAGATAAGAGATAAGATTGAAGATCGGGGTAGGTTGAAGAAGACAAAGAAATTTTGTTTTGTGGTGTACGAATAATTATTTCTTAGGAATTGTTTTAGTTTTAGAAGGTTAAAGAAGACAAAGGGTAGGTAAGCTTTTGAATAATGCACTGTCATTTTTGCTTTTTATAATTACTTTATTGACGTGTCGAGTTATATTAGGGGTTTTACTATTTATTTTAGACACATCATAAATGTTCCATAAATTTCATTTAACTTGCAGAAAGCGGTTTTTTAGTAATACGATGAGTATTGAACGTTTGCAAATACAGTCTCCAACTTATCATGTCAAACCTCAAATGTAACATGTTTTCCTAACGATTTCAGTTTAAATTTTGCTTTACTAGCAGGCAAACTTGCATCCATAGTTTCAAACCTGTTTTTCAATTTTTGCTTCCCCTCTATAAATGTTAAAAATGTGAGAGTTTCAGTAATAATATTAAACATGCCATAAATGTTACACGCGCAAGTTTTCGTAACACGACTAGTATCAAACTTTTACATAGAAAGTTCAAAACTACTGTACAAAAAAATTGACTTATGTACAATTGGTGGGGTGGAGACTGTACAACAAAATTTGTTCACAAAATGGGGACACTGGCAGATCCCTTATACTCAGCACGAACCAAGATCAACCATTCACTTTTTGAACATCAACCCAAACATGCTTGCATACATTATATGACGTCAATTAATTAGAAATGAAATTAGTAAGTTGTCACTAAAATTTGTTAAAATTTAAACTTAATGTCCGTCAAGATGGGACCAATGATCGTTTCTCACAAAAAGTTCTCTGAGGTTTACGGATCGAAAAAAAATATGTTGCCAATCCAACCGCAAATGGGGACTAAATCTCGGTAGCATAACTCATATTAGAAATTTAGCAAAACCCAATTTTGTTAGACCAAAATAGAAATCAATAACTATGATTGAACATCGAATTAAAATGATGTAATTATGAAAAGATAATGGTCTAAAAATGAATCTAACTCATTCCTTGGAGGTTCCGGGGGCATACTTTGGTCGAGTAATAGTTCATGGAGGTTTTGATTTCATTCCCTTTCCCTTCATCAATTTCTTATGTTCTTCCACCTCACCGTGCAGCGCTAACCTGTTCATGTTTGATTTATCTGCACAGAGCTCGTATAGCAGCTACATCATGTTACATTCTCTAACTACCTATACATAAAAATAAAAAAATATGTTATTGTTGGATGATAATCATTCAACGTTTGATTATAAATAAAATAGTAATGATAATCGTTCACTTACGATATGCGGCAGCTCACTGATTTGGGTACCTGGCCGTATGCCTTTCATCCATGCAATGACGAACATACCACATTCTCATCTACCAAGTTAGATGAGGTTATAGTCATTTAATTACTAATTTCATGATAACAATAAAGAAATATTGAAAGCTGAATACCCATTTTCTTGACTCGGGACTGTAGGACGTTGAATTTTCAGCTTGTCAAATGCCACATTTGATTTGCCAAACACCTTAACGAAGTCTTCATGCTTAGCAATTTCTAGAAAACTATGTATCTGAACGATAATAAAAACATAATACAAAGTTCATTCCTCCCTACATTGATAACATACAATGCTAACATGGTGACACGATATATGGATATGTTCTTACTATTTCTATAATTGATTCCTCCCTATGCTAACTCGCCACAGTACCCGGTAAACTATCTAGTATCCAAACTTCCTCATGTGCCATATGAAAGACACACAAGTACCAATGCAAATTGCTATCATTCATGGGGATGAATACCTACAAATATTTTGTCGTCAACTAATTAAAATTTAGCATATCCTGAAACAACTTAACATGTTTCCTTTAACAGATTTCGTCTTACAATATTAGAGCCAGTAATGTTCCCATAAAACTTTATTGATTCCACAATAAAACCCACAAACGATGACGATGTGGCATTTTCCATTTGTTTATGAGTACTCTACAATTAATAATGGTTGTTATTTACAATCGAGAATAATTTATCAACAAAGATATATGGCATAAACACTGTATAAGATGGTAACAAAAAGCATACATGAAGATCACAAGGCATAAAGGACCGATGTTTAATTATTTCCTCGCCTCCTTGCGAGTCTCGCACAAGGACGCCATATCAATAATCTTGCCAATTTAAAAAACAATAATTAAATGACCATATAGCAAAATAGGTTCCAAATGTTTCATATAATTTCAAGTCATACGCGATATTTATTAGACTAACCGTATTGTTGAGCCATTCCCTGGGTTGTAACGTATCAATTTCTTTAATAGTGGCATAAATGTTGTCTAATGTAATGACCACATAGCTACATACAAACATTGTATTATGTCTTTGATTTTACATTTCACAATATGAAAAATTAATGTTATACAGTTTAAGGCTTACTTTTGCGCCAATGGGGTATTCCATAAATAATCACAGTAGGCTCGTTCTCCTTCAAGAAGCCCATAAGGTAGTACAACAATCGGAACTTTGATTGACTCTTCATCTTCAACCTTCACAAGAAAGATATGATGATAACCACGACAATCATAAGTTATGTAAATAAAAATAAAATCATAACCATTAAGGGACAACATTTATTTCAATGGCCTTAATGGCCAAACTGTAATATTTCTAATGTTCAATTCGATGGGTTTAAGGCCCAATGTTCAATGCTTATGGAAACCGCCATTTTTTACTATTAAAGTACACGTTACACACAACCAACATTTACAATTGAGAATGGTAATTACACGAAATAATTATTCCCAATTAATTTTCCAAACTTTATGCAGTTGAATGGTTATCTTTTGAGAGTTGAAGGGATTTTCGACTAACCTGGCCGACAACATGCTTATCCTACAGTGGAACATTACATTAGTCAAGACCATAAGTACATGAAAAAGATGAAAATGATCTTTAAATAAAGTTAGCTTTTACCTTTTTCTTCATTGGTGCTAGACAATCAGAGTTTGTATCTAAAACTATGTCGCACTTAGCTCCACCTTGGGGTGTTTTGAATTTGGAAGAAATAGTAACAGTTTTTGTCGTCTCTGTAGGAATAAGGCTCTGACCATCATCTCTCGGAGGTGATGTCTCCATAAAGTTATGGAAAATAACCCTATTAATTTCAGTCATAATATAGGCCCTATTGTGCTCCATATTCATTAACATCTTTTGCAAAGTACCTTTCATTTCATCTTGCATTGCTTTGACAACCTCATGAGCACCTTCGATTTTAACTTTAAAATCAAAGATTTTGACTTCGGACTCATTTATTTTCACTTCAAAACCATTCATTTTGACATCAATATTGTTCATCTTCTTTTCCAATCTCTTCAAGCAGGTCATGTCAGCCCGCACTTCTGTGATGTCTTTAGAAAGAATACTTAATTTCTCTCCCAAGATCTTATCATCAACCCCCTCATACTGTCCAATTTCTCCTCACCTTTAATTTGCTTCTTTATTCCCGTATTGACAACCTCTTTTAGCCTATTCACCTCGAACATTATTTGCTTCTCACTTTTAATTTGCTTCTCAATTCCAATATTAACAACCTCTTTTAGCACATTCACCTCGGACATTATTTACTGAAGTATTTCTGACATCATTTCCCTCGTTGTATCACCATCGTTGCATTCTACAACATCATACTCCACTAAAGCAACCTTGCAAATTAAATAAATATTAAAGATTCATCTTCCACATAATAACTAGTTATACAATGACTCATAACGCATTACCTTATATCTCTTCAAAGCTTTCCTGCCTTTAGGTGCTTCCATGACTTCTGCAGATTCCTTGACTCTAGGTGCTTCAACAGTTTCAGGTAATGGATGCTTCCGTGCAATAATCTTCTGAGTGAAAATATATAATTAATTAACCATGATTGCAATTGACATACTAGATGAATAATAATCCAATGGATATCTTTGGTCTATTCAAAGCTCGCTCGCTCTTCAAGCTGGCATAAACAGACGTGACCTCTGACTGCACCCAGTAAAAAACGTGAGCCACACCACCATTAGAAGCAGCACTGGCTATGCTATCAAATCCAGACCAATAATCATACAGCCGAACTTGAATTCTATATCATTCACAACACAACATTAATATGACAAAACACAGTTCTATTGATTTCTCATAACATATGGTAACTTAACTTTACCTCTAAGATTGCAATACACCCTTTTAAGTAAACGTGCCTTCCCGACTTTTGTGAATAGCTTATTGCCTCAATAAGCGTACCGTAAACATACTTTACCCAATTCACTTTACCCTGTAAGCAATTGTCGCACAACAACTTAAAAAATTTACACATAGGCTACTCAGTAGTAGAACACAGAAAAACTCCAATAATGTATAACAACACCCTTGCTTTCAAAGCATCCCCTTCAAAAGCACCATACACTATATCTCGCTTGATTTGTGCATAAGTTAAAAATGTACCAAGGTTATACTTTACACCAAGTTCTCTACCATTCTCCCTCAACAGCACTTCATGAACATGAACACCCTCATTCTTTAGGCCCAATATAGCTTCTACATCTTCAATTGATACAGTAATGTTGTGTCCTTCAAACTCAATAACACTGCTTCAAACATTAAAACTTTTCATCAATTCCCCACATAGGTCCCGGTGTAGAATGCATGATTTTATACCCAAAACCAATTTCATCAAGAACATGATCAATCCCTATCGTCTTCATTTCTTTTATAAAATTGTACAATTGCTTCGACTACACCTTGTGTCAAAAGATGTCTACAGGGGATAAGGAACATCCTACGTCAATCTCAATATAAACTTATATTGTACCAAAGAAAGAGACAGTCTTTATACTTTTATTACCTTCTTCGGTTGTTCTGATTTATAGTATTTGTATGCCACCTTCTTCTTCTCAGTTTCATCAATGTAAGGTTGATTGTCTTCCTTCGGCATGTTTGACCATTTCTTGCCCAACTCTTTCCTAACTTACGAATGACAAATTCAAATGAATTTAACATTTTATATACGCATTTAACAAACATCATAAACCACTGAAACCTACCTCATTAGTCACTTTTTCCTCAGTTTGCTTCATCCTTATACATTCACATTTACTGTAAAACATTAAAATAACAAAGGTATACATTCAATCATTCATTCTGAGATACAATAAGAATACGTAAATATCAACTTACTAAAACTTAATGAAAGGAGGACATGTTTTTTGTGCGTGCGGCCTATCACATATGGCCAACATCTGAGCACCAACTTCCTTAGCAACTTCATTATCAACTTTATCATTAACAACTTTATCAACAACTTCTTTAGTGTAACCCCCTAAACCCGACCCATAAGAAATAGGTCGAATCTAGGAAGTCACATTTGAAAACTTTTCCCTCAAGAAAACCAAATTTAAAATTATACTTTAATTTAAAAAGAATATATATAACTATATTTAATAAATATCTCATAATAATAAAATACAAATATCATAATTAATATTCGAATAATTAAATAAAATATCTGAAATAAAACCACAATAAATGAATGCCAAAAATAATCCAAAAACATAATTAGTCTCAAAGTATGAAATTACATCAATGTCTCAAAATAATAGTCTGATTAACTAAAAATAGTTTCGTACTGAATAATAAAATAAACGGATAAAATGTGAGATCCTCCAAGTACCACGTCTCCTAAATTCCAAAGATATATGTAAAAGAAAACTATGGGGGAGTAAGCTAAAGAGCTTAGTGTGTCTCTAATGTGCAGGGAAACCATAGTCATAAAACAAAGTAATATTTTATCAAGTTTCTTTAAAACATAAAACAATGGTACAATGTCACAAGCGTAATGCAATGCACCCAACTACAACCACCAAGAGAAGAGGAAAGTTCCCCAGAACTCCTCACCACAACTGCCAATCCGAAGTGGAATTCAGCCCGAAGGGTGAAACCACTGAACTTCCCCGTCCAAATCCCAACCCATGCTCATACATATATGATGTTTAAAACTTAAATCCATAAACACAGTTCTATAAATCTGATATTCCATAAGCATACGTCATAAATCCATAAATCTTGGTTACTGTAAGTTCTGATGTTTTGTAAATCAAATATTTCATAAATCATTATTAAAAACACGTTCTAAAATCGTATGCATATGATGTCAACCATACAAGCCATAATGCAAATCATAATCAAACAATGTGTAAAACCATATAAAATTATTTATTTATAGTACGGGAAGAAAACACACCTTAGCCAAAGCAAACTCAACATAATGATTGAGGCGTTTCTCAGGATCATAAGCATTGGGTCCAGCTGTATTGGTACCTATGAGAATAATCCTATGATAACTCTATTACTATTATCACTATGATCAAAGAATTATTCCTAAATACTAATCTAATGAAATTTAATGAATACTTATCTGATTTGAATAGTTGATCTTCAAATCAATCGAGGATATAGTTGAATTGAGGGTGCTAGAGACTCAGCGGGGTTTGATCGAATTAAATAAATAAAATAAAAAAAGAAAAGGAAGATGTGATTCGAACAGAAATCGAGAGAGAGAGAGGGGGGAATGTGCGGCTGCAGGCTTGGAAAAAAAAGAGAATGACGCAGGGTGAAACCAAACCTATATATATAATTTTGGATAAATTACAAGGGAAGTCGTTGTTCTTTTCTAGGGTTTAGAAAGTAGGTATCTAATATTATTTCTTTGTAGAAAGGTCACTAAATTTGTTTAAAATTCAATTAATTACCAAAGTTCTTAATTAGGGTTTCATTTTTAAATTCCCAATTCCTAGGGTTTTGAATTTAGGGATTTCAAAAATTAGAGTTTTTAAATTAGGAATATTAGGGTTTTAGAATTAGGAAAAAAATTTGGGGTGTTACATTTTGCAACTTCATCAGCAACTTCGTCAAAAACGAGATTCAAATTTGAAGTTGTCATCCTAAGAATTAAATCTTCACATGAATCAGTGTAGAAACAAACCAACTCACCCATAAATAAACCCATCCTCATTACAAACAAATCTAACCTTTTTAGGTTCAAATAGATGGAAAGGGTGACATTTAAAAAAATGAAACATGACAAAATATTCAGTTTAAACATATTTCCTCCAACAAGAAATGCAATTACATACCAAAATTTCGAAACACAAACCCTAGATTTCAAGTATTTCACAAATAAACAAACTCAGGGTTTTGCTTGTTACCTACGCAATGGATACAATTGCACAGATTCAGTTGTAGACCTAAATTGAGGTTTCGATCCTTTACACTGGCCGAACGTTTTTTACAAATTAAGAGAATTCTACAGATATTCAGTGGGGAAATGAGTTCTAACCCTAAAATGTTATTAAACAATTGAAGGTTCGATTCTCATTCTAGGGAGCCATAAGGTTTTAATCGCTACGAGTACCGAAATATGAATCATTAAATCGATAATATTATAATCATCTAGTTTAGGTTGCGAAACTCATTGATGAATTTCGATAATTGGTGATTCAACCTAATATGTTATCTACTTACTTTACTTTTACGGTTTCAACGTAAAATTTTATCTATCCAACATACTATACGACAGGTTTCGGTACTGATATTTAAGTTCTGAAACATACCATACAAACATGTATTATTACAGGAACTTTAAACATTTCTAGTTCACACATTTTCTACAGGTTCCAGTACATGTACAAAAGTTTCGATATCAGGAGAAAAACGTAAACTATTACGAGTTAACCCTAAAATGTTACTTTCATATATGAAAGTTTCGGTACGAAATATCAAATTCCGAGACATCTTCTGGCAACGTTAATTGTCACAAACTTTACTAACAATTTAGGTTTAAACTTTTAGCTACCGATTCTAGTACATATCTAAGAGTTCTGATCCTTTACCATCCAAAAGAACAGTTATGCGTTATTGTAATATTTTACGTTGCAACAAGAATGTTATTCCCATAAAGTTTCGATACTACTTACCAAGTTTCGAAACTTACTGGCAACAACCTCTTTCCGTTTCCGTTTTTTTATAGGAATCTAAATCTAACAGTCAAAATTAAAAGTTTTCCCATCTAAAGCCTCTAACATCCCGCATTTTATTAGCCGTATACTAACATGTCATTCTTTAGACTCTTCCTTCAAGTTCAAGTTTCTCAACCATGTGACTTGAAACAAACTCAACCATGTGCATTTTAATGCTACTAAACTTGAGGGGTCTTATATAGCATTTTATATAGTTTAACTTTACCTTCGAATTTCAAAAATATCATCAAATTACATATTCTGCATTTTTACCTTTCACGTGCTTCACATGGTTGGTACCTAAACACATAAAGTTGAATTGAAGCAAACGGAATGTGCCAAAATGGATGGCAACAAATGGGATATTAACTTAATTTTTACAAATATAAATAAGGATAAACTACTATCATATAACTCTAAACTTTAAGTCCAGTATAAATTATATCATTAAACAAAAATTAATACTATTTTAGCATTCAATTTTAATTTACTCTTTAATTACATCACTGAATCATTAAAATTAATAACGTTAACGGATCTTAACGGTCCGCATACGATTACATAAATAGATTTTAATGATTCAGTAGTATAATTAAAATCTAAACTAAAATTTGGTGCTAAAATAACATCAATTTTTAATTATTAATATAATCGGTACTAAACTTAAATATGAACCGTATCCGTCTTAGTTTGCCCGTACACTATCCGTTGTCATCGTGGGAAGTATCCAAGTAATTCATATGACATACAGTTCCAGACAACTCGAAATAGCAAAGATTTAAGTAAGAATCTGAGGACTCAGATCATAAGCCGACAAGGAAACGAGCAGACAACCGCCCCAAACAATATAGCAAAGAAACGAACGAGGGACCAGAACCGGCACTTCACAATTCACTTCTATCTATCATTCTATCTATCTAAACATGTTCAAATAAAAAAATTCAGTAAAGTTGAGACCCTATTTGAATACTTATTGAGTACGAAAGTTCCCTTCTTTGGCTTTGGCTTTGGCTTTGCTTCGTCTCCAAGAGCAACCCAAGCTATGTGTTCTTGCTCCACTTTTACCTTTTTCATCTCATTCTGCGAAGTCTGAATCTGGTTTTCCTTCTCTCCCTCTCGTTGTAAGGAGTTTATTTTTGGATTTCTTTTCTGGGTTTTTAGTGCATCATCGAACTGAGTTATAACGTAGATTTCTTTTCTGGGTTTTGGTTGTTCCGTTTCAATCTTATGCAAATCCTTAGCATTGTTCATAGTTTAAGCTTGATATGAGTTATCGAATTGTCTGTGAACTGAAAACCGTGTAGAGGGTTTTTGATACATGGTGCAGATGAAAACACTAATCAGACAAATAGTTTAAAAGGTTGCCGTCTTTTAACAGTTTGATAACAAACACTTTTTTCCTATGTTTCCTTTGCTTATCAATTTTATGTTTTAAGTTCATTTTCATGTTGGGGTTTTTGAGATTTTTGACACAATCTTTCAATTTTGTAGAGGGTGATATATCGAAGCTGTCTTTGTAGAGATGATCCTTTCAGCTCTTTTAACTTCTGTTGGGATCAATCTTGGTCTTTGCTTCTTGTTTTTCGCTCTATACTCGATTTTGAGAAACCAGCCGGGTAATATCACAGTATATTTGCCTCGGTTATTCAGTGAAAGAAAAACTGAGCAGGAGGACGAGTTCAACTTGGAAAGATTGCTACCATCACCTGGTTGGTTGAAAAGGGCATGGCAACCATCTGAAGATGAACTATTGTCACTTACACGCTTGGATGCTGTCGTGTTTATGCGCATATTTACTTTCTGGTAATTGTGATTTTGCTGTTCAAAAAAAAAATTGTGATTTCTTATGATGTCTCTTCAATTGCTAAAATTGGAACAGAACCTGCAGTTCTCAAACTTTTAGCTTTGATGGTAGAGATTCTTGCCATTTAACTAGCCAATCTTTCGAGAAAGATAGACAAAGCTACTGCCTGCAATTATGTTGCTTCAACTCATTTCTTGAAGTACTCATGTTTGACATCCGTGTCTAACACATATCTTTGAACATAGTTATAGGATATGACCCTACCCCCCCTTAGAGATATACATACCCGTACCCAACATTCACACTCAAGTTTGAGTATTATTGGTCTTCAAGGCCGGTATTCCAAATACCTTAGCTTTGGCTAAGCAAAAGAGTATCAATTTAAGTTGTAGTAAGATGACACAGTGCTTCATGTTCAAAATTGAATCTTTTTTAGCTATAATTTTTCTGGAAAGGGGAAACCATTTTTGAGAGGATGAACTTGATACATCTTTGGCAGATAAAAGCATTTTATTTTACTGTTACATTTCATCTGGATCCCTCTTTCTGCATGTCATCTTAAACTAATGTTCGTTTTTTTTAATGCAGTGTGAAAGTGTTTATCATTGCCTGTGTCATTGGAGTCTTTATTCTTCTGCCAGTTAACTATGGGGGCAATCAGTTATCATATGATTTTTCTAATTTGCCGAACAAAACTCTGGAGTCATTCAGTATTTCAAACGTGAATGATGGTTCAAACAGGTAATTATTATGTAGTTGGTTAAATATATGTTCAGTTTCTGATGCTAAAACAACTCGATAATTATTGTTGTGTCAAAGTAAAAACAACTGTTGCGGCCAAGACAAGAACAAAATTTTACTTTCTTTTCATATGTTATTGATTACCAAGAGATTTCTATGTGTAAGTTCATGATTGAGTTTTCCCAATCGCTCCCCTGGTGGTTTCTCCTTTTCAGCTGTCTATTTCATTTTTAGTAGTTCCTTCAAATGCCTGTGATTGACAATTGCTAGATTTTATGAGCATATAAAATTCCTTGTTTAATAACAGACATTCGGATTTTTAATTTCGAGGAAATGCTGACTATAAGTTTATGCCATTCTCAAGGTTATGGGTTCACTTTTGCACTGCTTATGTTTTCACTGTAGTTGTCTGCTGTCTTCTGTATTACGTAAGTGATATTTTATGTATATTTTTATGCTCTTGCCAACATAGTTGTTGATTCATATAAAAATTGATTGAAGCTTTAATTTTGGTGATACGGAAATTTGCAGGAGTATAAATATATTTCATTGAAAAGAATTGCCTATTTCTATTCTTCCAAACCTAAATCACATCAGTTTACAATATTAGTTCGCGGTATTCCTGCCCCATCCGATAGCAGCTTCAGTGAAGTTGTTGACAACTTTTTCACGGAGTATCATCCTTCAAAATATCTTTCACATACAATGGTTCGCCGAACAAGCAAGATTCAAAGTCTTATGGTAAGCTTCACTGTTAATATTTGATTGATTCAGTCATCCCCAGGTCATTCTCTTTATTCCGGAAACATTATTTTATTTCTTGGAAAACACTGCAATTTGGTTAATGTTTGGAAAACATTGAACTACGAATTCTCAAGGCTAATGGATCAATGTCCTATAGGGAGTTTAGGACAAAAAGAATGTTGCCGTGGATATAAGATTAAACTATGACTTTCAAAACTGAATTTATCCTTTTTCTCCCATTTGGTTTTGCTTTTCCTTATCCGTGTTTTGACAGTTCCATGTTGGTACATGTAGAATGATGCAGAAAAGCTATATAGAACGCTTGGTCGCTTAAAATCGAAAAACACTCGGCAAAGGCATAAGCGTGAAGGGTTTTTGGGACTCTTTGGTCGAAAAGTTGATGTTGTTGATCACTATGAGAAGAAGTTGGAAGATATAGAAGATAATGTGAGACTCGAGCAATCATCATTGGCAGGAGAGGTTTGTAATGTTCTTGTGTCTATATATTCATCTCTTAGTCAAACAAACACCAAAAAGGATTCCTACTGAGTTCAGATTATGAAACAAATTATAATTTGTTGATTTTTGCGGCGATGAATGTAGAAATCTGTGATCTGTGTCCATATCATGCTTTATGCACCTGATCTTCTTTATGCCTTTGAAAACTTGCTAGGAAGTTCCCGCTGCTTTTGTGTCATTTAGGTCGAGGTTTGGTGCTGCAATAGCTTTGCACATCCAACAAGGGATTAATCCCACGGAGTGGGTTACTGAGCAAGCTCCCGAGCCTAAAGATGTTTACTGGCCTTTCTTTTCCGCATCATTTATGAAAAGATGGATCTTCAAGATTGTGGTCGTTGTTGCATATATTGCTGTTATGATTCTATTTCTTATTCCGGTTGTAGTCGTGCAAGGACTCGCTCATCTCGATCAGCTGGAGACCTGGCTCCCCTTTCTAAAAGGTGTTCTGAGCTTGTAAGTGCATATTCTCTCTCTATTGCATATGAATTGAAAAATCAGTTCAATGCTTTTGAAATAAAAAACAGACCATTGGCTTTTCAAGTTCTCTTGGCATATTAGAAAATGATTTTGAATGTGGATTTGTCGATTCACAATAGACTAACGGATTGTGATTCTTAAATTGCAGGAGTTTTGTCAGTAATTTGATTACTGGATATCTACCAAGTCTCATTCTTCAATTGTTCTTATCCATTGTGCCACATGATACTTTTTTCTTCCATGCAAGGATATATTTCCAACAGTCAGATCGAAAAAAGTGCATGTATCAAGTTGTTATGGTTCACTGTGTGGAACATTTTCTTTGCAAACGTGCTATCAGGATCCGCTCTCTCTATGGTCAATATCTTCCTTGAGCCAAAGAAAATTCCGAGGCTGCTAGGTGAAGTTGTTCCTGCGCAGGTGAAAACAAAACTCTCATGGAGCTTATCTATATGAGATTGACATTATTTTTTATTAATTATTAAGTCTGTTTTCGGGTCAAATCATGGATATGATGTAGATTCTTTAACTTTCATGTAGACATCATTCTTCATTGCCTATGTTGTGACATCCGGATGGACCAGTGTATCTTCCGAACTTCTTCGCCTGTTTCTTCTTCTTTACAGTTTTGTGCAAAGACTATTTGCAGGGGAAAATGAGGACGGCGATGATTTTGAAGTTCCTTCAATCCCTTACCACAGTAAAATTCCCAGGGTTCTCTTCTTCCAACTTCTCGGTGTTACTTATTTCTTCCTCGCTCCACTAATTCTGCCATTCCTCTTTGTTTATTATTGCCTGGGATACATTATCTATCGCAACCAGGTCAGTGAAATGGCCCCTTTTACATCTTGCATCTATCTCATCATTTTAATGGGCAATGTTTAATTCCAAGCAACATCTTATCTCTAAATTTGTGACACTGTTTCATTTTTTCCAGTTCTTGAATGTATATGCACCCAAATTCGAATCTGGAGGAAAATTTTGGCCAATTGTGCACGATTCAACAATTTTTTCCTTGGTGCTAATGCATGTTATTGCGATCGGGATATTCGGTCTTAAGGAGCTTCCTCTAGCGTCCAGTTTAATTATCCCTCTTCCAGTTTTCACACTTATATTCAACGCATACTGCAGGAAGAGGTTCCTGCCCACATTCAAATCTTACCCTACCGAGGTACGATGACGAAGTACATTATCCATTCAGTTATTTATATTCCCCACCCAGAACTTAGCAAGTATTCATTGTTCTCGATAATGTTCTACTTGTTCTTCATTCTGTTTTCCTATTTTCTTTTGTATAATGAATTGCGTCGTTATCTTACTAGATACCGGAGAATTAGGCTTGTTTGACATATTCATCAACTTGTTTGAATGCGGATTTTAGATGTATATCTATTATTTGGTGCTTATTTATCATTGTACTAGTCCTGGTTGTGTTGACCTGAATATTGCTTGTGTTTACAGTGTTTGATAACGAAAGATAGAGAAGACCAGGAAGATCCAACCATGACCAAATTTCTTGAAAAATTAGCGACCACATATCAGGATCCAGTTATGATGCAGGATCCAGTTATGATGCTAGTCCGATATTCCAGAAACGTCGATGAGCACAGCTCTCCCCTTATTCGCAATGTTGAAGTATAAATTCAGTAAATCTTTTTATCCTCTTTCACGGTATTGAAATGCCTGAACTTCAACCGCATACAAACTCGTTAAGTTTGTAATGCTAATGAGACTAAGCTTGTTGTATCTGTTTGCTGTAAAGATGGCAAGTCTCTATGTTGTTCATTGAAGTCTCAATTCAGATGAGGAGGAGTCTGAGATGTTTGTAACACTGCAGTAGAGTTTTTCCCAATTAACTTGTATGTGCAGTTTTTGCTGTGGTTACCTATGTTCTCCGGACTGTTCATTTTCTTTAAAGCACATGTCTGATATTCCTATTCTACTTGAATATGATAAGAGAACCTGAAAAATGAGTATATTTGTGTTGACCATAATACTACTATCCGATATTTGTACTCTGTATATATTCAAACATAATTGAACACGACATTGGATCCTTTAAATATATGAGAAAATGAGATGACAGTAGAGAACGCTAAATTTATCTCAGGTTAGAGATAGAGATTGATCGAGTGTTTATGAAAAGATCTTGTGAAATTTTTTTCTCCAAAAGGTAGGCATAAGATTGTAATATTTGAAATTCTTGTTGAAATATTTATGAAAAAATATTCATTTTAGATACGATCCATGTTACTGTTCTTTAATTTTTACATTGGTGTAATATGTTTAAATATTTCTAGATAATACATATGTATTGAACTATAAACCATGCTTCAAAAATATTTGGTCCCAACAAATTATCAATACTTATTTACACTGTAGGTAACGCCCCAATTTGTATCTAGATTTGAAATATTATATTCAGATCACTTAAAATTTAACATAAAAAGTTTTTATTTAAAAACTATAGATTGAGCCATCATTTAAAATATTGCATCATTCAGTACTTTATATAATTATATAAGCAATATAAATTAGTTTACAAAATAGGAGCTCTAATTTTATACATCGTATATAAAAAAAGTATTTTAAAATAGAGTTATAGACTCGACCGTGTAAGGTCTTATGAATACACAGCCTACTAAATACAAGTATTATACTCTTGAAAAATTTCAGCGTGCTGAAATCCCATACTGATAGTGCTCCACAAAGCTCACGATCAAATCTACCAACCTACGCACGGAAACAACAATTTTGTACGGTACACATCTACTATAGTATACTTAATGTAAATCGTCAATATAAGCATGCAAGCTAGTACGGGCAATAAAGCAAGGATAACAATCATGTGACATTATCATTAGTAGCCTAAACTCATGCTCGCATAAAAGAAGTCATTACAAACAACCATAGAAGTCAAACCTGTATAGCCCGGAATCACAAAAACATCAAGCAAACCGCAAATGTACTTGGGACCATACAAACATCAAGTATTTCGTGGTCGTACCCAGGACCACCTAGACATCGAGTACCAACCATGTCACATAGCCTGGGGCCACCTAGACATCAGGCTCACCACGAACGTACTTGGGACCACACAAACATTAAGTAATTTGAAATCGTATTTGGGACCACATAAACATCGAATATGATAGGATGCTCTGTACTCGAGATCATAGAGACATCAAGTGCAATTAGATTCTCTAATATTGTTGTACATTATTTGCATTTTCCAGATCCAGATTCTATCAATCAAAGTGACTCAACAAATCAAATGTCTATCCGGCATGCGAGCAATACAATCTCATGGATCCCTTGTTGCTTCTAAACATCACATATCATTACTTTACATTGCCAAGTTGTTACACATTATGAGGAATTATATAATTATTCTCATAATTAGCTCCATTAATCCATGTTACCTTATTAATTAAGGGATTAAACAATAATTAACCATACATGTCCTTTTCCAAATTTAGCTAGCATTGTAGATCATTTTACTAGAGGGCATCGGTACTCGACCATGAGTATCGGTACAGTACCTTTGGTACTGGTACTCACAAGCGTACCGATACGAAAAATGTTTACTGGAAATCTTAAATTTCTCAAGTAACATGTAGATTGGTACCAATACAACATTGAATAGCGTACCGATACGACATTGAATAGCATACCGATACGATATTGAATAGCGTACTGATACTTCTTAAAGTCGGTTTCAGAACCCTATTCACGAGCTTAAATCGTCTTAGCATAATTCGAGGTTACGATGCTTTATTCGATCCCTAAAGCTTATGAAAGTCATTATGATTTATTTACTAACGTATTTGTTTATTTAATCTAACTAAAGATATTTATTTTCTTTAACATGGTTTTCATCGAAATCACCATAACCATTCAAACTAGCACACAAGGCTTCATATCATCAAAATCCATCCATCAATTAAGCATCAGTATTTACATGTATATTGAGTGACCCTACACGGTCCTTAAAGTTTATATGAACCATTTGATATTCTTAAGCACCATAATGCATCTTATGGCTACCAATTTTCATAATTCGTCCTTTAAACATGCTCACTCAATACCTAATTTGCAACTACTAACAAGCACGACATTCACACTTATAATGCTCATGAAGCATTTCGGAGTTTGAAGTGTACTAACCTTGAGCACTAGCGATAAATCCTCATTCAAGCTTCTCAATCGCTCCTATTGATCTAGTATTTGAGCCCGAATAATCCTCATATAAATACGAATATAAGATATATTAATTAACCGCATAACCTAACTAATCTGTAAGGTTAAACACGGGAAAACATCTTACTGGTTCGTTTGAGATATTTGATTTTGATATAACTTAAATGAAAAATGTCTTTGGACTTAAACAAATTTGCAAAAATATTTCAAAAGTCTATTAACTTGAAAAATATGTTTGAAAGGTTTTCAAAGGGTTTTTGACTTGTTTAAATGCTTTCAAAATAACCCAAAAGTAAAAAACATACCCTGTGTAGCGATACACTTGTTAGCGTATCGATACCCAGTCAGTTGTACCGATACCCATTTTACCAGTACCGATACGCCCCTTTGTTTTCCAAAACTTCCCCAACAGCCATAAACGGCTAGAATATTATTCCACACTATAAAATCAAGCTTGGGACACTTGGAGATAGTAAGAGAACTTATCCAAGCCTCACGATCAAGAGAAATAGCATTTAAGTCTTTTATTCTTCATTTCTCTTGTATATATTGTATAGCGAGTGTTTTTCATTGTTTTATTCTTGACACTCTTGTTAGCTTAATTCTTGTAAACACTCACCTTGTGAGATTGTCATTGTTTACACAAATTACCTTGTAAAAGGGAGAGGATCTAGTTTAGCCTAAGGTGTAACACCCTTTTCCCGGTCTAGTATGAAATTGGGTCGAAGAATGCTACCGTTCGATACGGTAAACTGTATATTAATTTCCAATGATTTAACTGCGATTCGAAGTTAATTAATGGCTCAATAGCACATTCAATGATTCAAAGAGAGTTATAGATCAATACAAGAAGGAATTATTCATTTTAGGGCCTTATTGCAACTTTTACAAGTTTTAGGGACCAATTTATAATTTCTATAAGTTAGGGATCCTTAATAGTAATCAAGGTTACCAATGTGAAATTCAATTTTTATTTAACACACATGTAAAATTCTATCAAGTTTTAAATCCATTTACTCATTCAACTAGCCAGTTAAAATTCAGTGACTTGTTTGCAATTTTTGTAAACTTATTTCAGTAGTTTTAACTAACTTACCTGTATTAGTACAGATACTCGAGAGGCCGTACCGGTACGCCTTTTCAATGATCGTTAATTTCGTTATGATTGGTATATAAGTATCGGTACGGGGTCTAGCCGTATTGGTACGCTGTGCATGACTCAAATATTAACCAATTCTAGCGGTGTTTGAGCGTACCGATACAGAACCAGTAGTATCAGTATGGGGTTCTTACACACCAGGGATCGGTATGCCCCTAACACGTACCGGTACCCAGTTCGATGCACAAATTCTAGTGACCAATTCGCGTACCAATACACCCCTACACGTATGGGTACGCCTTAACAGTTTTGACCAATAATGCACACACGTATTGATACGCCATTACCTGTATCGATACACCCTGTTCTGCAACTTCAATTCATGTCTAGTTTAAGCATTTTAATCAATCAAACAATGTCCAAATTCAATAAGATTTTGCAGACAAGTTATAATTACCCAAATCTCGTATCGATACGCCATCACCCGAATTTTTCCCCAATTCTAAAACCCTAGAAATTGGGAATTTAAAAATGAAATCATAATTAGGAAATTTGGAAATTAATTGAATTTTAAATAATTTAGTGACCTTTTTATAAAGAATTGATAATAGGTACCAATTTTGTGAACCCTAGAAAAGTATAAAGGATTACCTTGTAATTTAACCTAAATTTTGGTTATATAAGCCACATTTCCCGTGCAGTTTTGTTTATTCAGCCGCACCCTCCTCTTTCCCTCTCCTTCTCTCGATTTGTATTCGAAACATATCTTTCTTTTTTATTTATTTAATTAAATCAAACCCCGTTGAGTCTCTAGCACCACTCAATTCAACTATGTCTTCGGTTGATTTGAAGATTAACTATTCGAATCAAATAAGTATTCATTAAATTTCGTTAGATTAGTATTTAGGAATAATTCTTTGATCATAGTGATAATAGTAATAGTGTTATCGTAGGATTATTCTCATAGGTACCAATACAGCTGGACCCAATGCTTCTAATCCTGATAAACGTCTCAATCAGTAGGTTGAGTTTGCTTTGGCTAAGGTGTGTTTTCTTCCGGTGCTATAAATAAATGATTTTTATATGGTTTTATACCTTGCTTGATTATGATCTGCATTATGGCTTGTATGGTTGATATCATATGCATACAATTTTAGAATGTGTTTTAATTATGATTTATAAAATAATTGATTTACGAAATATTAGATTTATGAAACTATGATTTACGGATTTATGAACTATGATTTATGAAGTATGTTTTATGGAATATCGGATTTATGGAACTATGTTTATGAATTTGAGTTTTCAACATTATATATGTATAAGCATGGGTTGGGATTTGTACGGGGAAGTTTAGTGGTTTCACCCTTCGGGCTAAATTCCACTTCGAATTGGCGATTGTAGTGAGAAGTTCTGGGGAACTTTCCTCTTCTCTTGGCGGTTGTAGTTGGGTGCATTGCATTGCGCTTGTGATTTATGTGTTATGATTTAAAAGATTTTATTTAAAATAATACTATGCTTTTACGACTATGGTTTTCCTTGCACTTTAGAGACACACTAAGCTCTTTAGCTTACTCCCCAATAGTTTCCTCTTACAGATATCTTTGGACTTTAGGCGACATGGTATTTGGAGGATCTCACATTTTATCCGGTTATTTTAATATTCAGTACGAAACTATTTTTAGTTGTTCAAATTATTATTTTGAGACGTTGTTGTAATTTCATACTTAGGATTATTTATATTTTCGGATTATTTTAGCATTCTTTTACTATGATTTTATTTTAGAGATTTTATTTAAACATTCGAATATTATTTAAGAAATTTATGTTTTATTTATTATAAGACATTTATTAAATTATCGTTATATATTATTTTTAAATTAAAGTATAATTTTTTTTAAAATTGGATTTCTTGAGGTTTATGGTTTCAACCGTGACTTCCTAAATTTGACCTTTTCTTCTGGGCCGGGTTTAGGGGTTTACATTTAGTAGTATCATAGCTAAGTTCAACCATCGGACTGTGAGTCTTACATAAAATTTTAACCAAAAATAATTTTTGCATGCATATTAAATATTTTTGGGCAAAATGGGATTTTCTGATAAGTATATTATTTCAAAAAAAATTATGGTATATTTTGAATATAAACTCCACGTACCAACTCTAATTCAAAGATTATTTCCTTTGTAGTTAGATTTCGATGCCACTTTTTATGTTGAAGAATAAGGAATTCAAAACGAAGAATTTTAAGTTGTGTCAATTAATTTTTGGGATCTATCGTTAAGTTTGGAAATTTTGAGGACGAAATTCCTTTTTAGGGTGGGGAGTTGTAACACCCCAAATTTTTTCCCAATTCTAAAACCCTAGAAATTGGGAATTTAAAAATAAAACCCTAATTAGGAAATTTGGGAATTAATTGAATTTTAAACAATTTAGTGACCTTTTTATAAAGAATTGATAGTAGGTACCTATTTTGTGAACCCTAGAAAAGTATAAAGGCTTACCTTATAATTTAACCAAAATTTTTGTTATATAAGCCACATTTCCCGTACAGTTTTGTTTATTCAGCCGCACCCTCCTTTTTCCCTCTCCCTCTCTCGGTTTGTATTCGAAACATATCTTTCTTTTTTTATTTATTTAATTCAATCAAATCTCGCTGAGTCTCTAGCATCGCTCAATTCAACTATGTCTTCGGTTGATTTGAAGATCAACTATTTGATTCAAATAAGTATTCATTAAATTTCGTTAGATTAGTATTTAGAAATAATTCTTTGATCATAATGATAATAGTAATAGTGTTATCGTAGGATTATTCTCATAGGTACCAATACAGCTGGACCCAATGCATCTGATCCTGATAAACGCCTCAATCAGTAGGTTGAGTTTGCTTTTGCTAAGGTGTGTTTTCTTCCGGTGCTATAAATAAATAATTTTTATATGGTTTTATACCTTGCTTGATTATGATCTGCATTATGGCTTGTATGGTTGGCATCATATGCATACGATTTTAGAATGTGTTTTAATTATGATTTATAAAATATTTGATTTACGAAATATTGGATTTATGGAACTATGATTTACGGATTTATGAACTATGAATTATGAAATATGTTTTATGGAATATCGGATTTATGGAACTATGTTTATGAATTTGAGTTTTCAACATCATATATGTATGAGCATGGGTTGGGATTTGTACGGGGAAGTTCAGTGGTTTCACCCATCGGGCTGAATTCCACTTCGGATTGGCAGTTGTAGTGAGGAGTTCTGGGAACTTTCCTGTTCTCTTGGCGGTTGTAGTTGGGTGCATTGCATTGCGCTTGTGATTTATTTGTTATAATTTAAAAGATTTTATTTAAAATAATACTATGCTTTTACGACTATGGTTTTCCTTGCATTTTAGAGATACTCTAAGCTCTTTAGCTTACTCCCACATAGTTTCCTCTTACAGATATCTTTGGACTTTAGGCGACGTGGTACTTGAAGAATCTCACATTTTATCTGATTATTTTAATATTCAGTACGAAACTATTTTTAGTTATTCAGATTATTATTTTGAGACATTGTTGTAATTTCATACTTGGGACTATTTATATTTTCGGATTATTTTAGCATTCTTTTACTATAATTTTATTTTAGAGATTTTATTTAAACATTCGAATATTATTTAAGAAATTTATGTTTTTTTATTATAAGACATTTATTAAATTATCGTTATATATTGTTTTTAAATTAAAGTATAAATTTAAAAAAAATGGATTTCTTGAGGTTTATGGTTTCAACCGTTACTTCCTAAATTCGACTTTTTCTTCTGGGCCGGGTTTAGGGGGTTACATTTAGTGGTATCAGAGCTAAGTTCAACCCTTGGAATGTGAGGCTTACATAAAATTTTAAACCAAAAATAATTTTTGCATGCATATTATTAAATATTTTTGGGCAAAATGGAATTTTCTGATAAGTATATTATTTCAACAAAATTATGATATATTTTGAATAGAAACTCCAAGTACCAAATCTAATTCTAAGATTATTTCCTTTGTAGTTAGATCTCTATGCCACTTTTTATGTTGAAGAATGAGGAATTCAGAAAGAAGAATTTTAAGTTGTGTTAGTTAATTTTTTGGGATCTATCGCTAAGTCTGGAAATTTCGAGGACGAAATTCCTTTTTAGGGTGGGAGAGTTGTAACACCCCGAATTTTTCCTCAATTCTAAAACCCTAGAAATTGGGGATTTAAAAATGAAACCCTAATTAGAAATTTTGGGAATTAATTGAATTTTAAACAATTTAGTGACCTTTTTTATAAATAGTTGATATTAGGTACCTATTTTGTGAACCCTAGAAAAGTATAAAGGTTTACCTTGTAATTTAACCAAAATTTTGATTGTATAAGCCACATTTCCCGCGCAGTTTTGTTTATTCAGCCGCACCCTCCTCTTTCCCTCTCACTCTCCCTCTCCCTTTCTCGGTTTGTATTCGAAACATATCTTTCTTTTTTTATTTATTTAATTCAATCAAATCCCGCTGAGTCTCTAGCACCGCTCAATTCAACTATGTCTTCGGTTGATTTGAAGATCAACTATTCGAATCAGATAAGTATTCATTAAATTTCGTTAGAATAGTATTTAGGAATAATTCTTTGATCATAATGATAACAGTAATAGTGTTATCGTAGGATTATTCTCATAGGTACCAATACAGCTGGACCCAATGCTTCTGATCCTGATAAATGCCTCAATCAGTAGGTTGAGTTTGCTTTGGTTAAGGTGTATTTTCTCCCGGTGCTATAAATAAATGATTTTTATATGGTTTTATACCTTGCTTGATTATGATCTGCATTATGGCTTGTATGGTTGACATCATATGCATACGATTTTAGAATGTGTTTTAATTATGATTTAAAAAATATTTGATTTACGAAATATTGGATTTATGGAACTATGATTTACGGATTTATGAACTATGATTTATGAAGTATGTTTTATGGAATATCGAATTTATGGAACTATGTTTATGAATTTGAGTTTTCAACATCATATATGTATAAGCATGGGTTGGGATTTGTACGGGGAAGTTTAGTGGTTTCACCATTCGGGCTAAATTCCACTTCGAATTGGCGGTTGTAGTGAGGAGTTCTGGGGAACTTTCCTCTTCTCTTGGTTGTTGTAGTTGGGTGCATTGCATTGCGCATATGATTTATGTGTTATGATTTAAAAGATTTTATTTAAAATAATACTATGCTTTTCCGACTATAGTTTTCCTTGCACTTTAGAGACATACTAAGCTCTTTAGCTTACCCTCATAGTTTCCTCTTATAGATATCTTTAGACTTTAGGCGACTGGTACTTGGAGGATCTCACATTTTATCCGGTTATTTTAATATTCAGTACGAAACTATTTTTAGTTATTTAGATTATTATTTTGAGACATTGTTGTAATTTCATACTTGGGACTATTTATAATTTCGGATTATTTTAGCATTCCTATGATTTTATTTTAAAGATTTTATTTAAACATTTGAATATTATTTAAGAAATTTATGTTTTATTTATTATAAGACATTTGTTAAATTATCGTTATATATTCTTTTTAAATTAAAGTATAATTTAAAAAAATGGATTTCTTGAGGTTTATGGTTTCAACCGTGACTTCCTAAATTTGACCTTTTCTTCTGGGCCGGGTTTAGGGGATTACATTTTAATCAATCAAACAATGTCCAAATTCAATAAGATTTTGTAGACAAGTTATAATTACCCAAATCTCATAGCCTGCCAAGTTTCATAGCCATATGAATATGTTTACCAAGTTTTTACCTTTTTAGGTCTAATGTGCCATTTCTACTATTTTCACACAATACTAAAGAGTCATTTAGGGCCATTCAAGTTCACAACCACATACAAACACATAGCTACAACAAAAAAGGTTGTGTGTGACTTGTTTAACTATAATGCCTCCGTACTACGAGTTTAAAAGGAACAAAAGACGTTACTTCGCTAGGTTGTGACTTGCCAAACACCAACTTCCCCGATTCTCGTACGATAAACTTTTTAACCTAAAATGCATGAAATAAAATGTATTAGGCAGATTTTGCCTAGTGAGGTAGTCATAAATAATATCAATAACAAAGGTATGCATATCGATTCATGCTATAGCAATATATTCAATGTATACTCATGCTTAAATCTTGAGATCAACATATAATATCATTTTCCTTGGATTGAATCAAGATAGTGGATACGCGAATTCCCAACCAACATCGCCAATCAATAAACGGTAAAATCCTCCAACATCGCTAATAGACCAATATCACACTCATCCCGCCAATATCGCCAACAAGAGCCTTAGCTCAAGAATTGTAATCCAACTTGTACGCTGAGCTCATGAATTCTATGACATGCCAATTGTTTCCAATGTCCACTCCAATCCAAGGTCTAGTGTTTTAAGCCAATACAATAACAATAGCAATATTGTTGACAATAGCAATATTAATAACAATACAATGATTCAATAGCCAAATGATTCAATGCAATAGGCTTACTAGAGCTTACCAATATTACCTCCTATGAGGTTTCAATGCAATGGTATCTTGTAAACATATTAGCAATGCAATAAGCAATAAATTATGAAATCGGGAAGGCACCTAGCCATTCCAAAGACTCCAACTACACTCACTGATACTTTTGAGACCTTCAAGGCTCCAGGATGACAATCTTATTGTCTCTTTGTTTGGTAGGTTCCAATGGAACGGTCGTTTCCTCAACTTGCATGTTGAGCTATTCAACAATGAAATGGAACGAGGGTTACAATAGTTCTATCGATTCTAACAACAATACATTATTCATAGCTTCGATTAGCTATAAGAACAATAGAGTTTGAGCTAGGAAATTCATGAAATTTAAATAGGATTTTAGGTAAGCTCAATACATGTTTTTATCTATAATCCTACCTTGAATTTGTTAACAAAACATTGGGCTTACCTTGCTCGATTATTTAGAATTCACTAGGATTGCAAAATCGAAGAAATCAAAGCTTTATAATTGGCCTTCAATAGAGGTGCTTGCTTAATAGTTAAAGGAAGAAAATGATGAAGATGCTAGGTTGAAGAAAGCTAATCGGGTATGTTTATTTACTTTATTCTTTTAATTATTATTAACATAGTTAGCTTTCCTTGTATTGAAGAAAGCTATTTTCTAACATCCACGTAAGTGGTGATTAAGCTTAGAGAGGGGCTAATTGCGAGGTTAGTCCCTCAACTTTTCATTCTTTATTCCTTTACCCCAATAGTTTCAATTTTCATAATTAGGTCATCAAACCAAGTTTCAATAGTTTGAATATGGTTTTTAATCAATAACAATGCTTAATTAGGGTTCAATGCTTGAACAATTGACCACTTGGTCAAATGTTAATGCAATAATATGATTTTTTGGTGTAGGGTTTTCGATCGTCAAAACCCAATTCTGACTAGGTTGGGTTTTAGGGTTTTACATAATGAAAAACTAGAGTGATTCTATCTTAGCCATTGAAAATATAGGGTTGTAAGGTTATCCCTTTGGCCTCAAAAGGAAGAATTCGTAGTAGTGAATTGGGAAATCCTTAGTGGTGTGTTAAGGTAGTGGATGTTGACTCAGTTGAGTAGTCGAACCACTTTAATATCATCGTGCAATATTGTCCATTATTTTTTTGGTTTTAGCCAATTTATTCGGGAAGTAATTTCAACCCTCTTGGCGGTATTCAGTTGATTGATTTTGAGCCCAACAATTGGTATCAGAGCTTCGTCTCTATACCTGATTAACATCTTAGAGTCGATCCTTGAAGTGCTTAACCTTTCTACATCAATCAAAGATTATGGCGCAATCCATCGACAAGCCTCCTTACTTCAACGGTGTCAACTACTCCTATTGAAATAATATGATCATGTTCTTCATCAAAGCCTATGACAATCGTCTTTGGGATATTGTTCTTGATTGCCCCCGTTCGTTCCACAGAGAAGTAAGGAAGAATAGAATACGAAAGATCAGAAGAATATGCAACTCAACGATAAAGCTATGCATATATTGTTTTGTGTACTTAGACCCTATGGGTATATAAAGACATCTTCTTGCTCGAATGCCAAGGAGATTTAGGACAAGCTTGAAGTCACTCATGAAGAAACAAATAAAGTAAAGGAGACCAAGATTGGTCTTCTTAACCTTGAGTACAAGAACTTCAAGATGAACCCGAAAGAAGACGTCAAAACAATATTTGATTGATTCTTCACCATTGTGAATAGATTTAAAGGATTCAGAGAGATGATTTTGGAGGACAAGCTTGTGAGGAAGTTGATTTACTCACTTCCCGATTCATGAGACTCCAAGAAGACCATAATCATTGAAGCAAAAAACTTAAAGGAGCTTAAGCTTGATGATCTTATGTGATCTTTGCTAACCCATGAAATGATGATGTCAAATGGGAAGAAGAAAGAAGAGTAAGGCATTGAAGACTTGAATGTTACTATCAAATCCTCCACAAGCCAATAAAAAGATTCAAGTGGAGAGGATAGTGAAGAGGAAAAGATGGTCAAACTCTTTAAGAAATTCACCCGATTCATAAAGAAAGAAAAGGAAAAATCAAGACATGAATCGAGAATGAAGAGAAGAGATCTCATCATATACTTCGAATGTAAGAAGCTGGGGTACACCAAGTATGATTGCCCTTGATTCAAAAACAATGGATCAAATCATAAGAAAAAGACATTTGTGGCTACATGGAGTGATGAAGAGGACTCCACCGATGATGAGGTAGCCAACCTTTGACTCGTAGCCATCGAAGAAGATTCAAGGGTAACTTTTAATTCATTTACTTTAAATTCATATACTTTTGATGAATTACAATATGCCTATGATGATTTGATTTTAGAGTTTAAAAATCATATTTTGAAAAATGAGAAATTGGTTTCAAATTTAAAAGTTCAAAATGATTTGATTTCTAAAACCAAAGATGAACTTGAAGCAAAACTCAATGAGTTTGAACAAAACAATTTTGATTTGCAAAATTTGCTTCAAAAAGTTCAAGATGATCATCAAAGGGAAATTAATGACCTTAAAAAGAATTTGTTTAACAAAGATTTTCAAAGAAGTGAAAATGGATTTAGCTCAAAACAAATTTTTATGTTAGACAATCTAGTTCCCCTATATTTTTAAAGGGCAAAATGATTAAGAACATTTGGGTCCCAAAAGGACTCATTTCTTCAAACAAAAGGGAAGACATTGAAAAATGGATTCCAAAGGGAACTAAATTTTTTGGGACTAATGCCATTGGATCCAAAGCAATTTGGATGCCAAAAATTACTTAATTTTTTACTTGTAGGTGTGCTTGAGCATTGATGAGCACAGTCAAATTTTGGAAGCTCTTGACACAAAAGGGAGAAAAACACTTGAAAAAGGAGAGGCTTAACATCCTACCTTGGTTCAAGGGGTAAAATTTAGTTTCATGCAATTTTCTTGATCATGTGTTAATTGTTTGATCTTGATAATGATCTAAGCATGTTTGTATGACTATTGCACGAGTTACATGTTTTTGTCCCATTATGCTTATATCTATGTTTTTGCCATTAACTTGTAATGTTTGCTTGATTTTGGTATAATCCATGCTTGATTTGTTTTAAATATGTTATAATTAAGAAGCATGCTGATTAAAATGTAGCTTATATGTTCCTTAATGCATATCTAATCTTCTTTAAGCCTTTTGATGCTCTTAGGATATCATAAAAAGGCATTTAGAAGTATTTTGCTGCATTTTCTACCAAAATCGTACAGTCGGTATCAGTATCGCCCTTACCGTACTGGTACTGCATTGGTTTTTTGCCGATACGGATGACTCTGTATCGATACACGTAGTCAAAAAGGGATTGTTTTGACCCTTTTTGTCATGCCTTCATGTGTTTATTGATATATCTATGTATATGGCATGATAATTGAATTTCTTGTTTTATTTGAAATTCAATTTATTTCTCTTGAATTGTTGGACTAATAATCTTTTTGATGCTTGATTATAGGGGAGCCATTTTTTTAAATTCTTTCATGTAAACTTTTTTTGGTCTCTTTTCTCCATTGTTATTTTACACCAACAATTGGTATTTTCTATCAATTGGTACTAATTTTTCCAACGATTGGTTTCAACCTTTCAACTTTCGGTGTTTTTGAACTTAATGTTATTTCAAACTTAGTTTTGAAATTATTTTTGACATAACAAAAAGGGGGAGAGATATGTTTGAAAATTTTAATTTCAAAAAGAAAAATGGGAGCTTTAAATATTTTTCTAAAATATCCTTTTTTTCTAAAATTATTTTTTCTAAGGGGGAGAAATTTCAAAAACAATTTTTCAAGTAGTTTAGTTATATCAAAAAGGAGAGATTGTTGAAAATTTTGATATAACTTAAATGAAAAATGTTTTTGGACTTAAACAAATTTGCAAAAATATTTCAAAAGTTCATTAACTTGAAAAACATGTTTGAGAGGTTTTCGAAGGTTTTTTGACTTGTTTAACTGCTTTCAAAATAACCTAAAAGTCAAAAATAGACCCTGTGTATCGATACACCTGTTAGTGTATCGATACTCAGTCAGCCGTACTGGTACCCGTTTTACCCGTACCGGTACGCCGCTTTATTTTCAAAAACTTCCCAATGGCCATAAATGGCTAGGCATTCCACACTATAAAAGTAAGCTTGAGACACTTGAAGATAGTAAGAGAACATATCCACGCTTCATGATCAAGAGAAATAGCATTTAAGTCTTTTATTCTCCATTTCTCTTGTATATATTGTATATAGAGTGTTTTTCATTATTTTATTCTTTACACTCTTGTGAGCTTAATTCTTGTAAACACCCACCTTGTGAGGTTATCATTGTTTACGCAAATTACCTTGTAAAAGGGAGAGGTTCTAGTTTAGCATAGGAAAAACTAGAGTGGTTCTATCTTAGCCATTGAAAAGATAGGGTTGTAAGGTTATCCCTTTGGCTTCAAAATAAAGAATTCATAGTAGTGAATTGGGAAATCCTTAGTGGTGTGCTAAGGTAGTGGATGTAGACTCGATTGAGTAGTCGAACCACTCTAAAATCATCGTGCAATATTGTCCACTATTTTTCGATTTTAGCCAATTCATTCGGAAAGCAAATTCAACCCTCTTGGCGGCATTCAGTTGATCGATTTTAAGCCCAACAGTTCGAATTTGGCAAAACGAGCTGCAGAAATGAACACAAAATGTTGAGAAACCTACGGGGTAGGGTCTATTGAAAAAAAATAACGGCCGGTCAACGACGGTCAAAGTTGGTTAAAGGTGCATGGTGAGTGCATGGAAGCATGATGCACCTATAGGGGCGCAATCTAGTGTGGAGATGGTGCAGGATAGGGTTGTGCACTTGCAGGGTCACAATCTAGTGTGGCGCGGGTGTAGGATAGGGTTGTGCAATTGTCTCATGGCTGCTGGACAACACCCATTCTTGTAGGTGGTGCATGAAACGACTTCTAATGGCGAACGATGACAAAAAACTCCAAACCGGCATAATTTTGGTCGAATTTTCTGATGGTATGTTCCATTTTTTATTTTTGACGCTTGAACATTTTTAACTCGCAAAACTTTTTCTCTTTCCCCTCTAACGAAAACTTTGACGATTTCGAGACCACCAATCGACTCGTCTCGATGAGAGGAGCATGATGGTGCTGGATGTGTCAAAAACAGACAGTTAAATTTTGATAGATCGTAGTTGAAATTTAAGAGAAAACAGAGAAAAAAGAGAAAAAAAAAAGGAAAAAAAAGAGAGAAATAGAGAAAGAAAAATAAAAATATGATTTTCCCTCTCTTTTTTTCATTCACTTTATTTCAAAAAGTTCTATTCTAAATAAAATTGATAAAATTGCAACAAATGTCCTCAACCTTTAATCGTCACACAAATCGATCATCAATTTCTTTAAAATTTAATTTTTCATGTCCTCATTCTTAAAAATAAATCTTTAATATTAAAATATTGAAACCCGATTCCAATGTTCGACTTACTAGCCTGAAATTTGGGTCGTTACACTATAAGTTAGTTGTTTTTCATTTAAGCTTAAATTGTTTGTAAAATTTAATTTGAATGTATAAACTATATTTTAGATAGGGTAAAATTTTGATACACATGCTGTGTAAAACTAATTTTACACGAGCCTGCATATTTACACTATAAAACCCAAATCCTAAATTTCTAATCCTAACCCTAAAAAACTAAACTCTAAACCCTAAACCTTAAACACTATACCCTAAATTCTAAACACTAACCTTAAATTCTAAACCCTACAACCTAAACCCCTAAATTTTAAACCTTAAACTAAAACCCTAACCCCTAAAACTAAAATTTACATGTAAACTAAAATTTACACGGCCTGTGTATCAAACTTCTTTTTCCTTTTAGATATTATAGCCAAACATGAAGATAACCAAGTTCCTAATAAATTTGAAATAAATTATAAATAAAATAAATCTATACTCAACATATATAAAAATATACTCCCTCTCTCTCTCACTAGATTTGTCTAGTATTGACTTTTTAAAAATCAATTTTTAAACTTTGACTATAATTATTTTAAATATTTTAATTAATTAAATTTTATAAAATTTATTTTAAAACTGCTTGATTGGAAGTTTTTAAAATATATATTTTTTTCAACAATAAATTTAAAGTAATAAAGAGTCAAAGTTAAAAAAATTGACAAAAAAACTTAATATTAGACAAATTTAGTAGGACGAAGAGAGTATTGCTTTTTATTCAATAAGATCTTTTGAAAAACAGACTAATCGGTATTCAATAAAAATCTTTAGATGATTTATATATATAATCTTTAAAGTTCTCCCAGTTCATGTTTAACGATCAATATGAATATTAACGAGCAAAAAAATAACTAATATAAAATTACGAATGTACATGCATTAGTTTAACAATCAATTGGAATTAAATAATTAAGGCTAAACAGGCGTGGCGAGTTCTGTAAGCTCCAAGCTCTCTTCTTGCTCGTATTCGTAGAAGATTGTACTTCTCAAATGAGAACTTGTTGGACGCCCCCAAATGCAAGAACCCGTTATAAGCGTAGAATAGTCTTTTGAATGGTATTGACACGATCAAGAAAGGGCTCCTATGGTCAGTGGAAAATTGATCGTCCCAAAACTGCATGCTCTTTTTTCTTCCGAAAAAACCAAGTCAATTTCCTCGATTCTTACTGGATGACCAAGCATTCAAGATAAGATTACCGTAAAATCAGGCTATCATACAATTATGAATGAAAAAAATCTGAAAATTTCTCCTAGCTCGAGTGGTGATCATCGAGGGGAGAAGAAACTTTGGAATTTATCGCTGCTAACGAAAATCTCAAACTCAGGTTTACACTCGTTTCTATTATGCAATGATGGTAGTGAAAGCATTGAGTATATTCTTTTCTTCTACCTCTTTGCACAAGCTATTCGGAGGGCATATGGTTTCAGTTACTGCCCAATGTTGGAGGGGTTTTCGGGATTCTGTAAATGGTTCTTTTTTTTCTTTTTAACCTTGGCACCAAAACAAACTTTGAAGAGAGTTTGTGTTTGATCTCCTTATTGTCACGCTTAGAAAGAGGCATATGTTGAGTTTAAGGATGCTATTTGCGAGTCTGTTAGCACCCAAGGTGGTAGAATTGATACCATGATTGGCTAGACCCCTCCTCTAGTCGATTGGATCGAGGCAAACTTCGATGCCTCATGGGATGCCATTTCTAAGGTGGTCGGCATTGCTGTTGTGTTTAGGAACAATGAAGGTTGTATTGTGGGTGGGATATCTAAAACTTTAAAGACTTCTTCTGCTGGTCTCACTGAAGTTCTTGCAGTTCAGTTGAGTTTGAAGATTGCACAGATTTTAGAAGTTGGTGGTTGAATCAGATAATGTACGACTTACCAAACGTATTAACACTAGAATCCATTCCCAGTGGGATTCCCCGGCTGTTTGTTTTTTTGATAAAGTCATTCGTTATTTTGAATCTAGTTCCTGTAACCAACTGGCAGACTGAGTGGCTAGGAAAGAAAGGATGAGCCGTTTACCTCTTTTCTAGGCAATCTGTCCTCCATCGGATTTGTGTAAACTGCTTTAAATGTTTTTATTAAACTTAATCTGTTCAAAAGAAACTGAATTTTAACTTTTGAGGTTCCAACTATAATTTTAAATCAAACTTTGAATATATAATCTAAATATATATTTGTTTCTTGGAGACGTGCAATTGATCCTTACCTAAAATGCAATCCAAGTTGGGGTATGCTGTGTAGAAATAGAGGACAGCATTTATTTAGCAATGCCAAGTTGACACTGCAAAACCGTGTTTGGTTGAAACGAAAACAAAAAGTTATCCTTCATGTCGACGCCGACACTTGATTGCAACCCACCTCCATTTCTGCCATCAAATTATGAAAAAAATATATTTATAATTAAAAATAATAATATCTTTGAAAATAATAAAATAAGCCACCTCCTAAATTATGTATTAATTTATCATCTGATCAAGAAATAATTAAAAAAACTTATGTTATTATATTTTGTATAAATTTAAGTCTTTATATTTGATTTTAGAATGTAAAGATTTTTTACCTAATCAAAATAAATTACCAAATAAGTAAAAAAATGAACTTTGTATTTGAATTGAATTAATTTGATTTAGCGCATGATTCAAGTTTTAAAATAAATTTATTTGAGGTGGGGTTACGATATTTGATTTACTTGTTTGTCAAGAGTGCTTGATATTTGGTGGTCTTTCCGTCTACAAGACTGTAAATGCCGGCCTCCGAGGGCAACAAGTCAATTCATTGACTTTAATCTTTCCTTTCTCCATTTTGCATAAAACCATACACATTTTCTAAATATTTATAATATAGTGTGTCGAAATTTATATCAAATAACAAAATATTCTATACAATAATTTTCTAAATGTATTAAATTGTGAACTTAAATTATTGTTTAAAATTAACAATCAATTGGTCTAACAATATGAGACGTTAAATTTTTCAAACAAAATTAAGAGTTTAAATTTTTACATTATGAATGAAATAATTGGGTTGGGAGAGTCATCTTACCATAAATCTCTATCGTACGCAATTTGAAGTTAACCGATTAAATACAAACAATTAAAAAATATGTCTAAAAAGTAAAAAACTATATGTTTTTGTCAGTTGCTTCATAACATGGCAGCATGATCCTGGTCTATTATGTCTTCGTTCAATGTCCCAATTGCAATGGATTAAAATATGACAAATATTTGTATTTATGGGCTAAAAAACACCAAAAAAATCTTGCTATTAGCTAAACAAATGCTATTAGTATAAAAGAATTGTGATTTGCTTATTATTTAATAAAGACATAAAGTCAAAAAATACATTTAATATTTGATTAAATAGTCACTCTAGCACTTTTTTTTCAGAGCAATTCAATCATCAACATTTTATTTAAATCAAAATAGTCTCTATACGGATGAAAACTGTCAGTTAACTGAAGTTAAAATGGCTTAAAATGATGTGACAAACCTATATAGCATTGCACGCTGACATAACAGTATCATATAGACAAATGTGTTAACTTGAAAAAAGTTACATCAATCAAAAATAATTTTATAAAATTATATAAAATATAAAATAATTTTTTCTGCTTATTTATTATTTTGTCAAGTCATTTTAAAATTCTTGTCGTCAGTTTTCTAATAATTTTTATTTACAGAAGAGCTATTTTGACTTAAAATAAAATATTGAAAATTGAATTGTTTTATAAAAATAGAAATTAAAATAACTATTCAATTAAATATTGAGAGTATTCGTTAAGTTTATACCTTTAGTAAAATATACAAGGTATTAACTAGTGCATAAAAATTTAGTATTAAAAAAAGACAATTAACATACTTGTATTATCGCTCCACGTTGAAGATAAACACGAAACTATGAGAAGAACCAACCAATAGTAGTGGGAAAACAACAAAATTTGAAGAAATCCCAAGTAAAAATAAAGAAAAAAAAAATCTTGTCTTTTCCGTCTGAGATATATATAAACTGAAAACCAACGAGAAGGGGGGGGGGGGGGGGCAGAGAAAAACAGGGGGGAAAGATGGCAGAGAAGGGAACAAGATCAAACCTTTCAGCTCCAACACGTCCCTCAATAACTTTACCACCAAAACCAGCCATGGATGGCTTGTTTTCAAGCGGTTCAGGGCTCAGTCCAGAGCCTATGACACTGGTTTCAGCTTTTTTCCCCGACCTTGACTCAACAGAGCGGCCTTTTTCTCAGCTTTTAGCTTCAGCAATGGCTTCACCTGGAGCTAGATTACCTCACAATTCAATGGATGGTTCATTTATGGATGTGGGTTTTAAAGATGGAGGTGAAAAAGGCCCTGGGTTTAAGCAAAATAGACCTTTGAATTTCGAGTCTCCTTTCTTCACTGTGCCTTCTGGGCTAAGCCCTTCTGGTTTGCTTAATTCTCCGAGCTTCTTTTGTCTTTCTCCTCAGGTAAATTGAGTTAACTTTTTAATTTATTGCCATGCTTTGTTCTTGCTTTTAATTTAAAAAGGGGGGGGGGGGAGAGAGACTTTTGTTAAGGTAAATGATCTGGGTTTTTATAGTTTCTTGGATTTCAATGTAGTTTGTCCAGAATTATGATTGCTTACTTAATAGCTTTTGGCCTCTAAATGATAGAATCATTCTGTGTTCGGGCAAGGATGCGGAGATTATGTGTGTATTTTCTTCTTCTATGATGAGCTCTGCAGCAAAACTCAACTTTTGGTTTAGAATGGATGAGATTTTGAGCAGTTGAGAGTTGTGTGGTTTTCCGTTCTTTTTCTGTTTTGCAAAAAGTGTGATTTGTCGATTACTGGTTCAAATGTTGCTGGGATGTTAGTTTTGAATCTTAGATTGATACATTGAAGTTTGTTGCTGATGACACAGAGAGTACCAGGATTTGGTTGTCACTCCTGTTTATGCTTACATCGAAATTATTGTCTTATTCTGACGATAATTGGGTGATCGAAGTTTTGTTCCATGATTTTTTTTCAGAGTCCTTTCGGAATATCCCACCAGCAAGCATTGGCACAGGTCACGGCTCAAGCTGCCCTAGCACAATTCCAAGTTCGTCCACAAACTGAATATCAAACATTCTCAGTATCAGCTCCTCCAGAGTCATTGATCCATCATCCGTCCTTCACTCCTGAAGAAACTTCTCAGTTGATGCCTCATTCCTCCTCGGAACCTCAAAGTTCTGCAGTGGAATACTCAGAAGCTTCTCAATCTGATAGGAAAAACCAACTCTCCATCGTTGTGGATAAGCCCGCCGAAGATGGCTACAACTGGCATAAGTATGGGCAGAAGCCTATTAAAGGCTGCGAATATCCTCGAAGCTACTACAAGTGTACACATTCGAATTGCCCGGTCAAAAAGAAGGTTGAATGATCCGCTGATGGCCATATAACTGAAATTATATACAAAGGTGCACACAATCATGATAAGCCTCGGCCAAATAAACAAGCAAAGGGTGGTGGTGATGGAAACGCAAATTCACAGGCAAATCCTGAATTCGGTTCTCAGGGTGCAGTTTTAAATTTGAACAAGTGAAACTATGTCGTCTCATTCAGTACTGGGGAACAATGGTGAATCTACTCAAGCTGCGGAATTACCTGGATCAAGTGACAGTGAGGAAGGATGCGCTGAAGAGAGAAGAGAAGAAAGAGATGGTGATGAACCAAATCCGAAAAGACAGTAAGTTTCAACTAATTTTAACTGACCACACAGGTTCAAATTTCTTCAATTTCCATAAATTCATAGGGTGTTGTTTTTTTGAATGCAGGAATACTGCGGGAGAAGCCTCGGTGGTGTTGTCACACAAGACAGTCACAGAACCAAAAATTATTGTGCAAACAAGAAGTGAAGTTGACCTTTTAGATGATGGCTATAGGTAGCGCAAATATGGACAGAAAGTGGTCAAAGGGAACCCTCATCGAAGGTGCAATGTGTAGGATAATGCGACTTGTATGTTATCAACTTGTATGTTATGTAAAAGACTTGTAAGTTATGTAAAAGATTAAGAGTTATCTGTTAGTAGGATAAAGACTAAGAGTTAGTAGATAAGAAGTCTTCTATGAGTAGGAGTCCTAGTTAAAG
Organism: Hibiscus mutabilis; assembly: GCA_019671005.1. Lineage (NCBI taxonomy): Eukaryota > Viridiplantae > Streptophyta > Magnoliopsida > Malvales > Malvaceae > Hibiscus > Hibiscus mutabilis. Next base: position 36,645,277 of record CM033728.1, read on the forward strand.
ATAAATTCTTAAGGACTCTATAAAAGAGTTCTATGTTGTAACCTATGGAATATCGAATAACAGAACACTTTCTCTTCTGTTTTCACTACTTTCTACATGGTATCAGCTTGGGTTTCGATCCTCTAAATTAAACCCTAGTCGATGGCCACCTCTTCTTCTTATAATTCCTCTCTCGAATTACTTCTTCACCGTAAATTATTTTTTTCTGTTTACGATGATCTCAATGAAACTTCCAAATTTGTTATTACTTGTCATCGATTGAATGGCAATAATTATTTCGAATGGTCTCAATCACAAGATTTTTATCTCGGGACGAGGCAAATTGGGCTATCTCACGGGGGAGGTTGAAAAGCTGCGCCCCACCGCTGCTGTTATACCAAATGGATGCAGGAAAAATAGTCGTGTGATGTCTTGGTTGCTCAATTCTATGGCCCCTAATGTAGGCGTGAATTTTTCTCCTTTACCAAACAACAAATTGAAATCGGAGGGTCAGTACAAGAAACCTATTCCAAAGATGATAATATCTCTGAGTTGTATGGGATTGAAGGTCGAGCTTGGTTCTCAAACAAGAAGGAATGTCACACCCTATACTACAACACACTCAATGCCCTTTGGCAGCAGATAGATCTTTATGAGCGAGAATGAATGGGAGACACCAACAGATGTTGCCACATGCAGAAAAAATTCTTGCACAAACACAGAATTTTCCAATTTCTTCATGGGTTGAATAAAGAATTAGATGCAGTTCGTAGTAGGATTCTTGGCAGCTCCCTCTTCCTTCGATTAGAGAAGTTTTTTCTGCGATTAAGAAGGAGGAGAGCGGCGCCTTGTGATGCTTCATGAATATTCTTCCCATGAAGGATCTGCTCTTCTCACTCGCACAACTTCTACTAGAAAAGGAGGCCCTGTGTGATCATTGCAAGAAACCAGGCCATTCCAAGGAGAAGTCTTTGGAAGATTCATGGTAAACCAAATCGATTGGAAGCCAAGGTCTTCTAGAGATACACATCCCATTTAGCTTCGCCTCAAGTGTTACAAGTTTTACCAAGGAATGCAGTTGAAGATCTCCAGAAATTGTTTGGCAAATTTGCATGCCCCAGTGAGGCAAATCGGCCATGAAAGAGACCAAGGTACCTCATTCCCTACAGACCCTTTTATCTACACAACTTACTCCAACGTGGATCATCGACTCAGGGCATCGACCATATGACTGTAACAAGGAATTGTTCCTCAAATACACAAACATCTTCTTCGGTAGATCGATTAAAATCTGGCGATGGCTCACTTTCTCAAATTCAGGGCTGTGGTTCTATTAGTATTAATAAAAACCTGTTGCTCTATGATGTCTTATTTGTCCCCAATCTTGCCTGCAACTTGATATCTGTTAGCAAGCTTTCAACAGATTTAAAATGTTCCACAGTTTTTAATGCTTCTGGTTGTGTTTTGCAGGCAATGGACTCGAAGACAATGATTGGCAATGCTAGTTTGCACAATGGCCTCTATGTTCTTCATGGCACTCCACCCTCTTCTATCTCTCAATCTTCTTGTTCCTTTACAGCTTTAGGACAAAGTGATGATGTTTTATTATGGCATTTTAGGTTAGGTCATCCAAGTTTTCAATATCTTTCAAAGTTGTACCCTTCCTTATTCATCAATAAAAAGCCAAGCTTATTTAAATGCCATATCTGCCCTCTTGCTAAACAAACCAAAGCATCATACTTGCCATCTACTTATAAACCATCTCACCCTTTTTCTTTGATCCATAGTGATATTTGGGGCCCTTCTAGAGTGAAGAATGCTGATGGTTGTAAGTGGTTTATTACTTTCATTGATGATCATAGTAGGACTACTTGGACTTATTTGATGAAAGAAAAATCTGAAACTGAAAGCATTTTTGAGAGATTTTACACCATGGTTCTTACCCAATTCCATACTAAAATCCAATTGTTTAAGTCTAATAATGGCAGTGAATTTTTTGCTAGATCTTTGGGTGATTCTTTTCGAAAAAAGGGAATAGTTCATTTAGTTCTGTGTTGATACTCCACAAATGAATGGAGTGGCAGAAAGAAAAAACTGACACCTTCTTGAAGTCACTCGATCCCTTTTATTTACCAATAATGTTCCTAAGTACTTGTGGGGAGAAGCCTTGTTAACTGCCACATATTTGATCAATCGCATGCCCAGTAAGATTTTGAAATTTCAAACCCCTCAATCAATTTTCTTGGAAAAATATCCCCACTTTAAGCCTCTTTCTTGTACATTACCTCCTAAGATCTTTGGTTGTACAGTTTTTATTCATAATTCAGCTAGTAATAGGTCCAAGTTAGATCCTAGATTTGTAAAGTGTGTGCTAGTAGGGTATTCTTCACTTAAGAAGGGCTATAAATGCTATCATCCACCATCTCGAAATTTTTTTGTTACTATGGATATTACCTTTTTTTAACAGGACCCTTACTTTACTACGGCTGCAATTCAGGGGGAGACTTGGGATGATTTTCAGCCTTCCTACCAACATCAGGTAATTTCTCCTAGTTTTTCTATACCTTCAGATTTTTCATTCACTCACTCCACAAATCCATCCTTGTTGCCTACAACACCTTCAGATTACTCACATGTATCTTCTTTACCAATCCCTTCACAAACACCAACAACTTCTCAAGATCCTTCCAAAACACCTACTCCTCCCAAACAACTTTTGACCTATACAAGGAGAAAGAAAACTATACTCGAGGCCATCTTGCAATCTGACACTTGCCGAGAATTGGATTTGAGTCCAATTGCCAATATGGAAGATGAAGGAAATGTGATCAGTGAGTCTACTACTCCTAATCTGGATGATTTTCCTATTGCTATTAGAAAAGGAGTTAGACAGTGCACTAAACATCCTATCCAGAAATTTGTTGCTTACAGTTCATTGATGCCATCTTTTAAAGCTTTTACAGCAAGTTTAGATGAAAGAGAAATTCCTACAACTGTTGATGAGGCACTAAAGCATCCTAAGTGGAGAAGGGCTGTTGAAGAGGAGATCAGTGCACTTGAGAAAAATGGTACCTGGACAATAATGGATCTTCCCCAAGGTAAGAAACATGTCGGTTATAAATGGGTTTTTTTTCTGTGAAATATAACTCTGATGGCAGTTCGCAGAGATATAAAGCAAGGCTCGTGGCTAAAGGGTATACACAGACCTATGGGATTGATTATACTGAAACTTTTGCTCCAGTGGCAAAACTCAACACTGTTCGAGTTTTGTTAAGTCTTGCTGTCAACAATGATTGGAACCTACACCAACTTGATGTCAAGAATGCATTTCTTAATGGGAAGTTAGAGGAGGAAGTTTATATGAAGATCTCACCTGGTCTGAAATCAGTTGAAGGAAATCAGAAAATTTGTAAGCTCAACAAGTCACTATATGGCTTAAAGCAATCTCCTCGAGCTTGGTTTGACAGGTTTACCAGGGTTATTCTAAAGAATGGATACAGGCAGTCACTAGCTGATCATACACTCTTTATTAAGGTAACTTCAAAGAATAAAAGGGTTATCTTGATTGTTTATGTGGATGACATAATCTTGACAGGGGATGATGATGAAGAAATTAGCTGCTTGAAGAATCTTACAATAGAGTTTGAAACAAAAGACTTAAGGAAGCTTAGATACTTTCTGGGCATGGAGGTTGCAAGGTCAAGTAAGGGGTTGGTGATAAATCAGAGGAAGTATGTCCTTGATTTACTAAATGAAGCTGGAATGCTGGGGTGTAAACCAACAGATACACCAATGGAGGCTGGCTTGAAATTTACTAATGAAACAGGCTCTTTAGTTGACAAAGAAAAGTTTCAGAGATTAGTGGGAAAATTGATCTATCTATCACTAACCAGGCCAGACATTGCTTTTCCAGTAAATGTGATAAGTCAGCATATGACCAATCCAAATGAAGAACACATGGCAGCAACAAACAGAATCCTTAGGTACTTGAAGAAGACCCCTGGACATGGTTTATTGTTTAAGAAGACACAAGACAGATATGTGAAAATATTCACTGACTCTAGCTGGGCTGGAGAACTCACTGAAAGGAGATCAACCAGTGGCTACTACACTTTTGTTTGGGGAAATCTCGTGACTTGGAGAAGTAAGAAGCAATCAGTTGTCTCCAGAAGCAGTGCAGAAGTAGAATTCCGAGCTTTGGCACTAGGAATGTGTGAAGGAATTTGGTTACTTAAGTTACTGAGGGAGTTAAAAACAGACCAAGAAAATAAGTTTGAGGTTTTGTGTGATAACCAATCAGCAATTCAAATTGCTAGGAATCCAGTTCAACATGATAGAACAAAACATGTTGAAATAGACAGGCATTTTATTTCAGAAAATATTAACAATGGGATAGCTTCTTTGTTATACATTCCTACAGAAGGACAGCTAGCTGATGTACTTACAAAGGCTTTACCCAAATCAGTTTTTGATGAGTTCTTATCCAAGCTGGGACTATACAACGTATACTCTCCAGCTTGAGGGGGAGTGTAGGATAATACGACTTGTATGTTATCAACTTGTATGTTATGTAAAAGACTTGTAAGTTATGTAAAAGATTAAGAGTTATCTGTTAGTAGGATAAAGACTAAGAGTTAGTAGATAAGAAGTCTTCTATGAGTAAGAGTCCTAGTTAAAGATAAATTCTTAAGAACTCTATAAAAGAGTTCTATGTTGTAACCTATGGAATATCGAATAACAGAACACTTTCTCTTCTGTTTTTACTACTTTCTACACAATGGACTATATATATATATATATAGCTTACATAACATATATGTGCATGTATGTATGTTACAGTCTACTTATGTGTCTGATACAAATGTGATGGACACTAATGATGTTTAAGAAGTTCTGTCAAATTTTGAGTGATTTACAGTGGTAAATTGACTCCGTAGTAGATCTAGAATTGATCTTCAAGAGCAATATATAATCTAAATGTCTTTGAGCATTTCAATTCTATGCTTACACCCCTAGGATTCTAATCATGTGACTTGTCTTTTTTGTGTCTAGACTTGATTTATGTTGCTTCCAGTCTTTATTTTTCTTGGAGTACCTGACACCCTTATCTGACACATTTTTGTACATGGACAATGGGATAAAACCTCCATAGACATAGATAAACCATGAAAATTTAAGCATACGTGTGTTGAATACATACTTGTATCCAACACCCGTATTTGAGTCTGAGTAACATAGGACTTGGTAACTAGATAAAAGTCCTTGAGTTCACTTTTTTTATTGCTGAAAAACTTCTCTTAATTGTCTGCTTTTAGTAGAATATTGGTTCGATTTTCTGCTTGACAGGACACCTAGATCTCTAATTTTGTTTGGTTTGTGCATGGATAATGGGATAAACCCTCCATAGACATAGAAAAACCTTGAAAAGTTAAGCATACATGTGTTGAACACATACTTGTACCCAACACCCGTATTTGAGTCCGAGTAACATAGGACTTGGTAACTAGATAAAAGACCTTGAGTGCACTTTTTTTATTGCAGAAAAACTTCTCTTGATTGTCTGCTTTGAGTGGAATATTGGTTCAATTTTTTGCTTGACAGGACACCTAGATCTCTAATTTTGTTTGGTTTGTGCATGGATAATGGGATAAACCCTCCATAGACATAGAAAAACCTTGAAAAGTTAAGCATACATGTGTTGAACACATACTTGTACCCAACACCCGTATTTGAGTCCGAGTAACATAGAACTTGGTAACTAGATAAAAGACCTTGAGTGCACTTTTTATTGCAGAAAAACTTCTCTTGATTGTCTGCTTTTAGTAGAATATTGGTTCGATTTTCTGCTTGACAGGACACCAAGATCTCTAATTTTGTTTGGATTGTGCGTGGATAATGGGATAAACCCTCCATAGACATAGAAAAACCTTGAAAAGTTGAGCATACATGTGTTGAACACATACTTGTACCTAACACACGTATTTGAGTCCGAGTAACATAGGACTTGGTAACTAGATAAAAAAAAACCTTGAGTGCACTTTTTTATTGCAGAAAAACTTGTCTTGATTGTCTGCTATTAGTAGATATTGGTTCGATTTTCTGCTTGACTGGACACCTAGATCTCTAATTTTGCTTGGTTTGTGCATATCAGCTGAACTTCCTTTAAGATGATAAACTTAAAATGGGAGAAATAACTGTATTCTTTATATGTTCAAATCATCCATCAATTTGCGAGACTATAGTTTTAGATTTGAACGACGGAAGTCAAACTAATCCAAAGTTTAAAACGCTCACGTCGGAGAACCAACGGTGTCCCCATCATATCCGTCTCGCTGTTTTGCTAGTTAAATACTCTTATCTATTATCATGTTGCAGATTAGTAGCAAATTAGCAATGATATTATCATTTTGTAGATACATGTGTGGTTGTTACTTAGTACTTTTATTTTATCGTATTTATACCGAGACTTTTGGGATTATTTCTGATGCATCTAAGCTATTCTTACAGGAGCTATTACAAATGCACAAGTGCTGGATGCAATGTTAGGAAGCATGTGGAAAGAGCATTGACCGATCCCAAAGCCGTCATAACAACATACGAGGGAAAACATAATCACGACGTGCCATCAGCTAGAACAGCCACAACACAGTCAACAACAGTTTACCACAGCCGAAACCGCAAAACGTGGTTGCCAAAAATGAGAACTATTCTATGCTTAAAGTGATGGATTTGGGAAACAATGGCAGGGGACCAGCAGTTTTAAGGCTAAAGGAGGAGCAAATAAGAGTGTAATCCCCTACATGCTAAATCGTGCTAAAACAACAGGAGGGTCTGGCAGCTCGTCCGAGCCAGATAACATGGTATGATAAAATGAGTAAGCATATGACAGAAAGGGCCGAATAAATGTGGTTAAAATTGAATGATAAAATCTGCTGAACCATAATTGATTGCCCAGTTTTGCATGTTGGAATTTATAATTAGATTATATTAGAAGTTATTCAAGTTGCGAGGGATGTTTGCTGCTGTTGGCGCTGATCTATGCTTTGTAAGGTTCAGTTCATAACAATAAGCATTTTGATCTTATGTTGCTCGGATTCGTATGTGTTGGATTCGAGCTTGTGTCTGACATGAATATGTCTATTTATTTTTTAAAAAAATCTGTATAAAAAGCTTTTGGAGTATGATATATGTTTGGATATGCATTGGATGTGGATCCTTTAAGAAAAACAAGATTGGAGACTTGAATTTGATCCGACGGCCAAACCAATTCAAGAAACTCGGTGTCCCGCTTTATATGTTAATGGTCTGGTTTTCATGGAGGAGGTTTACGGCAACAGATCTATTCTACACACTGTTTTTGGGTATTTTCCGCTTGTAAAATGAGAAATGATTTAATTTTCGAATTTTGGTAGAATCAATTCATATGATTTCTTTGTTTGTAAACAACTGGCGACCCAACGACGGTTCTAAGAGATTCGAATTCAAAAAATTGTCTGTAAAGTGTGTTATTCAAAAAAAAATTTACCATTTAGAGTAAGAATTTAAGTTATAATATAAGAATTTGTGTAGTTACACAAATTTTTACCTAAAGCAAAATCTACGCAAGTTTTTACCCAGTTAATACGAATTTATGTAATTACACAAATTCTTACCCATCTAGTAAGAATTTCTGCTCTATCTAAATTATTATCATTTCCTATATAAATTATTATCATTTTAGTAAGAATTTATGTAGAGCCGTATTTTAGCCTCACCTTATCATTTCCCGATTAAATAAGAAAAATCTCTTAAATTAGAAATGAAATATCAACAATTTTTTTAACCACAAACCATTCTTCACTAGTTGAACTTTAACTCATTTGTTCTATACGATAGGCCGGTTTGCATTTAAATAGACTAATATGTTAATATTAAGGAAAAAAATTGATACACAGACTGTGTAAACGTTTCTTTTAGTTTTAGGGGTTATGATTTAAAGTTAGGGGTTTAGGTCGTAAAATTTAAAATTATTGTTAGTGTTTAGAATTTAGAATTTAATTTTTTAGAGACTAGGGTTAAAATTTTAAATTTTGAATTTATATACAGTGTATTAAAATTTTATCCTAATATTAAATATGAGTTAAATCTTAATTTAAGGACACAAGTTTACAAATTTGGAATTCTAAATAGATTATGAGTATGAGCTATTGTGAATGTAAAATAATTTACTTATATTTATTTTAACTTTAAAATCTAAATCTTACCCTAAATCAAACATTAAAACTCTATACAGTATCAATGTATAGAATAATAAATTGGTATAGGTATTTAGTGACATGCAGGAGCCGGCCTGGGCCTAGAGCTACCTAGGCCATGGCCCATCCCATACCCCAAAAATAACTTTTATTAAGTTTAAGAATTTTTTTAGAGAAAAATTTTAATACATAGGTGTGTAATTTAAAATTTACAAAAGACTTTTAATTTATTAGGGATTTAGTTTAAGGTTTAGATTTTAGGGGTTTTGGTTGTAGTGTTTAGAATTTAAGGTTAATATTTAGAATTTAAGGTTTAGAGTTTAGAATTTGTGGTTTAGTTTTTTAGGGTTTAAGATTTGAGTTTATAGTATAAATATGCGGGCTTGTGTAAAATAAATTTTACATAGCTTGTGTATCAAAATTAAACCAATCTTTTTATCTGTATTTTTTTATCGTTGTTAAACCAAAATATTTTGGTTTCAGACTTTCATTAAAATTGGAAGTTGAACTTTTTTAATCTTTTTATAGTTCTAAATCATTAATGCTTCCCAGATTTTTCTCTCATTTTAATATCATTTTTTACTTTTTACTTTTTACTTTCCCCCCCTTTATCACTGCTTTGTTCTCTGTTTTAGCAGCTTTGCATGTATTCATGAAAATATACCTTACAGATTGAATTTGCGAAGGAAAAAAAATGAACAAAAGAAACATTGTTTTTACCTTTTGCAGCTCATTAAAGTTTGAATGACCATTTTAATTCGTTAGTCTATGGAATGAGATGGAGGACGAATTTCTTTTAAAATACTTAATTATATACATTAAAAAAGAAATTGTTGTAAAATTTATTATTGTCTCAATCATAGATGACTTTGATTCTATGAAAATAAGAGAGTTCATCTTAATTGATGAAGAATTAAGACATTATGTTTTATGATGATGTATTTTTTAGACATTAATTTAATTTTTTTGAACATGTAATCATATTATTATTATTTTAAATTAAAAACTATTTACATATATGAATTATGTTAGATAAATATTTTTTATTTATAATAGTCCAACTGATAATATATTTTTTTATTCGTCGATATGATAAGTTAAATCCAAATTCATTTCATTTTAGGATAAATTATTAATTTAGTGATTGTATTTTTGTTTTAATCAATAAATTACAAAAAAAAATTCATTTTGGTAGCAAATGTTTCTATTGAGTAATTTTTTTTGCTAGAAATAATGATTTGAATTAAAATAATAACTTATTTAATCCATAAATCTATACATTCCATCAATTTAATTCTAATAAAAAATAAAATAATTTTTAGAAAAAATTGAAAAAGGATTATCATTTCATACCCATTTTAATTATAATAGATCTATAATCTTAAAAATCTAAATCCCAAAACAAACAGATTTATGTAAACTAATTACCCATCTATCAAATAATTTTCTTTGAAAAACAAAGCAACTCATCAACTGTATTTCCAAAAACATGAAAGAAAACAGAGGAAACGAAGAAGAAATCACATGATTAATCCGATTTTAAATGTAAATTGCGGAGAGACCATCAATTGATTCCTCACAACAAAATATACGATGAAATTGAAACAAAACAATACTGTTTTAGGGTATAAAGAATGGAGGAATGTAGGGCAATACCCTCGCTTCGACTACTAGAACTAAAGTAGCAAACGGAAAAGGCTCAGCCCATAAATTGACATTGCTATCCCTCCTACGCCTTTAGCAAACGAAAAAGGCTCAGCCCATAAATTGTCTTTTTCCTTTTTAGTGTTTAAATTATTTTTTATTAATAAATACCTATATTATTCCCCTTTAAATACCTAATTTATTTTTAATCAAAATAAATACTTAAAATATGTAAATTTTTATGTTAAAATAATATTCTAATTAAAAGTAATGGTAAGGTGTAGCTTATAAACGCCCGTTTAGGAAAGTGATTTTTTCTATAAAACTATTACCGAACAGTATTTAAAAGTACTTTTAGAATGGGATTTTCAACCCAACATAAAAAACTGGAAATTCTAGCAGTCACGGTGAAAAGGCTAGTTTGCCAGAAAAAAGATAAGATTTACTCTTATGCTAGTCACCAGATTAGTTTTGCTTCAATGTGCTCGTATTTTCATTTTCTTTATTTTTATTAATTTTTAAATATTTTTATTTAATGAAACTTATATAAATTTATCATCTTTATAAACTTTGATTTGGCAATATCATACATAATAATGTAGCGATATCCCTTCCTACGCTAAAAAACGGGGTTTTACTGGTCTTTGGGGTCTTTCGAGTATTTTAAAAATATTTATTCCGTGGGGTTTTTAGAAAAATCGTATTTTATTTAAAATGGAGTCGCCACCGGCCACTAAGGTAGGCCGGACACCATAAAACCAGAGATTTTAAAATGTTAGGTTCGGGAGTCGGTTACGGATGGGGGAGGATGAGCACCCCCACACCGTCCAAAATTGGTACTTTAATAATTACCGCTTTATTAATATTAAACTTTCAGGATTAAAGTGACGATTAAATTAAAATTCGGTTATAGGTGCGAGTAGATTTTAAGGGCTCCGTTATTCGAGAGTAAACCAATAGACCACCATCACTGTGTTTGATACTGGCCTCGTTTACGCTCGAATAAAAAGGCGCCGCATTGACAATTAATATATCCGTTATGCAACTTAAAACATGACAAATATAAATAAATACAATGCGATATAAATAAATAGTAACATAATAAAATACTAATCTAACATAAATAAAATACTAATCTGAAACATACATACATAAATATTAATCTAACACATAAATAAAAACAAATCTAACATAAATAAAATACTAATCTAAAACATTCATAAATATTAATCTAATACATAAACAAAAACAAATCTAACATAAATAAAATATTAATCTAAAACATAAATAAACATACAAACTAAAAAATAAGAATACAATTTTAAATTAACTAATACTTCATTAAATTATAAAAATTACAACACAAATAAAAAGGGAAGAAAATATACCTAACTAGGAGCTCGAATGACGAACCCTGACTGAATCCCACCGAGATCTACCACGACCTCTCCAAAAATTAATATGATCGGATCTAAAATAAGACCCCGATCGAATGTTGAATCGAACCAACTGGGGCCGAAGGCACTGCCCCCAACCCCGACCAGCCTTGCGGCCGGCCATGGCTCCCAAAAATTGGGTGCCGATTCATGCCAAATTTTGGCTTGCAAAATTGTGTGTGAATTGCAAGCCCCCCGTGCCTTTATATAGGCAAGGGGGAAGCTGATGACGTGGAGCTATGTGCTCTAAGCACTTATTTTTCATTTCTTTTTTTTACATTAAATTTTTCTTTTTTTTTCCTTTTTTTCTTTCTTTTTTAATTTTATATTAATAATAATATTATTACAATAATACTAATAACACTAAAACCCGGACAAAAATGAGTGATTACGGTTGTCCCTCTTTGCTTGTTCTTGTGAAACGAGAACAAAACAAATATCAAAAGCACTCATTTTGACCTATTTCCTTGTTATTGGCTTCGGAATCATAAGTTCTTCTGGAACTTTCTGCCCTTCCTCGGCCAACTCTTCAAGCTTGTAAGTCTTTCCTATATAGAACTTTTTCGCCTTCTAATCTTGGAACTACAGGTCCTTTCTATATAAAACCTTTTGCTTTCTTGGGTGGATCTTTCGGAATGAAAGTTCTTCCTATATAGAACTTTTTACCTTGAAATCTTGGAGTTAGGGTTCTTCCTATATAGAACCTTTCACTCTGAAGCCTCGAGTTACGAGTCCCTCGTATATAGATCTTTTTCACTCTAAGATGGTAAAACTTAGAGTCATTCCTATATAGGACTCTTTGCCTTCAACGCTGAGGGTTTTTCCTATATAAAACCTTCTGCGTCACGGATGGATTCTTTCGACTGAGAGTTCCTCCTATATAGAACTGCTAGTTTTCAAACCCTAGAGCCGTAAGTCCTTCATATATAGAATTTTTAGCTTCTGAATTCTCGTAGTTACGGTTTCTTCCTATATAGAACCTTTCACTGTGAGTGCTCGAAAATATAGGCCCTTCTTATACAGAACCTATATCTTCGCATTTGGGATTCACGCCAAAATGGCTATCGATCTTTCTAAAAATTTGGGGATTCACGCCAAAAATGGCCATCGATCTTTCTGGACTCACGCTATTATGGCTGCCGAACTTTCTTTAAATTTGGGGATCCACGCCGAAAACGGCTACCGAACTTTCAGGACTCACGCTATCGAGACTGCCGAACTTTCTGGACTTACGCTACTAAGACTGTCGAGGTTTTTCTTTAAATTTGGGGATTCACGCCGGAGACGGCCACCGAATTTTCAGGACTCACGCTACTAAGGCTGCCGAAATTTTTCTTCAAATTTGGGGATTCAGGCTGAAAATGGCTACTGATCTTTTTGGACTCACGCTACTATGGCTGCCTAACTTTCTGGCCTTACGCTACTGAGGCTGCCGAACTTTCTGAACTCACGCTACTAAGGCTGTCAATATTTTTCTTCAAATTTAGGGATTCACGCCGAAAACGGCCACCGAACTTTTTGGACTCACGCTACTAAGGTTGCCGAAATCTTTCTTTAAATTTGGGGATTCACGCCAAAAATGGCTACCGATCTTTCTAGACTCATGCTACTATGGCTGCCGAACTTTCTTCAAATTTAGGGATTCACGTCGAAAATGGCTACCTATCTTTCTTCAAATTTGGGGATTCACGCCGAGAATGGCCACCGATCTTTCTGGACTCACGCTACTATGGCTGCCGAACTTTCTTCAAATTTGGGGATTCACGCCGAGAATGGCCACCGATCTTTCTGGACTCACTCTACTATGGCTGCCGAACTTTCTTCAAATTTAGGGATTCACGCCAAAAATGGCTACCTATCTTTCTTCAAATTTGGGGATTCACGCCGAGAATGGCCACTGATCTTTCTAGACTCACGCTACTATGGCTGCCAATCTTTTCTCAAATTTAGGGATTCACGCTGAAAATAACTACCTATCTTTCTTCAAATTTGGGGATTCACGCCGAGAATAGCCACCGATCTTTCTGGACTCACGCTACTATGGCTGCCGAAATTTCTTCAAATTTAGGGATTCACGCCGAAAATAGCTACCTATCTTTCTTCAAATTTGGGGATTCACGCCGAGAATGGCCACCGATCTTCCTGGACTCACGCTACTATGGCTGCCGATCTTTTCGGACTCACGCTACTAAGGCTGCCGACATCTGGCCTCACGCTACTATAGTTGCCACATCATGCCCGAATGACTTATTGATGGCCCGAATGACTTATCACAATGCTCGAAAGACTTACTGATGGCCTGAAGGTCTTATCATCATGCCCGAAGGTCTTACTGATGGCCCGAAGGACTTAATATCTGGCTTTACGCTACTCTAGCTACCGTCATCTGGCCTCACGCTACTATGGCTGCCGACATCTGGCCTCATGCTACTATGGCTGCCGCATCATGCCCGGAGGACTTATCACCATGCTAGAAAGACTTACTGGTGGCCCGAAGGTCTTATCATCATGCTCGAAGGTCTTACTGATGGCCCGAAGGACTTAATATCTGGTTTTACGCCACTCTGGCTACCTTCATCTAGCCTCACGCTACTATGGCTACCGACATCTGGCCTCACGCTACTATGGCTGTCGCATCATGCCCGAAGGACTTATTGATGGCACGAAGGACTTATCACCATGCTCGAAAGACTTACTGGTGGCTCGAAGTCTTATCATCATGCCTGAAGGTCTTACTGATGGCCCAAAGGACTTAATATCTGACTTTACGCTACTCTGGCTACCGTCATCTGACCTCACGCTACTATGGCTGCCGCATCATGCCCGAAGGACCTATTGATCGCCCGAATGACTTATCACCATGCTCGAAAGAATTACTGGTGACCCGAAAGTCTTATCATCATGCCCGAAGTTAAGTCATCGAATCTAATCAATCATTATTTGAAAACTCACGATCAAATAAATTCTTAAAATTGCCTTAAGGCTTAAACGTTGTAAACGTCTCTGTGCAATTTTTGAAATAAAAATTCTTTTGATCTGCAATTTTTCAAATAAGGATTCACTTGAACTTAGTCTTTTATATAGAACTCATTTGATCTCATGGTTCAAACCATGAGTTCACTTGATTTTTTTGAACATATGAGTTCACTTGATTTTTGAATTCAACTAGAAGACTTATTTCATATATAACCGAAAAGAGAGAGAGTTTTTGTAAGAAAAAAAAGTTAATGTGAAAAATAATAACAATCATTAACGTCTTTATAATTATACGCTTTTGAGTTTACAATTTGGGGGTTTTTTTAACTTCACTGAATGAGCTTGAGCTTCTGCAGTAAGATGAAACTCAAACAAGGGATTATAAGTTAAGAAATCTATTTCTAAATTCATTTTGTCTTTAATTAATAAGAAATTAACGTTTCGAATTTATTTATTTTCAATTTTTAAATTAATGAGTGTGTAGATTTTTAATCCTAAAGTTAAAGAACTATAGGATGTGCCGATTAATTATTCAACAAAAAAAATAGTGTTTTTGCAAAATAAATTCCGAAAATAAGATTATATTTCACCATCAATATCAATATAATCCAACATTTAACTGTTGCTTAATCTCAGTCAACTTTCTGGTTTAAACAAAAGGGCCACGGCAAAAGAAAATAGAAAGACCAAAATCCTAACAGAAATCGACGCAGGAGAACCATTTTTGACCGGAGCAGCTTGAGCAACTGTAACATCGACGGCAACTTTCAGCCCATTGTAGCAGTAGCCACCGCTGCTGAGGAAGTAATACGGCCTCGCCTCCGTCAGCTCAACCACATCGCGGCCACCGTGGGTGATGTTTTTTATGAAACCTTGATCATTACAGTTGTCGTAGCTGGTCTCGTTCACTTCAAGAACGTTGAAGTAGCGCTTGTCGGAGTTGAAAAATCAATAAAAAAGGATAAAACACATTCATATATGTAGCGATGTCTTTTTTTATTATCGCTAAAAAAAACGAGGGTTTTCGAAGGTGTTTGTGATTTTTTGGATATAAAATATTTATTCCGTGGGGTTTTAAAAAAACCGCATTTTATTTAAAAATTGGAGTCGCCACCGGCCACTTAGGTAGGTCGGACACCATAAAACCAGAGATTCAAAAACTATTGGGTTCGGGAGTCGATTACGGATGGGGAAGGATTAGCACCCCCACACCGCCCAAAATTGGTACTTTAATAATTACCGCTTTATTAATATTAGATTTTTCGGGTTAAAGTGACGATTAGTTTAAAATTCGGTTATGATTGCGAATAAATTTTAAAGGCCCCGTTATCCGAGGGTAAACGCCCAACCACTATCACTACGCCTGATACTGGCCCCGTTTACGCTCGGATAAAAGGGCACCGCATTGACAATTTATATCTCGATATGCAATCTTAGTGGGCAAAATATAAAACATGGCAAATAATTTAAATGCAATAAATATTAACATAACATAATACTAATCTAACATAAATAAAATGCTAAACTAAAACATACATATATACATATTAATCTAACTCATAAATAAAAACATATCTAGCATAAACAAAATACTAATATTCATAAATATTAATCTAACATAAAAACAAATTCAACATAAAATACTATTCTAAAACATATATACATAAATATTAATCAAACTCATAAATAAAAACATATCTAACATAAATAAAATATTAATATAAAACAATAATTTAAAACATATTAAATATTAATCTAAAACATAAACATACAAAATAAAAAATAAGACCACAATTTTAAAATAACTAATACTTCATTAAATTATAAAAATTACAACACTAATAAAAAAGGGAAGAAAATATACCTAACTAGGAGCTCGAATGACGAACCCCGACTGAACTCCACCGAGATCTACCGCGACCCCTCCAAAAATATTAACTAGATCGGACCTAAAATAGGACCCCGATCGAATGTTGATCGAACCAATCGGGGTCGAGGGCACGCTTCAACCCCGCCAGCCTTGCGGCCGGCCATGCCCCACGATTTGGGGTGCCAATTGTATAGCCAATTTATTGGCCAAATTGGGCGTGAATTTTCCTCTTCAATTGGCGTCGAATTGCCTGCCCCCATGCCTTGTATTTATAGGCATGGGGTGGGTAATTGGGGTGACGTTGCCATTGCAGGGCCACTCAAATTCTTTTTTTAATAATATATTATTTTTTTTTCTTTTTTTGATTTTTATATTAATAATTTTACTATTATAATAACACTAATAACACTAAAACCCGGTCAAAAATGAGTGATTACAGTTGCCCCTCTTTGCTTGTTCTTGTGAAACGAGGACAAAGCAAAGATCAAAAGCATTCATTTTTGACCTACTTTCTCGTCTTTGGCTTCGGAATCACGTGTTCTTCTGGAACTATCCGCTCTTCCTTAGCTGAATCTTCAGGCTCGTAAGTTCTTCCTATATAGAGCTTCGTCACCTTCTGATCTTGGAGTTATAGGCTCTTTCTACATATAACCCTTCACTCTGAAGCCTCGAGTTATGAGTCCCTCCTATATAGAACCTTTCATTCTGAGACGGCGCAGCTTGGAGTCCTTCCTATATAGAACTCTTCGCCTTCAACGCTTGTTTCTCCTATATAAAACCTTCTGCGTTGCTGATGGATTCTTCCGACTGAGAGTTCCTCCTATATAGAACTGCTAGTCTTCAAACCCTGGAGCTGTCAGTCCTTCCTATATAGAACTTTTCATTCTGAGACGGTGCAGCTTGGAGTCCTTCCTATATAGAACTCTTCACCTTCAACGCTGGTTTCTCCTATATAAAACCTTTTGCGTCGCTGATGGATTCTTCCGACTGGAGTTCCTCCTATATAGAACTGTTAGTCTTTAAACCCTGGAGCTGTTAGTCATTCCTATATATAGAACTTTTCATTCTGAGACGGTGCAGCTTGGAGTCCTTCCTATATAGAACTTTTCGCCTTCAATGCTGGTTTCTCCTATATAAAACCTTCTGCGTCGCTGATGGATTCTTCCGACTGGAGTTCCTCCTATATAGAACTGCTAGTCTTCAAACCCTGGAGCTGTCAGTCCTTCATATATAGAACTTTCCATTCTGAGATGGTGCAGCTTAGAGTCCTTCCTATATAGAACTCGTCGCCTTTAACGCTGGTTTCTCCTATATAAAACCTTCTGCGTCGCTGATGGATTCTTCCGACTGGGAGTTCCTCCTATATAGAACTGCTAGTCTTCAAACCCTAGAGACGTCAGTCCTTCCTATATAGAACTTTTGGCGTCTGAAATCTCAGAGCTACAGGTTCTTCCTATATAGAACCTTTCACCTTAAGACAATAAAGCTCGGAGCCCTTCCTATATAGAACTCTTCGCTTTCGACACAACAGGTTTTCCCTATATAAAACCTTGTGTATCATGGGTGAATTCCTTCGACTGGGAGTTCTTCCTATATAGAACTGCTAGTCTTCACCCTGGAGCCGTCGGTCCTTCCTATATAGAACTTTTGGCTTCTAAAATCTTGGAGCTACAGATTCTTCCTATATAGAATCTTTTACTCTAAGACATTGAAGCTCGGAGCCTTTCCTATATAAGACTCTTCGCTTTCAAACACAACAAGATTTTCTATATAACCTTGTGTGTCATGGGTGAATTCCTTCGACTGGGAGTTCTTTCTATATAGAACTGCTAGTCTTCACCCTGGAGCTATAAGTCCTTCCTATACAAAACTTTCAGCTTCTGAAGCCTCGGAGTGGATGATTCTTCCTATATAGAACCTCTCTCTGTAGGCGCTTGGAAACATATGCCTTTTGTATGTAGAACCATTGTCTTCACATTTGGGATTCACACCACGATGGCTATCGATGTCTCTTTGAATCCACAGATACCTGTCTAAGATAAGACAAAATGATATGACAAATGAATTGACATGCTTCTAATCCTAGTGATGTCTGACTATTTATGATACATGAGTGTCAATATCTTGGTGTGCTTGTTTTGGTCCTTATTCGATCTCGTTGTTCACGGGCGTCGATACCCCCCTTCACTGTCAGGTTCAACCATTCCAACATTTTTTTTCTCCATTTACGACTTGGAATTCTAAAGTGCCCTTTCGGGTTTTCGCTTTAGAGAGTTTTTTTTCTCTCTTTCTTTCTCTCTTTTTCTTTTAGCCTTTTTGTTCTAAAGTCTTACACCCTGAAAGGTCGTTCCTCAGATTTCTTCATCTCTTTACTTCTTCACTGTAGGCTCTTAAATCCTCATTTGAACATGCTTTTAAACCTTTTGTGCGAAAGGCCTTCTTGTCTTCGGGGTTATCACTTGTCTTCATAAATGATCCTCTGGTTCTTATATTATTTTTATAAGAACCATTGTCATCTTCTTCGCTTGGCGTTGCCCCATTCAACCACGGGCTCCACTGCTTTGAATTTTCTGACCCATCATACAGAGCCTTGATCTATTTCTAGTCACTAGGGTGAGCCAAAATGCTTCCATCCCCTGAGCTCATCATTGATCTTCTCGTAGCACTTCGACGGGAAGTAACTCTCGGTCCCTATGCTTTAAATCTCACCATCATTCATTTTTAAAGTAAAATAAAAGGCAATTTACTTGTGTATATTTCAAAAAATAATGATTGTTTGAAAAGATAACAGTCATTTTGAAAATCACAACTTGGACGGGATACCAGACATTGTTTGGAACAAATGGTAAACATCTTTTTCTTTATTTTTAAGGACCAAACATTTTTTATAAAATAATGCTTGGAGAAAACAAAACTCGACGTGTATTGCCAAACATTTTTAAAAACTAATGTTTGGGGGAAATGCTAAACATCAAAACTTTGAGAGAAAATGTCAAACCTTTTAAAACATGTTTGCCCCTGAAATATCAAACACCATAGCGCATCTGCTTCAAGTTGCCAGAGATCAACTCTAATGAAGCGCCTATTTAGAATATCTTGACCATTGTGGAGATATATGCCAATGTATAGTTTCTTCTGGTCTAATAGGCTTTTGAGAGGAACAACCCTACCTAGTTTCTACCCCGTTTAAGGTGGCTCTCTTAATCTCACTATCTCACCATGCCCCATCCTTCCCTCATTTGGGTGTCGATCAAGCACTTTGAAGTTTGACGTTCCTTGAAGAAAAATTAACCCTTATAGGCGGAATGAAATCTGAAGACATTCTCATTCAACTTGGATATCTATGGATGACCAGAATGGTCTTTGGGGCTTGTAATGTAGGCCTTTGGTTTATGGTTAAGTGAAACAATATTTACATACTTGTGTAACTTGGATATGCCCATTATTCCTTCCCTTTTTTGGATCACTCTAGACTGCCCGTTTTCGGGTTTTCACCCTAGAGTTCATTTCCTTTCTTTTTATTGTAGGCTGCCTTGCATTCTGGCTATATACTGATGTTCATTTTCTGTTCAAGAATGTTTGATCCTTCAATACTCCTCGAAACTGAGATTTCTTGAATGAAGGACTATGAATACATTTCTGGGAATTCTTTTGATCGACACGCCCAGATGAAATGTTATCCTTTCTTTTTTTTCTTTTCTCTTGGATCGCTCTAGACTGCCCATTTTTGGGTTTTCACCCTATAGGTCACTTCCTTCAGTGTATTTTGGTTGGATATTGATGCCAGCAGGCTCAGGTAGACTACTCTTTTTCTTTATTTTTAGGATCACTCTAGACTGCCCATTTTTGGGTTTTCACCCTAAAGGTCATTTCCTTTTTCAAAATTGGCAATCTTCGGGCCGACTTGTCTTGACTTGGCTTCAATTCGAGCTTCTATACTAATTTTCAAAACTGATATTTACTTGAAATGTGGATTCCTTGTGTCTCTTGCACATAGTTGAAGTCTCGTTCTTGTATTGTTTGATCTGTGTGTGAAGCATAGACTGTATTCTTCATTTCTCTCTTTTTTTTCTTTTTTTAGACTTTTTATTCTGGGTTTTTAGCATTGAATCTCTTTCTTCTTATTCGAGTCTATGAATGTATCCTCGAATCAACACGGATCTATACTGGGTATTGATGCGATCTTCCGTTCGGAGTTAATTGCCTCTCTGCAGCTCTTCTGATATTTACTCGATCTGGATTGCTTCAGCCTTCTGATTACCATTTATCTTCCTTTTTGGCTTTTCGTTTGGACATATCCATGTTTTCAACCACTTTCTTCTGATGATTTTCTGATCTTCGTATCTAATATGTATGGTCTCATCTGTGTCTTCTGGTAAAGTAAAAGAACAAAATTCGTTGTCATATTCACAAATGTCCTGAGAATGCCTTCAGGGGGTAGAGGTTTAGGGTCAACTTTCATTTCAAGGATCTTAAACGACAAGTGCTTGAGAAGATAAATTCTTAAAATGGGAACTGCCCATTGTCTAAACACTCGCTTTTGTTCCTCTGTTGGCCTAAGTAAACTAGCAGATACTCACATTTACAGTATCACCACAACATTCAATCTCTCCTAAATATATGCAACTTAGAGTTGATCTTTGGGTTTGAAGCAAATGTACTGTTGCATTCAAAATTCGAGGACCTGGTATAGAAATGATATATACATATGTCCATTAAAAAATGCATGTATATGCATATGGGAAAACTACCCCATAAAAATAAAATGTTTAAAGAATCAAGAATGTAAAAATGTTTTTCTAAATGGAAATGTGATTTTTTAATTCTAATAAACAATGATTTTTTTGTTGAGAATTTCTTTGTGAAATGATGAGAAAACCGTAGGGACCTTTGGATTATC
The DNA here is from genome assembly GCA_019671005.1 of Hibiscus mutabilis. Taxonomy (NCBI): domain Eukaryota; kingdom Viridiplantae; phylum Streptophyta; class Magnoliopsida; order Malvales; family Malvaceae; genus Hibiscus; species Hibiscus mutabilis. The sequence goes on from CM033728.1 coordinate 36,666,316, forward strand.
TCCAGGGTACTAACTCATTATGCCCCTTCCAAGGTAGTGTAGGCTTGCTTCTTCTCTTGTTTTTCCACCGCTGGATCAATTCTCTCATCATGACTCCCACATCGACCAGCTTCTTGATTTTTTTTAACGACCCCAAATTTCTTAGTGTCATGCCCCATCGCCTCAATGTTTTGAAAGTGGTACCCATTAATCTCTTTGTTTCCTTCTGCTCCTAGGCATGTATGGTCTTTAAACTTAGGTCCCGGAGTGCATGTTCGATTCTCTCCGACTGTCATGAAGTCCTCAAAGCTGGTATTCATTTTCCCGAGCACCTTATCAAATAAGAAATAAGAAAGATGGCATGGAATTCACTTTCCTCTTCATCTACGGGAGGCTGCACTTGGGTTGCTAAACACATACACCTCAAAGCACATTCCTTGAAGCTTTCATCAGGTTTCATCTTCGTACTCTGGAGATACTGACGACTTGGTGCTGGGTCCAAAGCATATCATATCACGGTAGGTCCTGCTAGACTGTCGGGTAAGTAGTGGATCGGTAATTTTTCAATGTAGCCCCCCATCTTTTTTGCAGAATATGGTCACACGAATCTTGGGGTATCATTTCCTTTATTATGTGCAAATCTGGAAATCTTTGGAATCCGGAGGAACGACCAAATCGGGGCTCAAACAAAGTTTTCTTGTATTAAAGGCATCAAACTTCTTTTTCTCTCTTTTTCTCTCGAGTCCATCTTTTAACTGCTCGAATCTTGTTTTTGAGTGTGTAATTCTTTTATTCACGATAAAACTCTAATTGTTCTTTGGATTACCCCCCAAAAAAATTTATGCAAGGTAGTGATAGTGTTATGTAAAATATGTCATGATTGTACAATGTAATGCAATGCATGAATGCAAATGTGGTGTTGATTCTCGAACAGTCCTTAAAAGACTTTCAATCAATATAAAAATGTCTGGTTGCAAGAAACTAATAATGAATTACAGGTGACAGTTAGCTTCCTTTTGGAGATCTTGACTTCGGGAAGCAAAACCTGTGCTCCACGTCTCGACGTCGTCTTCAGGATGATGGATGACTTCGTCTTCTCTTCTTATTCTATTCTATGGACTCGTGACGTCATGATCTTTATTTTTGTGGCTTCTAAAAATGACATCAACAAGTGTAGGCATAATGCAGATAAGATCTTTTCTGGGTGCAAACGAATAATACGTCTAAACAGGGTTGGATTCTATCGGTCCTAAGAGAGTACTTTAAAAAATTTTAGGGTTTAAATTAAAATTCTCAAAGATCATTTGGTTTAAAAATTTCCCCATTTTTATTATCAAAAATTTTAACTTACTTAAAAATGAAACTTTTAGGTTTCTTTTTTGTTATTATTATTATTCTGAAAGTTTTATGAGAGAAGAAGTTTCAAAGCAAAATAATAACATTTTCAATTTTTTTATTTTTTTAATGAGTTAAATTAAAATCTGAGAATTTTAAAAATGGTCAAATGTGAAGATTTAAAATTGGGGTTCTGCGGCCCTGATTGAATCTTCTGCGTCGCACGTGCCTTATTGTCGTACCGTCTGCTTTCGCGATTGGTCTTTGCTCACCTAACTTGATACTGTAATATTATCGTTCCCAGCAAAGCAGACTTTTTCTATTTTGAAAGCCTTTTAATGAACTGTTCTTGAATCAACACCATGTCATGATATACAACATGAATGCAAATAAAGGCGTTGATTCCGCTGGTAATCACCCTTTCGAACGACTTTCATGGGAATTAAAGGGTCCAGATTACAAAAAAGATCCATATTACAAAAGGAGTCCCTATTACAAAAAGAGTCTCTATTACAAAAAGTCTTAATTACAAAATAAAGTTCTACACATAATCCCTAGCTCTACCTCCTAGCTCATCGACAGCTCTGAGCAACTTGATAAACCTTGGTGCTTCTTCCATGTCCGGGGTTACGAAAGGTCGGAGAGTCGCGGCTTCGGTAGCTAAGTCATTCACACACCTTGTAGCTCGTTGTATGTCCACCATCAGGGTCTCGTGTGTATACTTTGGCACTACACGCTTGTTCGGCAAATCGTTACCTCGGATCTGTTGATTAATCTCTGACCAATGTCATACAACTGGATCGATGCCATCCTTCCTAAGACACCTTTTTCCATGATGAAAGATTTTCTAATCGGGCAAACCACTTGAATCAACGCCTCTATGTAATGTGGATGCAATGATAATGCAACAAAAATATGTGTAAAATAAAAATAAAACACAAAAAAATGAGTTAGTACCAGATAAAAATAATAAATATATAAATAAAATGACAAAATTAAACAGAATAAACACACAAAACAACCCTATTTATCCCGTCTAAAACCTAAGGTTATCCGCATGGCTCTAAATGGGTAGGTTTCTATGTATTCTCTACATGCAGTATTGGTTCTAAGAGGTACCCGAATTGTCTTTGTTGCCCTCTACTAAGAGTAGCAAGGCCCCCGATCATCACCCATTATAGGCTCCTTTCAATCGGGTTCAATTCAGGGGGACCCATTCGCTTATGCCCGTACGAAGGAACGATATCCTTACGAAAGCATAAGGTACTCGAGCCCCGAAGGTACTTGCTGGGCCCATACGGGAGAACGATATCTCCACGAAAGCATTAGCATTTTCCCCCCACTTAAAAAAACGGGTTTATATGCCATATTTTAAATGCGTTAAAATAAACGCGCAATTATAACCGAATGTTAATTTAATAGTCACTTTAACCCGGAATTTCTAATATTAATAAAGCGGTAATTATTTTAAAAGCTTGTCTCTTATTTGTTTTTGAAAAACAAAAAATTATCCCCAGCGGAGTCGCCATCTGTAATGATGTCTTTTTTTATTATCGCTAAAAAAACGAGGGTTTTCGAAGGTGTTTGTGATTTTTTGGATATAAAATATTTATTCCGTGGGGTTTTAAAAAAACCGCATTTTATTTAAAAATTGGAGTCGCCATCGGCCACTTAGGTAGGCCGGACACCATAAAACCAGAGATTCAAAAACTATTGGGTTCGGGAGTCGGTTACAGATGGGGAAGGATTAGCACCCCCACACAGCCCAAAATTGGTACTTTAATAATTACCGCTTTATTAATATTAGATTTTTCGGGTTAAAGTGACGATTAGTTTAAAATTCGGTTATGATTGCGAATAAATTTTAAAGGCCCCGTTATCCGAGGGTAAACGCCCAACCACTATCACTACGCCTGATACTGGCCCCGTTTACGCTCGGATAAAAGGGCACCGCATTGACAATTTATATCTCGATATGCAATCTTAGTGGGCAAAATATAAAACATGGCAAATAATTTAAATGCAATAAATATTAACATAACAGAATACTAATCTAACATAAATAAAATGCTAAACTAAAACATACATATATACATATTAATCTAACTCATAAATAAAAACATATCTAGCATAAACAAAATACTAATATTCATAAATATTAATCTAACATAAAAACAAATTCAACATAAAATACTATTCTAAAACATACATACATAAATATTAATCTAACTCATAAATAAAAACATATCTAACATAAATAAAATATTAATATAAAACACAAATTTAAAACATATTAAATATTAATCTAAAACATAAACATACAAAATAAAAAATGAGACCACAATTTTAAAATAACTAATACTTCATTAAATTATAAAAATTACAACACTAATAAAAAAGGGAAGAAAATATACCTAACTAGGAGCTCGAATGACGAACCCCGACTGAACCCCACCGAGATCTACCGCGACCCCTCCAAAAATATTAACTAGATCGGACCTAAAATAGGACCCCGATCGAATGTTGAATCGAACCAACTGGGGTCGGGGGCACTGCCCCCAACCCCGGCCAGCCTTGCGGCCGGCCATGCCCCACGATTTGGGGTGCCAATTGTATAGCCAATTTATTGGCCAAATTGGGCGTGAATTTTCCTCTTCAATTGGCGTCGAATTGCCTGCCCCCATGCCTTGTATTTATAGGCATGGGGTGGGTAATTAGGGTGACGTGGCCATTGCAGGACCACTCAAATTCTTTTTTTTAATAATATATTATTTTTTTTCTTTTTTTGATTTTTTATATTAATAATTTTACTATTATAATAACAATAATAACACTAAAACCCGGTCAAAAATATGTGATTACAATATAGTGGAATGGATTTTTTTTTTTAGAAAAAACTGTGGAAATAGAAAGAAAATATAAAATGGTTTTGACAACATTTTCCATGTAAATCAAGCCAACCATTAAGTTTTTATTTTGGAGGTGCCAGCCAACAAGTTGATCACATTAAATTCTTCCTTTATAATTTCGAGTTAATTGCACCACACGTCCCCAAATTATGACACTCATTTTAAATTGGTCCCTAAACTTTTAAACATTCCAATTTCATCCTCAAACTATGATCTTCATTCTAAATTGATCCCCAAACTTTTGAACATTTTAATTTTATCCTCAAACTATGACTCTCATTCTAGATTGGTCCTCAAACTTTTTAAATGTTCTAATTTTATCCCCAAATTATCATTGTACGCTAATCATATCTTATGTTAATAAAACCGTTATAAAAATTGTTAATTGTCATGAAACATTGATTTGTATTATGTAATAAAATGTTGTTGTATAAACGATAACTTAAGGATGAAATAGGAATATTCAAAAAGTTTGGGGATTAATTTAGAATGAGGGACATAGTTTGGGATGAAAATGGAACTTTCAAAAGTTTAGGGATCAATTTAGAATGAGAACCATAGTTTAAGGATGAAATTGGAACATTCTAAATTTTAGGGACTAATTTAGAATGGGGCTCATAGTTTGGGGACGTGTGATGTAATTAACTCTCTAATTTCATTTGAATTTGAATTCTATACTTTAGCATCAAATGTATTGGTTTTATTAACCTTTTTTGTCTTCATTCTCTAATGTTCATTTATTTTTGCACCATTTGAAGTTATAAGAACAGCTAGCAATACACCTTCTCATAGTAAAAAAAAAGTAGAATAATAATAATAAATTGTAAATTTAATCACTCAGAAAATTATAAATTTTTTTAATTATACCAAATAAACCTTTAGCTTTTAATATATAAGGTTATATTGATACACAAGCTGTGTAAATAAAATTATGTAACTCTTAATATTTAAACTATAAAATCTAACACCTAAATTATTAATCCTAAACCTTAAACCCAAAACTCTAAATTTTAATTATAAATTCTAAATTTTACACCATACAACCTAAACCCTTAAACCCAACCTAAATTCTTAAACCCTAAAATTAAAAAGATTGTGTAAACCTTTTGTATCAAAGTATTATATATATATATATATATATATATATATATATATATAAACAAATCTTGAACATAAATGAAATTTTATATTTTTATTTAAAAAACAATTAAAACAAATTGTTTTATGTTTCAGATCTCTCAACTAATTCTTTTCCAATGTTTGATTTTTTTATTATAAGAAATGAATATAATAAACAAAGAGAAAAAGGAAATGAGAGATCTTAAGGGTTCCAACTTCATAAACCTAAAACAATACTCAAACTGATGGACGTAACACAAACAAATTGAATTAATTAATTAATTTTGATTTCTTATAAAGTTAATCGGTTTTAAGTTTGATCAGATTACTCGGTTTTTAAAATTTTGAAATTGAACCAGTCAAATTCAACTATATGAAATAATATGAATACAAACAAGTAATAAAGAAAGGAGATAACATACGAAGCCAGTCGCCGACATAGAATCGCTCATGGTCAGACCATTCGGAATAATTGACGTTAGGGTTCCAACCATGCTTGTTTCCGACAGGCTGCAATGTCGCCATGGATGATTTGATTGAAACCATGGAAGCTGCCATTATCATCAACAAAAACTTAACAAACAATTTCTTCTCAACTCTCATGATTCTTCCAGTTTTCCCTTCTCTATGAAAAAAAAACCCTAAAATACTGCTAAAAAGTTAAAAGAAACTTAGTCCAGGGCTTTGTGTTTCACAGTTCAGCAATGGCTGAAATGATCATACTTATGCTGCTGCTGCTGCTGCTGGAAAAGTTAAATGATGAGTTGGAAAAATATAATTAATCATGATTTAGTAACGTATTATGTTGACAACGCTAAAGTGACATGGATGGTGTTCAATTTGAACGTAATTCACTCTCCACGTATGATCAAATGAGGAGGGTGTTGGGCATGCATTGGCTGTTATGGTTAATGTTTGTACAGTGAGAGAAGGGAATTTTGAAGGGTAGTTACAAAAATATTTAAAAAAACGCTCTGTGGATTATAACCCACGAAAATCGATTTAATCAGCTCAAAAAATGTTCTATCCTATCCTTAAACTTCCACTTGTCGTTTGGGGCTAGCTGTCCTCTTGGCCAACGACGGCAGAACTCCCCCTTTCCTTCCTTTCTTTGTCCTTGCTTGTTGTGTCTTGCCTCTCTTTTCCTCACTCATTTTTTGTTTCGTTTCTCTCTCTGGTCTGATTGCTGAGAGCCTTTGTTCTCCTTCGATCATGGTTTATGCCCGGGCTTGTTTATTGTGTGGAGGAGGATGGTGTATCCAAGGTGGCTTGGTTTGCGAAGGATCTGGTGATGGGCTCTCGGTGGCAACCGTTTTCCCCTCCTCCATCTTCCTCTTCTTTTTATGGTTCGTTTTGTTTGTTCACAAGATCTGTGCTCCTTCATGCTAGCCTCTTTGAGCTTGGCCTTTCCCCTCTTTGGATGGCTGATGGTGCTTTTCTCTAGTTTCTCTTTCTCTAAAGCTCTCTTTTCGGTGTCTACATGTTACTCCCGTAGTAGCACCGTCGACTTTTTTGGAACACCCGTCGAACATCCCAACCACCAAAGACCTCCCGTTTAACGAACCCTATGCTAGTTTGAAAACTTTCATCACCCTATGGTGTTTAACGAACCCGTCGATGGCCTATACTACTTGTTTTATTACATTTCGTCTCATCTCGTATCGTATCGTATCGATTATTAAAATTATTATTTCATCCTTTTATAATAATTTTTTTATTATGTTTATATTTTCAGTATATATGCTTAATAAATATATTAATAAATATGTAATCAATATTAATATATTTATATTTTACATATGCTAATATTATATATATTAATATATGTTACATATATTAATATCACATATATGTTACATATATTTATATTAATATCATAAATATCAAAATTATGTTTATATCTATTTCAAAAAAATAATGTTTATAAATATTAGGCTTAAGGATTCCATTGTCCCCTAAACTATGCACTTTTTTCCGAGTTGGTCCGTAAAATATTTTTCGGGATATTTTTTCTTGAACTAAAAATCGTGACCTCCGTTGGTTCATTTTTTGTAATGACCGTTTAAAAAAATTGACCCAATTAGTCGCGCCATGTGACTCTTTTGACCAAATAAATTGACCGACTTTAATAAAAATGGGTAAGTGGCATGTTGAGTCTCTCAAGTTTTCTATTTATAATTTTTTTAACTTAGAATTCATTAGCAAAAGAAGAAGTATTCATCTTCTTCTCCAACTTTAGACTAATGTTTATTCATTTAAACACAAGAAGTGTTCACCGGATGTCTAAAAGGCATGGAAGATGCAATTGTATACATTTTATCTTTTGGTTTCGATTGTTTAAGATTCCTTGACACTGTAAATAGTCATGGAAGATGCAAGCAAGATCCTTAGCAGGCCCCGTCTGTGATCAAGTTCTCTCAAAGCGGTAAGAATTTTAACCGGTGGAAGTTTGTCATTCCAGAATTTTCGTTTCTAATCTAAGGGAATAGAATGGCACAATGAGTTATTGTTAATTTGGAAATAGAGGTCTGTCAAAGTATTTTCTCTCTCTTTTCACTAGTTTATTGAGTGCTTACTCATTATATAGGTGAGGTTGTTAATCTGTTATCGAGCATTTGGATTAGGATTGTTCTGCGTAGCTTTTTATTTCAATTCTACATACCTAATCTTGGAATTTTGATTCAGCCTTAAGAAAATCAACCCAAATGATGAATGGGCAAATGATTCACTTGGGTTATTGCATACAGCTTATTGTATTGTTTAAAAATATTTCCCTGGTAAAATCAGCACCATGCTGTAGTTTTCATTTGCCTTGTATTGCGATGCTGCTTTGTTTGTCTACTTGATATTTTGCTTCTTTACTGCAGATGGCGATGGCCGGTGTCATAGTATTGCCCATATGATTTCCCGGTTACTTGATGTGTTGTGTCTGTAATGTTCTGTATCATTTGAAAGATTTCACAACTGAGAGAGAATGGACCCTGATCAACATGGAAAAACCTTCCAGACATGCATTTCCTTAATGAATGTAGTGATTGAAGAGTGCATACACAAGTGTGATGTTATACATTTGGCAAAAAGAATTAGAAATGCAGTACAAGATGAACAGATTGGTAGAAGAAGATGAATACTTCTTATTTTGCTAATGAATTCCATGTTAAAAAAAATTAGAAATATAAAATTTGAGATACTAAAAATGTTATTTACCCATTTTTATTAGAGTCAGTCAATTTATTTGGTCAAAAGAGCCACATGGCGCGATCTAATTGGCCCAATTCTTTTTAAACTGACGCTACAAAAAAAGGACCAACGGAGGCCACCGTTTTTAGCTCAGGGGCAAAATGTCCCGAAAAATACTTTAAGGGGCTACTCGAAAAAAGTACATAGTTTAGGGGGCAATGGAGTCATTAAGCCTAAATATTATAAAGGGTAATTATTCAATACAAAGGCGGTAGAAATAAAAGTTTTCATAAGCCCTTAAGTTTAGGGTTTAGGTTAAATTTTAGCCTTTAGAGGTTAGGGGTTTAGGTTTAGTGTTTTAAAATTGATGGGTTATGGCTAGAATTTAGGGATTGAGGTTATAATTTAGAGTTTATAGGTTAAAACGTAAATCCTTAACCATATTACCCCAACCTCTAAACCCTAAGTTCTAACCCTAAACCCTAAATTATAACCACACACTCTAAATTATAAACTCGTAAACCTAAACTCTTAACTTCTAAACCCTAAATTTTAAACCTAAACCCTAAAATTAAGAGCGTTTGTGGAAATTTTTTGTTTCTCCCACTTGTGTATTGAATATAAATCATATTTTTATAAGGATTTATATTCAATACACCAATAGTAGAAAAAAGTTTCCATAAGCGTATTAGTTTTTAGTGTTTATAGATTTAGTTTGGAGTTTATGAGTTTAGAGTTTAGGGTTTGTGAGTATAGAATTTAGGGTTTAAATATTAAGATTTAAGTTTTAGGATAATATGGTTGGAGATTAGGTTTTAACTTATAATATTAAATAAAAATAACAAGTAAAAGAAGTGAGATGAAGTATCATGGAATGATTTGGATATTTTCATATCCCTAACTTCTTGTTCATTGCTTTTGTTCACAGTACCAAAGAGAAAAAAAAAACTATTTCCGTAAGCTGTGAAAGATGACCTAAATGGACAGGAGATGAAACGCAGGCCATATATCTATGAAAGCCAACCCCAAAAGTATATATCTAACTGAGATTTAACAAAAACAAAGAAAAAACCTTAGCCAGAAGAAAACATGGATTGCTTCAGCTTATCAAAATCCCTTTCAAAAAAAAAAAGTTGAAAAGAAAAAGAAAACAGTTATAGCGAAGCCCCGTATTCATGCAAAACTCCCACCATCTTCCAATCTCTAAACCCTTCCAAAACCCCATGCCCATACCTCTTAAATCCCCTTCATGGTCCTCTACAAGAAGACTCTTTGAACAAAAACTCCTGGAGCTCCATAAATGCAACAATTTAAGCCATGTTAAACAGCTCCAAGCCCAAATAATCAAACAAAATCTTCACCGGGACCTTTATATTGCTCCCAAGTTAATCTCTGCTCTCTCTCTATGCCGCCAGTTGACCTTAGCTCTTAACGTTTTTAACCAAATTCAAGACCCCAATGTTCATTTGTACAACACTTTGATAAGAGCCTGTGTGCAAAACTTACAGCCATCCCTGGCTTTTTCTTTCTACTTTGAAATGCCGTGGAATGGGATTTTGGCTGATAATTTCACTTACCCTTTTCTGTTGAAGGGTTGTAATAGTTTGAAATTGGTGCAAATGATACATACCCAGATTGAAAAGAATGGTTTTTCGGGTGATATTTTTGTACCCAATGCTCTTATTGATAGTTATTCAAAGTTTCGGGATATGGGTATTAAAGCAGCTTGGAAGTTGTTTACGGTAATGGAAGGTAGAGATGTTTCATGGAATTCTATGATGGCAGGGTTGTTGAAAGCTAAGCAGTTGAGGGAAGCTAGGAATTTGTTTGATGAAATGCCCGAGAGAATATAGTTAGTTGGAATACAATCTTGTATGGCTTTGTTAAAGCCGGAGAAATGGAGCTTTTGAATTGTTTCAAAAGATGCCTCAGAGGAATGTCGTGTCTTGGTCAACTATGGTTATGGGTTATAGCAAGGCTGGGGATATGGACATGGCTAGAGTTTTGTTTGATAAGATGCCGCTCAAGACATTGGTTTCTTGGACTATTATTATATCCGGATATGCAGAAAAGAGGTTAGCGAAAGAGGCTATTGGCTTGTATGATCAAATAGAGCGACATGGATTGAGTTTGGATGATGGATCCGTGATTAGTATATTGGCTGCTTCTGCGGAGTCTGGTTTATTAACAGTGGGTATAAAAGTGCATGATTCAATCGAGAGGCTTAAGTTTAGATGTAGCATTGCAGTGTCTAATGTATTAGTTGATATGTATGCAAAGTGTGGCAGTCTGGACAAGGCTTGGAATGTCTTTAATGGAATGACAAAAAGAGATTTAGTTTCATGGAATGCAATGCTGCATGGATTTGCTATGCACGGGCGTGGCAGAGAAGCACTTAATGTTTTCTCAAGAATGAAGATGGAAGGATTTCAGCCAGATCGAATTACTTTCGTAGGTGTCTTGTGTGCTTGTACCCGTGCAGGCTTTATTGATGATGGTGTAGAATACTTCTACGCAATGGAGAAAGATTATAGGATTGTTCCTCAAATCGAGCATTATGGTTGCATGATTGACCTTTTAGGCCGAGGAGGGCGATTGAAGGAAGCATTTAGGCTTATACATACCATGCCTTTTGAGCCAAATGCAATTATTTGGGGTACTCTTTTGGGGGCATGCCGATTGCATGATGCTAAGGAACTCGCAGAGAAGGTGCTTGATCACCTTCTTGAGTTGGATCCCTCTGATCCAGGAAATTATTCCATGGTAGCAAATATTTTTGCTGCAGCAGGAGATTGGGACAGTGCTGCAAGTTTAAGGCTTCGGATGAGGAGCATAGGGAAGTTCTATTGAAATAGACGAGGTCCATGAGTTCACTGTATTTGATAGGTCACACCCTAAATTTGATAGAATATGTCAAATGCTTGACAGATTGGGTCAGGACCTTAAGCGAGCTGTACACCCTGAAGATACCACCTTACCAGTAGAAGTCAATAGGTGGTGGTGATTTAGATAGAGGCGCACTATTACAGGATCGTTTAATTACAATTTTTGAGCAGCTTAACATTCAAAATGGTAGGAGCCCTTCTGTAAAAGCATGTATTTCGAAAAAGTGTTGATTTCTTTTCTCTACTACCGTAGTTGCAAATTTAACTAGGAAAGAGGAGGTTGACACTGGCCAAATATGAAACCAATGGTAGATGGGTAGAGTATGGGGCATAATTTATTTTTTATTCAATTATATTTGTACACTTATTTCGATACTGATGTATTGCATATTGCTCAAATTAGACGAAACTTTTTAGTTGATAATTCGTGTTCTTCTTGGTGCAACTTATCCAGTACATCTATATTTTTTGTGCAGTTCTTAAAGTAGCAGAAATTTTACAAGATTGCAGTTCACTCCATGCGTAAGGGCAATGTGTAACTTGGGGAGTGTTTGTTGTTATGGTAAGATGATTGATCAAAAGAAACTATCAGCTTCTTCATCACTTCTCTCCACCAGTAAATTTGATGCAATCATTTCTCATGCTACTGCTGGTGCAGTGTTTATGTGCTGCAAACCTGGAATTCTTTTCTTGTTAAATGCATTTCTCAAAATGTTCGACTATTATCATCAAGCAGCAGCCCTTAATCCAACAGCTAGGTATTGATGTACAACATGTGGGTGGTGGTTCATGGTGATTTGCATGGTGGGAAATAGTGAGGTTGGTCAGCGATTTGTGGTTCATCCCTTCTGGATTGGTCAGAGGGCCACCGGTCAACTAGTGACGGCAACGGGGATGGTTTTTAATTACCCCGGCTTGAAACTTACTGTACCCGACCCTGTACCTGCCCCGAACCCACCCCGATTTTTTATATGAAAATTTGAACCTGATCCGCCCGCCCCGAATCAATCTCATTTACCAGATTTTTCTCACGTTTTCACTGAATCTAATATTTTCTGAGTTACCAAACAATGTATCCACCATTCAAAATATGGAAAAAAAATAAAAAAAATATGAGATGAGAAAGAGATTCTAAAAAAACTCAGATCTAAAACATGCAACTGGTAAAATAAACTCATCTACTAATATTTATGTTTTGTTAAACCGATCTAAAAGTCTAAAACCAAACGAACATGTAAAGAAAGAAAAGAAATAAAGGGAAGAACTAAAAAATAACGAAAAAACAAATAAAAATGGAGGTATAATATTCCTATTTTTTCTCTAAACTGATCTAAAACTCAAAGAACATGCAGAGAAAGAAAAAAGTAAAGGAAAGAAAAACAAAAAAAATAACGAAAAATAGATAAAAATGAAAGTAGCAGAACCAAAAAGAATGAAAGAAAAAATTATAAAATTTATGAGGAGTAAGTGCAACATTAGAAAAGTTAAAACCTTATTTAGGTGATGGATGAAAGGAAAAGAAAATAATTAGAAAGGGGAAAGAATGAAAGTGAACAAAAGAAATGGAGAGAAAGGAGAAAGAATGAGAGGCGGCAGAGTCAATGGAAATGGTTTGAGAGATTAACCTAGATAATGTATAAACTCAACCCAAACCCGGCCCCGAAAATTTCTACCATATACCCGCCCCAACCCGATATCCGATTTTAATAATAAAAAACTCGCTTGATCAGTCCGGATCTTATTGGGGCCCGTTGGGGACATATATTATTGCCATCCCTACGGTCGACCAAGCTAAGTTCTATCCGATTTTTCTCTCTTTTGGATCCTCTATTCCTCAAGAGAATCCTTTTAAATCCCTTTAGGCTTCTTAATATAACCAGATATCTGAGAGCCACGTGACCACACATAATCTCATATTAGCATGGGCCTAGCCTACTAGTATGTTGGGCTTACCAGACTTCTCGATCATTAAATGTCGGAACAACTTGTCATAGGTGCTCTTTGGGCAGAACTGCTCCGGATCAACGGAGGGTACAACACTAAGTTCTTCACAGAAAATGAGATGCACTACCTCCACTTATGTTACTTTTAACTCTTTGTTTTTCTTGAAATACTTAAGTTCGACTGTCATCCAATATGGGTAATGAGATAAGTTTCTCTAAGACCCTCCAAATACATAAAGAAACTTAAAAAAAATTGAGCATGTCTGTGTCGTATCTATAGAACCCAGTCGAAGTAATATAGCCATGTACTATTGACAGAATATACAGGTTCATGTATGATGTAATGGGTAAGCTGAATGAGGCCATTCCAGTGGATTAAGGTAATCATATTTTGTTGTAGAGGCAGTATTGTTTGAAAGAGGCTATTCCAGTGGATTGATTGTTTCTTTGAAGTTTGTTCATATTTTTGAAAACTTATACCCTTTACTCACATCTTGAATGTGTTGGATACAAGAAGTGTTACCTAATTCGTGGTTCGCGAATCAGTATGGGATCGCAATTCATTAGTTTTACCGATTGTGGTTCGTGGGGTAGGTTTGTTTAGAACGTCTTTTAGGATCATGATTTGCATGATATTTTGTTTTGGTTCGCTGATAATTTTTTAATAATTTGTCCATATGTTCATGTTCACTATTAAGCATCGTGACCACATCAAGCAAAGGCCTAATACCTTGCTTATCTTGCTTCTCTTGCTTTGATCTTGGAGCAAAAATTGAATGCAATTAATGCTCATTTACTTGTTCTTCCTCTTCTCCTCCAGCATCATTATTAGACTCTAAGTGTAACGACCCAATTCTCGGGTTAGTGAATCGGGTCTCAGGCTTGGATTATGGGAATTTATCTTGGAAGAATAAGTTAAGGGTTTTTTATGTTGGGCCCATTATTTTGGAGATGTGAGTTTAAATTTTAAATAGGTGTATTTGGTGAAAAAGGGGGAAAAGATGGATGGAAGAGAGAGAAAAGGAAAAAGTAGATAGTAGGAGAGAGAGGAAAAAATAAGAGAAAAGTTGAGGGAGGAGATTTTAAACTCCGATTTATGAAGATTCGACCATTTGTTGTCGACACCTATACTGCCATTGTGTTTACCTCATCGAGACGAGTTCACCGGTACTAGCGCCACCACCATCAGAATCACCATCGGAGGGGTGGAAGAGAGAAAGTTTTGGATTGTTGAGTTAAGGGGGTTAGAGTGATCAAAACAAAGAACGGAGGCCACCATCATGCTCACCGGTGTTAAGATAGCCGATCAAGACGTTCGTTGCCGTTGTCCAGCCACCAAAATCTGCCACACGCATTGTCGTCTGCGCGTGGGTGACATCTGGCCGAGGATACAACTTATTTAGCTGCTGGGCTGGGCAGCTGTTGGGCCGAGCCAAGCTGACCTGCCAAGCTGCAAGCAAAGCCAACCTGAGTCGACCTTTAAGCTGCAACCCAAGCCAGCTGTCAGCCACTGCGCCATCGTTAATCGTTGCCGCCGTCGTTGACTGTTGACCGATGTTGACTTTTTCTGAAAAACCTTACCTGGGGATTTCTCGGCATTCTGAGTCCATTGGCATAGTTTGTTTCGCCAAATTTGAATCCGATAAGCTATTTTTACGTATTTGACCCTTGAATTCATTAAAGTATATGATTAAGAGATACTTATGGTATTAATTGATATACGAGGATTTTTCAGGATCAAATATCAGATTAAGTAGAATATTCAAGAAGCTCGGATAAGGATTTTAGCGATAACAGCTTAAGGTTAGTATGCCTCAAACTCCATAATGCTTCATAAGCATCGTAAGTTTAATTGTTTTGCTTGATAGTGGTTGCAAAATAGGATGTTGATAGATAAGCATGTGTCGAGATCGGTGTTACTAGGTAAATATTGAGATGCCTGATGAGTTGAGAATATTCAAGATTGCTATGAACTTTAGAGACTATGTAGGGTCGTTGAATATTTGTATAATTATTTGATTGGTTGATTTACTTGTTGTGTTGATTGAGTGCTTGAGGTATGAATTGACATGTTCGATGATAATTATATTAAATGGACTGATAATTGGTAATATTCAAATAAATGATCATAAAGCCGATAATTAATATTAATTGAATGAATGCGTTAGTAAACAAACCCTAATGACTTTTATAAGCTTTAGGGATCAAATAAGCATTGTAATATCGTAATTCAAGGAAATTGTACGAACCCATGAATAGGATATCAGTACGAGCCTTGGCCATACTAGTACACGTTTAGGAGCCATATCGGTATGAGTCAACCTGTAAGGATACTTGTGAAAATTAAAGACTTATAGTAAGTAGTTTTATTATCGGTACGCGTGTGAGTACCGATACCCGAAGGTACAGTATTGATAATCGTGTATTAGTAACGATACCCGATATGATAAATAACCTATAAATGCAAGTTAAGGATGGAAATTGATGTGAATATTAATAATTGAATTATGCCTTGAATAATATGATAACATGGATTAATGGAGACAATGCATGAGATTAATTGTATACTTCTCCATAATGTATTAATAACTCGATAATGTAAAATAAATAATGTGATGATGATTAGCAACAATAGGGGGATCTTTGGGATCGCGTTGCTTGCATGCCGAGTAGGCATTTGATTGGTTGAGTCTTCTTGATTGATGGGATCGAGATACCCACTGAGAGTTTAAGTGTGTTGCAATACCATGGTTGAAGATTTCTGAATATAGGATGCCGGTGTTGTATGGACGCGAGCCTCACTCAGGAGTGTATGATCCCGATATTGTATGAACGTGGATGTCGCTCTAGGTTTGTGATGATGACATTGTGTATTTTTCTCGGATGATTCAGTGGGATACCGAGTATGGTTAGGCCTTGCGTGCCATATTTGATGTGTTGCTTTGATGAGAGCATGTGTTTAAGCAACTAGTGGTGGCACCACATGTTTATTTGTCTATCTTTATTGCACATACTAGCTTGCATGCTTATGTTTATGATTATCATAAAGTATAGTAGAGTAGATGTATACCACTGAGCTTTGTAAGCTCAACGCTTGAAATCGTTGTTTCCGTGCGTAGGTTGATCTTCGGATCGTGGGATCGAGGAACACTATCAGTATGAGATTCCAACATATAGAGGCTTTTAGAGTACGATACTTGTGTTTAGTGGGCTATGTATTTATAGGACCTTACGCGGTCGAGTCTGTAAAACTTTCTTTTGAAATTATATTAATCAAATCAAATGTTTAAACGTTTTAAATTAAAGTAGAGCTTATTGTGTCGATTTAAATTGTTTAACTATATTTTGAGCTATGGGCTTTAAATGTTTTAAGAAATTTTAATGATTTGGGGTTAGGCTTGAGGCTTAATTTGTGACATCCGGGTCGAGAGTGTTATAATATTGGTATCAGAGCTTAGGTTTAGTCAGTTCTAGGAAACCTCGGGGTGATATAGGTGTTTTAGTAAGGTGTCTAGTGAATACAAGCTATTAAATTAAGTTCGTACTTCTTAAGACTGGAATCATGATGGTGCGTCCAATGTTGTGACAATAAAAATGGTTACGATCGTGGCTGATAGGGCCGAGTTAAGTGTTGAGCCACTCATGGGAGCGATTCTAAGGGAGTGGCCGCCCTGAATTGTTAAAATGCGAGTTAGTTGAATGATGCCAAAATCGAGAATATATTCTTCTCCCGCCACCTAAATGGTGTCTTCATTGCGTGTTGTAGTCATTTTGGAGCCTTTGCAAATACGTTATGAGAGTTTGTGGCAAGGAACCTTCATCGTTATGCATGAATAATGGTTAAGTTAAGGGTTTGGATAACCCACTTTCAAAATCGATTAGTGGATGCACATTGGTTGTAGGACCCTTTGTTCGCTTAAAAATGAGTTATGTTGATACTTAGAGAGTATCATCGCCCTTCTTAGAGGCTTTTCTTAGAGATAGTAGATTTGGGATCTTCTAGTTCGTCAGAGTGTGACCGAGGTTAGACGTTCTATAGGTTTGATAGAGCTATCTTCTTGGGAGTTGTTGCACCTTAGGAATTGCTTTAGTTAATCAAGAAATATGCTAGCCAGTAATATTAAGAGTGGGCGAAAGGCTCTGAGACCTCGAGGGAACCCAACCTGTGGGTAGTAAGAATGTTGAACCATTGCCCTTCTACTGTTGTCTTCATAGCGATCGTTTTGAGGATAACATAGGAGGGCTATAAGAAATGTTTGACCGTTTAATAGATGCTATGTGTGCAGTTCGATGCTCGGGAGCTTTTGGACTATCGGAGTGTATGATATGCTTCTCGGAGAAGTCATCGGGACTTTCTCCCTATCAAGAACGTAAATTGATATTGAGGTAAGGCTGAGTTAGATGTCAATACCTATAACCCTTGTCAGATAATACCAACACAGTTGTGAAACTCAGAGGTTCAGTTGCGAGGTGCATATCGTACAATGTTTCTTTTGTTTGAGTGTTTAGCCCAAGAGAGAATCGGGCTGTCTTCTAGTAAGAAGTTGGTCCGTTGAGGTGATGTTTAAATCTTTGATAACTTGTTAAGTGACAATGAGGGACCGTTACGTGTCTCCTAAGATAGATGACTCGTTTAACTAATTGTAAAATACTAGTGAGTTTTTTTGGGGATTGGTTTGGAAACAAGATAGTTGCGGTTAAAGTGTTAAAGGCTTGTGGTTTTGAAATGAATTTTGGAATGAACATTTCTCTTTTTAGGGCATGTCGTGGTAACTTTGATGTCTGTAGCGACGTTTGAGGTGTTTCAACGATAATAGGGTAGAGGCTAACATATTATCTCTCAAATATAAGTTTGATGTTTTGTGTGAAACGTGTGAATGTATAAGGATTATGGAAAGATGAGCGTTGGCAAGATAATTACCATAACGACCTTGTTTCTAGAAAAGGTTAGTTACTGTGTAATCAGTTAAGGAAGCAAAGGTTGAGACTTCGTAAATATTTTTGTTTGAATCACAGTTTCTTGGAATGACCTAAGAAGTATGGGTTGAAATCTGAGCTGCGTGAGACTATTTTGTTGTGATAATGGTGCTGACTCAATTAAGTAGAGTAAGATCTCGAGACGTTCGATGATGTTTTGTTGTTTTGTCAATATTGTATTTTTGTTCTAGAAGAGGGAATGTTGTGTTTACTTCAACAATATGAAATTTGGGATGCTTGGAGCTTTTGATTATGTGTGATCGACTGATCGGTCACCACCCAAATAAAGTAAGCTTGATAAGTGGTGGATTGTACGAAGTTGGTTCGGGTTAGAGTATCATGCTGCCATGTGGGGTGATCAAGGATCACAAGTGATGGCTATGTAAGAGAGTACCAGTGCTAGCTCAATACGGTACCAGTACTCGATTCATCTAGTATCAGTACTGATCAAGTAATACCGGTACCCACGTGTTTTGTTGGTTAAGCACCGCGTAGGATTGGGTAACTTTAGAAGCCGTGAAAAGTAACATTTGATTGTAATTAAAAAGGATGCAGTGTTGTGATTGAATTTAGGTCCAATGGTTTTTGATAGATTTTGAGATCTCGTTGTGGGTGCTTTAGAGAAAAGATATCAAGGCAAGAGATTCTTCTATGTAGTACAGTGGTTAGTATATGGTGAATTTTGAGAATGACAGTTTGTACCATGCTTTCGTCGCGTATTTTGATAGACATTATGGAGTCGTGTGTTTGAGATTGTGATAAATGTTTGACTTGCCATCGATTGGGAGTCAAACATTGAATTTCTCAGAGTTGTTGTGATGCCTCGATATTTATCAGTGGGAGTTAAATAGATGACCATGAATCTTGTAAAGGTTTGCGAGTACACAGTTTCATTAGGATTATGTTGAGTAATGATATAGGCCTTGAGGGGTATCGTTTGATATTTTCGGCAAATGTGAGATCTAGATAGAAAGTCTTCTTGGATTGGTTGTGTGTTTGGCTATACGACACCGCAGTGTGTGTACATACTACCTTTTGACATTAGTTTCGAGTGGAGTCTTATCCTTTGGTGGGATTTCCATGTGATGAAAGATTTGAGTAAGGGTATAGATGACATGTTTCTGAACACATTATAGTTTGGAGTGTAAGACTCTTGCGTGAGTCGAGTTTTTAGGAGCTACTTTAGTGGACAATATGAGTTATCATGCCGAGTTTAAGGTAAGTGCTTGAGATGAGTTGAGACGCTGTTCGTTTTTAGAAGTCTTGCACTGAGCAAGCGGTGATATTGATAAATGATGATTTTAGAGTTAGAGTCTCCTTCAGGGGGTCGCCACGAGAGAGATCAGTTTATTTTGGATTCAACGGCTATGTAACCTCCTGTTCTTTTAGATTGTGTGGAATTGTGTGAGGATTTTGTGTGCAACAATCTTTTCGGTTCTACAACATAAGTTAAGTTTCTTTGATGACATAATTGTATGGCAATTTTGGCAGGTTACCGTTGGGTTCTGCTTGCTGTCTGTAAGGTACCGAGCGAAGATAGATTCCTTCTAAAAGGAAAAATCAGTTGGGTTTATGGTTGTACTAATAGAAGACAAAGGTTGTGTTTGATAGGTGTTGTGAGAGATTAGAGTAGTGCAGTGGGGGTATGTTTGAGAACATTGGAGAGTTATAAAACTTTTAATATCTTCTTTGGTTTCTTTTAAGGAGGGAAGAGTTGTAACGACCCAATTCTTGGGTTAGTAATCAGGTCTCGGGTCTGGGTTATGGGGCTTTATCTTAGAAGATTAAGTTAAGGGGATTTTATGTTGGGCCCATTATTTTGGAGATGTGAGTTTGAATTTTAAACAGTTGTAGTTGGTGGAAAAAGAGGAAAAAGATGGATAGATGTAATCACTTATTTTTGTCCAAGTTTTAGTATTATTCGTATTATTTTAATAATATTATTAATATAAAATCAAAAAATAAAAAAGTAAGCAAAAACAAATGGGGAAAAGAAGTGGAGCATAGAGCTCCACGTCACCCCCACCCCCCCAAATTGCCTATAAAAGGCGGGGGGAGTAGGCAGCCAAGAAGCAAGCATGAGAGCCCCAAAATGTGGAATCTCGAGCAGCATGGCCCGAGCAAGGCCTACTGCTCTCAGCCCCAGCTAGTTCAATCCAGTATTTGATCGGGGGTCCCTTTGTGGTCCAATCGAGTTAATTTTTAAGCTATGACGAGATGACACAGAGATATCGATGGAGGTCGGTATAAGATTTTTATTCGAGCTTCTAGTGGGGTGAAAATTCGATCCTTATCTTTGTATTTATTTTAATGTAATGTTGGTTTAGATATATGGTAATATATAGTTTATTTGATTATGTTTTTAACTAGTGGCATGTTTTTATAATAGATATATTTTGTATGTTAGATCTAGTTTTTAGGGTCTTGGTATCCGGTTAGGAGTGGCATCCTGGGTATCTGGGTGTCATCTCTTTTGGTACCGCAGACTATGAGTTTTTTTATGCATTTGAATTAATGTCATGCCATGCATTTATTAGGATACATATAGTGATAGGCATTTTATTTCGGTATTCTAGTGGGAGTGTCATCTCCTTTGGTACCGTGGAGATCAAAGCAAATTTAATATTCAAACTATGTATTTTAGGAATTAATTATTAAATTAAATCAAATTTTGTATTTTTCTTAATAATTACGATACGAACCCTTAGGTTCCAATTTTGGGCGTAGCGGGGGTGCTAACCCTTCCCCGTACGTAACCAACTCCCAAACCCAATTAGAATCTCTGGTTTTGTTTTCGGTGTCCGGTCTACCTTATCCAAGTGATCGGTGGTGACTCTATTTTTTAAAAAAAAAATGATATGAGTTTTCTTAAAATTCCTCTTTTTAAATAATTTTTCAATAAAAGTAGAAAACTTTCTCCCCAATATGATTTTATAATTTTCGTAGCGGCTCGAAAAAAATAGCCGCTACAACATGGCAACTCCGCTGGGGACCATTTTTAAAAAAAAATAAAAAGGGAGTTAAGCATTAGTTGTGTTTGCATCGTAATTATTAAAGAAAATTTAAATTCGATTTAATTTAATTTTTAATTTCTAAACCGTGTTCGATTACTTCACTTCGTGTGGTGTTCACCTCCGTATAGTGTTGTAATTCATTTCCTGAATTTGGTCCTTATATTTCGTGATGTTTTTACCTCCGTATGGTATAAGGGTCGTATTCCCCCGAATCGATGTTCCAACTACAGTTCGGGTAACGTTTACTTTAGAACCTAACCGCATATAGTGGACTATAAGAGCCCACCTGTTAGAGCCATATCGGTATTCTGTCAGTCTATCAGTAACCTAATTTAGGCTTTGTGTTTGTCTAGGCATGCTTTAATCATATAATTTAATTGTTTTAATTTATTGCCTTTATTTATTAGTTGGCATTTCATTTGTTTTAATTGTTTAATTATTTTTCTACACTGATACAGTTTTCTTTTGTGTTTATTTTTTCCCTCTATGTTCGTTTTGCATTGCATTTTTATGACATAACATAACGTTATTTATTTTGTAAGTGGTCATCACTATAGAAGGTGATCATAATAAACAAGGGGTCTCGTGATCAGATAGAGCGGATAAATTTTGAGCGTTATTCGAAGAATAGAAAGGGTGAATCATTTGAAGATTTTGAATCAAACAAGGTAATTGATATTCGCGTTGGGGACGAGCGAATTGAAGTACAAAAATTTAAGTAGCAGATGCGGCCGACACAACAATGCCGCTAAGTCAGAAAATCTCGCTCTAGATCATGAAGGAAAATTGACTCGTTTATTGGACTAAGTCAAAAACTTAGGAGTTAGGTCCCATCTGTATTTGTAAAGCCTAGAAGAAAATCTGATATGACAAGCGTTTTTGTTTAATGAAAGCCTTTCTATGATGATCATTTTGCGACTAATACCTTATTGCATTTATGTTTGCATTTCGTTGATTCAAAAATATTTCATATTAGAGGATTTTTTATAAAAAAAAAGTTGTTCTGTAATGTACAAAGAATGATAATGTTACAGTTGGAAATAATCTGAGCATGAAGCAAATAGAGAAGAGACGGAGTTGGAGCACTGAGTACGCACTTTGCTCCTGGAAGTTAAGATACTAAAAATAATGACTGGTAGATAACCGTAGAATATTTTCAATCTTTTGTAAACAGACATCTTCTCTTAATAAGGGTCTCTCTAGCGGGCTATTCGAGAATCAACACCTCGTTTGTATTTATTCTTGCATTTGTTGATGATTAATTATTCTTTATACATTTCGTACATTGCTTCACCTGACATGTTCATACCTCATGACATCCTATTTTTCATAAAGCATTCATAACAATTGCATCATTGCATCACCATAGAATCATGTACATACATCGCATTTGCATAAATACACTTAATAGAAAGTAGCTTTGCACCATTACTCAGACATTTTCTAAAATTCATACTTCTATGAGGATACATCTTTCCAAAAAATGAATTTTCCCAATTCAATCTTTTTATAAGGACATTTTTTTAAAAAAACATGAATTTCTTAATTCAACCTTTTTACAAGGACTTTCTTCTTAAGGATGTTTTACAGAAAAATTCAAAAATCAAAACAAGAATTTTTTCCTCGATCCTCTCACAAGGAACCCTTATTTTTTTTTAAAAAAAAAGAATTTCTTAATTTTATGATTTTGTAAAGATTTTTTTAAAAAAAGAATTCCATGATTTCATCCTTTCTTAAAAATGTTTTTTTAATTCTTTCCTTTTTAAAGATGAACAAAGAAAGATTTTTGTAATTATTCTGTCACGTGAAATTGTGCATACATCAATCCATAGAATGATATAATTGCTTTCGGGTTTTCATGGTAGCAAAGCTAGAGAAATAGCCCAAGATAATAGGGGTATTGATGCCTTGGATGCAAGAAAGTTCTACTTGGTCCTTTACCCGCTTTCTCATGGCGGCATCGGGGCATGCCACCAAGAAGTGTAAGCCGCTAATAAATCAAGAGGCTAGTTGGCAATAGAGTCATGACACAAGAGTTGATCTAGCAATAGAAGACAAAGAAAACATAGCGCTGAAGATGCCAGAATGAGTTGGCACCCTAAGATGATTCGAAAGTCCCTATGCTTGGGCTCTCATCTTTTATGTTTTCATATTCCTTTGTATTTTGATTTCCATTTCTTAAGAATAATGTACGAATCTTACGGTTTAAACTCGAAAATAGTAGGAATATTTTTGTAAAGATGCTTGTAGTTAGAGTTTGGCAAGTTCGACAAAAATGTTGCCATAACGTTCTTAAACACGGTAAAGTTTAAGACAATGGATAATTCAAATGTCCATCGAAAATCCATTTTTATGAATGGTCAAAGTAAAATAAATCCATTGGAAAAATCCAATATCATGATTGGTATAAACTTATTGTACCCAGGGGAATGGTACAACTAGCACGGAGCAAACAGCTACTGGTAAAGGCAATTCAAAACCGTTGATCCATGTGCATTTGGGGAAAATGCAAATGAAATCTATGAGCTAAGCTATAAATTTTTTTAAATCAAATGTCAGAGTGTAGTCATTTTTGTCATAATGAAAATTTCATTAAAAAAAACATTTTTGCAATCTTTAACTCTTTAAACATTTCATTGTCATGGGGTAGTTTTTGTTCTCCCATACGTATATACACATTTTTAAAGGATATGCATATATATATTTATCAGGTCCTCAAATTTCAAATGCAAGAGTAGTTTTGATTCAAATCCAGAGATCAATTCCAAGTTGTTTATGTTTGGAAGGAATTGAAGGTTGTAAGGATATTGCATACGCGAGTATTTGATGATTTATTTTGGCCAACGGGAGAACAAAACAAGTGTTTAGATAATATGCAGATCCCATTTAGTGAATTGCTCTCTCAAGCATTTGTCGTTTAAGATCCTTGAGTCAAGTGTTGACCCTAAACTTCTACCCCCCGAAGACTTTCTCTGGATATCTATGAATGGGACGATGAATGACATTTTTTCTCTTTCCAGAGAGAAAAAATGAGACCAAATACATTGGATACAAAGGCCAGGGAATCATCAGAAAGAAATAGTTAAAGGAAAATTCTTGCTCGAAGAGCCAACCAAACAAAGTTGAAAAATGCCAACCAGAAGGCCAAAGCAATCAAGAATAAGAGCACTAAGTTGAATAATGCAATAAAGATAAAGCAAGAGATACATAAGGAATCCACCATCCAATAAGCATCAATTTAGAAGAGACATGGAGAATTGATCAATTTCGAGCAGAAATAGGCATCAATACTAGTCAGGATGTAGTATAGTCCAAAGCTACATATTCTTAAATTAAAAGAAGTGAAATAAACTCTAGGCTAAAAACCCAAAAAAGGTAGTATAAAAAGATTTAAAAAAAGAGAAAGAAGAAAAAAGAAGAGGAAAAAAAGAAAGGAAAAAGAAAAAGAAAAGAAAAGAAAAGTATACTTCATATGAGCACACCCAGATCAAGCAATGCAAGAATGAGGCTTTAATTGGAAGAAATGAGTAATAGACAATTTTAAAGACATGGAGGGTTAATCACCTTTGAATAAAAGCGTCTGTCAATGCCGAGTCAAGAAGCAAATCGTTCCAAAGATACATATTCCCAAATTCGAAGAAAAAAAATAAACTCTAGAGTGAAAACCCAAAAATGGACAGTCTAGAGCGATCCAAAGAATAAAGAGAAAATAATATTTTGTCTGAGCATGTTAAGCACAAAAATGAAGTTTTGATTGGAAGAAATAATCCCAAAAATTTATACATAATCCTTCATTCAAGTAAATTTCAAGAGCCTTAGAGGATCAACCACCTTTGAATAGAAAGCGAGCATCAATATCCAGCCAGGATGCAAGCTGGTTCGAAGTTACAGAAAAAGAAAATGAACTCTAGGGTGAAAACCCAAAAATAGGCAGTCTAGAGAGATCCAAAGAATGAAAAAGAAAAGAATATTTCATATGAGCATAACCAGGTCAAACAGGTACAAAAATATGGTTTTGCTTAACCGTGACCCATGGCCTACATTACAAGCCTACAAAGACCATTCTGATCATACATGGATATCTAAGTTGGATGAGTCTGTCTTCAGATTATATATCGCCTATAAGGGTTAACCTTTCTTCAAGGAATGTCAAACTTCAAGTGCCTGATCGACACCAAATGAGGGAAGGATGGGGCATGGTGAGTTAGTGAGATGAAGAGAGCCACCTTAAATGGGTTAGAAATGAGGTATGGGAATCATTCCTCTCAGAAGCCTAATAGACCGGAAGAGACTACACATGTACATATATCATCACAATAATCAAGATATTCTAAACATACGATTCATTTGAGTTGATCTTTGATAATTTGAAGCAAATATGCTAGTCATTTGATATTTTAGGATCAAACAATAGTTTTCAAAAATGTTTGGACTTTTTTTTCAAATATCAATTCTTTTACATATTGGTCATTTCCTCCAAGCATTAGTTTTCAAAAATGTTTGGACACTTTTTCCAATTTTCAATTCTTTTACATATTATTCATTTCCTCCAAGCATTAGTTTTCAAAAATGTTTGGGCATTTTCTCCAAATTTCAATTCTTTGCATATTTGTCATTTTCTCCAAGCATTAGTTTCCAAAAATGTTTGGGCATTTACTCCAAATTTTGATTTGCTCCCAAACGTTAGTTTTCAAAATGTTTGGCATTTTTCTACGAATTTTGATACTTGCCATTTCCTCCAAACATCAATTTTCAAAAATGTTTTGTATTTTTTAATCTTGATTTTTAAGATATCTATAATTTTTCTCTCAAACACTAGATTTCAAAATGTTTGGTATTTTCTCCCAATTTTATTTTCAAAATACTAACCTCTTTTTAAAAAATCATTGATGAGAGTCAAATCATAGGGACTTAGAGTTGGTTCCCGCCGATATGCTGCAAGAAGATTAAGGTGGAGTTCAAAGAAGTGAAGTCATGGTTCTCGCCCCGGTGTTGAGATAGATGAAGACTCCGTGTGCTGGGTCAAAAATGAAGAAAATAATTGAGCCTAGGATCGAATGGGGCAATGTTGAATGAGATGAATGATAAGCTTCCCAATATATGAATAATATAGGGACTAGAATGAGGTTATTTTCGAAATGGGTAGAGACCCCAAAGAAGAAGAAGAGAGTTACTCGCGCAAGAGAGTTAAGAGCGTGATTATTCAATTGATGAAATGAAGATTGGTGAAGATGAAGATTAAAGAGCGTGCTGCAAAGGAATGAAGTAAAGAAATCCAAAGAATGGCCTTTTTAAGGAATAGAATTTTAAAATAGATTTGAAGAAAAAATACTTGAAGACAAGCAAATAATTTGGTCTACAGTTTCATGTTGAAGAGGTGGATCTTATTGAAGATTTCTTATTGGTAGCCATGTTGGCATGAATCTAGTTATTTGGTCTGCAGCTTCATGTTAAAGAGGTAGATCTTATGGAAGATTTTTTATTGGTAGCTGTTGCGCGTAATAAGTGCTACGCAAATGTGCAAGTATACACGTCGCAAGTTATAGTATAAAAGATATCGTCTCCACAGGGATTGGTGCCACTTCAAGAATCTAGTCTCTTGCACAGTAAAAAAGTAAAAACACAAGTGAAGGATTATAGAAGTTTTAACTAATAACTAATCTAGAAAGCAATTAAGTAAAAGAAAAGATGAATTCAATTGAGAGAGATAGGCTAGGTTATCGTGAGTTGAGGTGTGATAACCGATTGGATTGTCTTGGTAAAAGAGTGCACGGGCAACTCAGTTGCCGTGGCAACTTGCACGACGGGGTTGCCTTGGCAACTAATTGATGGTTGCCTGGGCGACTAGTTGGGCAACTACTTGGGCGACTGGGCAGCAACTTCAAGGTTCGGCGGAGCGTTCTTCAATGGTTTCTTCTTATCCCTAAGTCGAAACTCTAGCTACTTGTGCATGCCTTGATAATACATCCTGCGTGAATCAAGGGTGAACAACAACCAATCTTGCGCTCCTCTTAGCCGTTGAAATCCTTAACTTATTCCTAAGCGGATTAATCTTCACCATCATTGGATTGAATAAAGATCATATTCATTCGTTTCTTGAATCTAACTCTCCCGATATTAGATAAATGGATGAAATCACGAGATCCTCTCCCAATTCACTCGCAAACAATAATAAGAACCAAGAATGAATAAACCTTGAAATAGAAAAGTGCAAACTCTTATTACCTAAACAAAAACCAATAGTTTCTCACAACCACAAAACACAATAACCATAGCCAAGTAAATTTAGTTCATGGCTAGGTTCCAAAGAAACACAAGATAAACAATCCCTAGCATGAACCCAATCGAACAAGGAAGAGAAGATGAAGCTTGTCGAAAATTCCTTGCCCTAGATGCTTGCCGAAAATTCCCCTTGCTTCCTCTCTTGGAGTTGTCGAAATTAACTCTTGCTCTCCCCTCTTGGATTTGTCGAATTTCCTTGCTATTTATAGGGCTAGGCCAAAGTCCTTCTTTGAGGAGGAGTTTGAGTTGGAATTAAATTATCTTTAAAGAATATAATTCTTTATTATAATTTTATTCCTATTAGAACTTCTCCTATCTTCTTGGAATTTAATTCTTCTTTAATCTCTTCATGGCAATCAAATTCCTTTGGGCTTGGGCCTTGCTCCATATCATCTTGGGCTTGTAAAGTCATGAATTTCGACATCCATATTGCATTTGGTCTTTGTCGACAAATGCCATGGCAACTGGCTCGGCGTCTCCTTCATGCATTGCCCTGGCAACTAGCTCGGCATTGCTTTGGCAAGTGATCCTGCACATACACACACAAAAACACACCAAAGCAGCATCTATTTCCACAAAAATCACCAAGTTATGTAATCAAGCTCAAAGATTGAAGGAAACATGGATTAATGCATGAATGGCTAACTATGCAACTAATATGAGCCTAAGTCTAACAATAATATGAGTAAAAAGGGTAAGAAAAATAGTACTTTTGAACACTTATCACACCCCCAAACTCGAACTATTGCTTGTCCTCAAGCAATGCAAACTCATAATTACCTGCCAAGACTTCAAATTTTCACAAACTTAGCTTTGAACTTGATTTCAATTCTCTGAACCGGGGCACAAAGTATGATTGGCTTTTTATTTTTCAGAAAACTGAGGAGTTACTCGGAATCAAACTATAATGCTTGTGAGTGTGTGCGGAGTTGTGTGCAAGTTGATTTTTCGGATTCTATGCAAACAATAGGTTTTCAAATTACTTCATTGGGTTCTTTTTAACATGTTTTAACTAGAGCCAATTTCGGGCACCTCTAGTGTTTTATTTTTAGTTTTCTTAAGTTAATTTAATCGACTAGAGCCGGTTTCGGGCACCTCTAGTTAAATTTTTTTTTAACGCCTCCTAGAGCCAGTTTCGGGCACCTCTAGTGATCAATTTTTTTAGCATATGCTAGAGCCAATTTCGGGCACCTCTAGCATTCATCCAATTTTTATTCTAATCCCCCAATTAGTTAATTATTAACCTAAGTTTACTAGAACTCCTTAAATCAATCAAACCACAACAGTGTTTCATCAAATTTAGCATCATAGTAAAATTCTAAGTTTTTTTTCCATGGTTATCCAACAATAAAAATTCTATCAATTAAGTGCATTGGCAAAGTCATCATTGAATATTCATCAAATCCAAGCAATTCTTGTTCTAATTAAAGGCATGGCAAGCAGTTTATGTATCCTAAATGTAATGCTTAAGATTAATGTAACTAAACATGGTAACTACTAATAACAATCCCCCCCCAAACTCGAGTGAGGCATTGTCCTCAATGCATGCATAAAAATAACGAAAAAATAAAAATAAAAATAAAAATGCATACGAGGACTTACTCCGAGAGTTCGTCATCGTAGATGATTAGTTTCCTTCTAGTTGGCGTCTTGATTTTCTTGCTTGAACGCGATGGTTGTTTTCTTGTTGCCGGTGGTGGAATCGATCCTCGTACGGGGTTGTCCTCATCATCCTCTTCATCAATGTCAATGGCTTTTCGTTTGGAGGATTCAATTGGTGCGGTCTTTATTGGTTCAATGGAGGACTCGTCCGAATCTGAAAAATCAGAAAATGATTCCGTAGGAGTTGATTCGGGCATAGGTGCTTTACCTTTGGCTTTTGCAGTGGTTGCCGGGGCATCGTCAGGGTTGGTTGCCGTGGCGTCTGCTTCCTTGGTTACCGTGGCGACTGCTTCATTGGTTGCCGGGGCAAGAATCTCAGCGGGAAAGATTGGGAACGACACACGATTGTCCGGGTACTTTTCTAGGATGACTTGGGTGATGGAATTGCTCCTTCATGTACCGCATGAACATTAGTTGCCGATCTTCAATTTGCCTTAGGCGGCTTGCCAATGGGTGCAAAAGTGCTTCAAAGTGTCCCAGTATTAATGACCGAGTTGCCCTAGCGTTAGGTGCTTGGGCATTAGGGATTTCCGCGGCGGCAGGGGTTGCCGTGGCAATTGGAGGCCTTGAAGAATCTCCCGGTGCCTCTCCCATTAGCTTCCGGATTAGTGCTTGATTCCAACCAGACTTGGGTAGGGCCTTTTCATCGGTGGACTCACTCGGGACATGCATCTCCTTGCAAAGATTGGAAATTAAGCAAGGGAAGAAAAGATAACCCTTATCTTTTGAGCTGCATACAAAAATCTCATCGTAAATAATTTTTCCAATGTTAATGATGCGATTATGCAAAATAGAATGTATGAGCAAAAGACCTGGTATATCAACGGTAGTATTGTGTGTGGAGGGCATTAAAGAAGTTTTAACAAACTTATTCCATAGTTTTGCCTCGGGTTTTAGCCGAAGGCGATTTACCGTGCCCTTGTATTTACCGTCGTTCCAATGAGTTCCCGGTTGAGTGAGTTCTTGAAGCACCTTGTCGAGTTGCTTGGGATTGATTTGGTCAACGAAGGCTTGATGCTCGTCCTTCTCAATGTAAAGTCCGTAAAAGGTGTTGATGCTTTCGGGACTTATAAGTATGGCCTTGTCACGAACAAAAACATAAGGATTATCCGGGTTAGGTGAGTGAGCATAGAATTCTCTTACCCATGAGATGTTACCCGGTTCCGGTTGATGGCAAAAGATTTGCCACTTTTGATGTGCAATCCTCTTGAAGATTAATGGTTCAAGGCTGAAATCTTGATGAGAGTTGGAGTATTCAAAGCCTTGTTCTTCATGAATCTTCCGGCTTTCAAACTTGGATTGAAATCTTTCTTGAACCGCCGGTGTAGCAAACTTCTTGTATCTTGGTTCTTTGGAGGAACTTGGATGAACTAAAAGTTTAATCTTGGATGCCATGTATGATCTTGGTTGTGAGTAAAAACAAAGAAAAGAAAAGAAGATAAACTAAAAAGTTGCAAGATAGAAAGTAGGAATAGGTTAAGGGTGATGGGTTTTATAGAAAAGATAGGTGGTTGGGATTGGGGGAAATCGAAAAAAAGGGTTTAGGGTTTGGTAGGGATTTTCGACAAAGGGGTTTTGGTTAGGATGAATTGGAGGCTTTATATAAGCCTTAGATTCAGCCCATTAGTTTCCTTGTTGAAGATGTTTTCCTACTTGGTTTATAATTCCTTCTTTCTCTTGAACTTCATTTCCTACAATTCAAAAACAAATCAAATAAGGATTAAAATTAAAGATAAACTAATAAAGAAAATAAATAAAGATGTGTAATAGGATTCTTAGACTTGAATAAAAAAATCTATCCTAAAACTACTAATAATCGGCAAAATAATAAAATAATAAAAAATAATAATCAGAAAAAAAATGAAAAATAAATAATTAAATAATCGACAAAAACAAAAATAAATAAAAATAAAAATAAAAATATCAAAAGGGAGAGCATGCTCATGCATCTCCTAAATTGACCACTTCCTTGTTACGTTCCACATGGGCACCATTGTAGTGCTTCAATCTTTGTCCATTAACTTTGAATTCATGGTTGTCAGAGATGGACTTGATTATCACGGCACCATGAGAGAATGGTTTGACGACTTCGAATGGTCCCGACCATCTTGATTTCAGCTTTCCGGGAAAAGTTTTAGCTGAGAATTGAATTAGGAGAACTAGTTGCCCTGGCGTGAATTGCCGTGGCAATAGTTTCTTGTCGTGCCATCGCTTTGTTTTCTCCTTGTAGATCGTGCATTGTTATAGGCGAGTGCACGAAATTCTTCTATCTCATTGAGATCCATCAAGCGCTTTTTTTTTTCGCACTTTCCCAATCCATATTCACGGTCTTGATTGCCCAAAGACGCCTTGTGCTCGATTTCCACCGGTAGATGACATGTTTTACCATAGACAAGCCGGAAGGGGACATACCTAATGGTGTTTTGAATGCAAAGGTCGATATGCCCAAAGTCGTCATCTAGTCTTAATGACCAATCCTTCCTTGAGGGATTTACAACTTTCTCGAGTATTCCCTTCAACTCCCGGTTGGAAATTTCTACTTGCCCGTTGGTTTGTGGGTGATATGCCGTGGCGATCTTGTGTGATATGCCGAGCGTTGCAACATCTTGGCAATTAGTCCATTGTCAAAATGCTTGCCCCCGTCACACCGATAATTGCTCTCGGCATCCCAAATCGTAAAATATGTTTTTCTGCAGGAATCGTTGCACGGTCTTGGAATCGCCGTTGGGAAAACGCAGCTGCCTCTACCCATTTAGACACATAGTCGACGACGAGTAAGATGTAGAGGTTACCGAATGAAGATGGGAAAGGTCCCATAAAATCGATCCCCATACATCGAACAGTTCCACCTCGATGATGTTCGAGTGGCATCTCATGTCGCCTAGAGATATTGCCCGCCCTCCTCAACAACGATCACATTGCTTGTAAAAGTCTTGGGCATCTTTGTACAATGTTGGCCAATACAAACCGAATTGCAAGACTTTGGCGCAGATCTGAGTTCCTCCAAAATGTCCTCCATAGGGTGAAGAATGGCATTGCCGTAGTACATTCTGTTGCTCTTCTTCAGAGGACACATCGGCGTATAACCTGATCTGCACATTATTTAAACAAAAGAGGCTCGTCCCAAAAGTAATGCTTAGCATCATGGCGGAACCGCTTCTTCCCTTGGTGAGTAATGCCATACGGAAAAATACCACAAACAAGGAAGTTAACTAAATCTGCGTACGGTATTGCCGGGCATGTCTTTGCCGTAGTGTTCGCTCCCAGAATTGCCGCAGCGTGTGCGTCAAAGACTGCTGCGGCGTCGAGAGTTGCCGAGGCGTGTGCATCCATGGTTGCCGAGGCGTCATGGGTTGCTGATGCAATTAAAATTTGTTCATCCGGGAATGCATCGCATATCTCTAGATCCGCGTCCTCCTCCTCCCTATTGCGTTCCAAACGTGATAAGTTGATCGCCACTTGATTTTCTGTTCCTTTCTGTCCTTAATTTCAATATCAAATTCTTGTAAAAGTAATATCCAACGAATCAAACGAGGTTTAGCATCCTTTTTAGCAAATAAGTATTTGATTGCCGAATGGTCCGTATGAATAATTACCTTTGTACCAATTAAATAGGATTGAACTTGTCAAATGCGAAAACTAACAGCTAGTAACTCTTTCTCCGTTGTTGTGTAATTCACTTGAGCACCATTA
Source organism: Hibiscus mutabilis (assembly GCA_019671005.1). Classification (NCBI taxonomy): domain Eukaryota; kingdom Viridiplantae; phylum Streptophyta; class Magnoliopsida; order Malvales; family Malvaceae; genus Hibiscus; species Hibiscus mutabilis. The sequence continues at coordinate 36,699,294 of CM033728.1, forward strand.
AGAGTTTTACTAGCGTAGTATATCACATGGAAGGTCTTACTTGTGCGTTGGCCTAGGACCGCTCCTACCGCAAATCACTTGCATCACACATGAGCTCAAAAGGTAGCGTCCCAATCTGTGGAACGACAATGGGTGCCGAGGCAAGCTTTTTCTTTAGGGTTTCGAATGCTTGAGTGCAAGAATCATCAAAATCGAAGACTTTATCCTGTTCAAGCAGATTACACAAAGGTTTAGTGATTTTAGAAAAATTATGAATGAACCTCCTGTAAAAACCTGCATGTCCGAGAAAACTTCGAATTCCTTTAACCGAATTTGGTAGGGGTAATCTCTCGATTACGTCCACCTTGGCTTTGTCTACTTCAATTCCCTTGGATGAAATCTTGTGGCCGAGCACTATTCCTTCATCTACCATAAAGTGGCATTTCTCCCAATTGAGGACTAAATCCGTTTCTTCGCATCTTGCCAACACCCTCTCTAAATTGCCGAGACAGCCGTCGAAGTCATTACCAAAAACCGAAAAATCATCTATGAAGATCTCAAGGAAGTCTTTGACCATGTCTGAAAAGAGCGCCATCATGCATCTTTGGAAGGTTGCCGGGCGTTACACAAATCCGAACGGCATCCTTCGGAAGGCATAAGTACCGTAGGGGCATGTGAAGGTTGTCTTTTCTTGATCTTACGTGCTATGGCAATCTGATTGTAACCTGAATAACCATCAAGAAAACAAGAAAAGGGTTTACCCGCAAGACGGTCAAGCATTTGATCAATAAAGGGTAATGGGAAGTGATCTTTCCTAGTGGCTTTGTTTAGCTTTCGATAGTCCATACAAACCCTCCAACCGTCACAGTCCTGGTTGGGATAAGTTCATTATTTTCATTGCTTACCACCGTTATACCTCCCTTTTCGCACACATTGTACCGGACTTACCCACGTACTATCGGAGATAGGGTATATAATGCCGGCGTCAAGCCACTTGATGATTTCTTTCATTACAACCCCTTTCATGGCATGATTCAGTCTTCTCTCGGGCCTCAATTGAAGGTTTGTGATCATCTTCCAACAAGATCTTGTGCATGCACACCGCCGGCTAATTCCCTTCAAGTCGGCAATTGTCCACCCTATTGCCTTTTTATGTAGCTTCAACATGTTGATCAGCTTCTTTTCTGCTCAGGCTGTAACTTAGAGGAAATAATTACGGTAATGTATTATCGATCCCTAAGTATACATATTTCGATTGCTCGCAATTGTTTCAACTCAAGAATTGGTGGATTTTCGATAGAGGGTTTTTCGAGCTTACCTTCCTTACCTGAGTAGTCCAGTGGTTCAAAGTATGTACCTGGTCGATTGACTAGCCAATTTGCCTCTTCTGGTTATTCCTCATCGACCGGTTCTTCATACTCCTCATGTTCCTCGTGTTCGGCAATGTAGTTGCCGAGGCAACTAAATTCCTCATCGAAGTTAAACTCTGCCGTGGCATGAAGTAGTTGGCATTCTTCTAGATCATCGGCATGCCTTAGTGTTTGGAACACATTTAGTTTTACCTGCTGGTCATTCACCCTCATTGTGAGTTCTCCCTTTTCAACATCAATCAAAGTTCTCCCTGTCGCTAGGAATGGTCTCCCGAGAATGATAGGTGCATGCTCATCTGCTTCACAATCCAAAACAATAAAGTCAGCGGGAAAAATGAATTTATCAACTTTACCAAGATGTCCTCGATTTTTCCTCTCCGGATGCACATAGGATCTGGCTCGGCTAGCTGCAGCATATGACTGTTGTAGGTCTTGCCTTCCCGATTCCTAGTTTTTGGAAAACCGATTTAGGCATCAAGTTTATGCTAGCCCCAAGGTCGCATAATGCTTTCCCGACATAGTGATTTCCAATGGAACAGGTATTGTGAAACTTCCGGTCCTTCAACTTGGGTGGCATACGATTGTAAACATTGCCATGCATCCCTCCGTCGCGCCAATGCTTCAAACTCTCCTAGCCTTGTTCTCTTGGACACAATGTCTTTAAGAAACTTGGCATAGTTTGGCATTTTTTCAATTGCTTCCACCAATGGCAAGTTGATGTGGACTTGCTTTAGGATATCAAGAAACTTCTTGAATTGGTATTCTTGCTTTTTTCGCTTCAACCTTTGTGGGAATGGTGGTGGAAGTCGGATATCTTCGATCCTTTCATTGGTTTGAAATTTGATTGACGGCATTGCCGGACATCCGGAGTTGCCGATCGTTATCAACCGGGTTTGCGAGGCATGCTTATCACAAGAAGCCGAGGCGTCATCGGTTGCCGAGGCATGTTTATTGCCGGTTGCCGCGGCAATTCCTGGTTTAGCATCTGAGGCTTTGCCGCTAGGTTCGTCTTGATCTTTTTGTGGAGTTTTGTTTGACGAGCGGGTTTGAACCTCTCTAAGTTGTTGGCCACTTCGGTGGTGATTGCCTTACATTGCTCATGGCCGCCTTCTCTTGCGACTTCAGTATCGCTAGGTAAACCTCCTTGTGGTCTAGTGTTCATTTTTGAGCAAACCGTCCGACTTGATTTTCCAATGATTTGATTGCCGCCTCTTGGTTTTGCAATCTCATCTCGGTCCTGTTAATAAAAGCATCAGTTCTTTTTATATGAATTACTATTCTCAGCCATATAAGATTCAGTTTTCATCATAAAAGCATTTAGAGAATTTTCAAAAGAACTAGATGTCGCTTGGTTGTTACCGCGGCATCTGCTTTCGTGACATATTCTCTCGCCGGAATCCCGATGCTTGTGCATTCTGATTGTTCGGTTTAGAGCATTGTTGGTATTACTCCATGAAAAATTCGGTGCTTCTTCCAAGCTGGATTGTATGTATTGGACTTCATGTTGTTGTCGATTGTAATTCCCACATAGAAGCTAGATTTCGGATTCTCGCATACATTCAGAAGAATTATGGTTATCACCACATAACTCACAAAAAGAATCCATTACCTTGACTTCATGTGTGTTGTTTGGTTTTTGCATGTTCTGGACCATCTTGGTTAAAGCGGCCAATTGTGCCGAAATTGAATCTGATGATCCTAGTTCATGTATTGTGGCTTGGCGTCTAACTCCTCCCCTTCTAGTAGATGGGAATTGATAATCATTCTTGGCCGGCCTGTTTAAGATTTGCATTGCTTCTTTCGGCGACTTATCTAGGAGTATGCCGTTTGTCGAGACATCTAGCATCATCCTTGTTGGTGTATTCACGGCATTGTAAAACATTGTTACTTGGGTCCACACCGGGAATCCGTGTAGGGGGCATTTGTGTAGAAGTTCTCTATATCGCTCCCAAGCCTCGTACATGGATTCATCATCCGCTGCGAAAAGAAGTAATGTCGTTACGAAGCTTATCACTCAAATTTGTAGGATTAAATCTAGCAAGGAAATCACGACAAAGATCAGTCCAAGATGCTATGGATCCGGCAGGAATGCTATTCAGCCATGCTTTCGCCCTATCCCTCAGTGAATAGGGGAATAATCTTAATCGTAGGACATCGGGGTGACTCCGTGTATCTTGAACGAGTTGCAAATCTCGAGGAAAGATTTCAGATGTTGCCGCATCATCTTCATTCTTTGAGCCGCCAAATTGACCAATTGTGTTGATCATATTAAACATTACCGTTTCAACTCAAAGTGGTCGGCTTCAATTTCAGTCGCGACAACTCCGGGTTAAGTCCATCAAGATCTTCTTCAAGATAGTCTCGAATAGTTCTGTTTTAGCAAAGAATCACTCCTCCTCCCGCTCGAACATCTTGATTCATATTGCCGTCTTGATTTTCCATTGCTTCTCTTATCCTTCGCCTAAGTCTTTGTAAGGTTCGTTCGATTTACGGATCAAAGGGATATTCTGTGAAGTCGGTCTCGCCTCGTCATCACACCAATGCAAAACCAAAGTTTGTTAGCCCTTTGAATTTTAAACAAGAAAAATAAAAAGAAAGTGCAAGAAAGTAAAAACAAAGTCGCTATTGCCAATCCCCGGCAACGGCGCCAAAAACTTGTTGCGCGTAATAAGTGCTACGCAAATGTGCAAGTATACACGTCGCAAGTTATAGTATAAAAGATATTGTCTCCACAGGGATTGGTGCCACTTCAAGAATCTAGTCTCTTGCAATCAGAAAAAGTAAAAACACAAGTGAAGGATTATAGAAGTTTTAACTAATAACTAATCTAGAAAGCAATTAAGTAAAAGAAAAGATGAATTCAATTGAGAGAGATAGGCTAGGTTATCGTGAGTTGAGGTGTGATAACCGATTGGATTGTCTTGGTAAAAGAGTGCACGGGCAACTCAGTTGCCGTGGCAACTTGCACGACGGGGTTGCCTTGGCAACTAATTGATGGTTGCCTGGGCGACTAGTTGGGCAATTACTTGGGCGACTGGGCAGAAACTTCAAGGTTCGGCGGAGTGTTCTTCAATGGTTTCTTCTTATCCCTAAGTCGAAAATCTAGCTACTTGTGCATGCCTTGATAATACATCCCTGCGTGAATTAAGGGTGAACAACAACCAATCTTGCGCTCCTCTTAGCCGTTGAAATCCTTTACTTATTCCTAAGCCGGATTAATCTTCACCATCATTGGATTGAATAAAGATCATATTCATTCGTTTCTTGAATCTAACTCTCCCGATATTAGATAAATGGATGAAATCACGAGATCCTCTCCCAATTCACTCGCAAACAATAATAAGAACCAAGAATGAATAAACCTTGAAATAGAAAAGTGCAAACTCTTATTACCTAAACAAAAACCAATAGTTTCTCACAACCACAAAACACAATAACCATAGCCAAGTAAATTTAGTTCATGGCTAGGTTTCAAAGAAACACAAGATAAACAATCCCTAGCATGAACCCAATCGAACAAGGAAGAGAAGATGAAGCTTGTCGAAAATTCCTTGCCCTAGATGCTTGCCGAAAATTCCCCTTGCTTCCTCTCTTGGAGTTGTCGAAATTAACTCTTGCTCTCCCCTCTTGGATTTGTCAAATTTCCTTGCTATTTATAGGGCTAGGCCAAAGTCCTTATTTGAGGAGGAGTTTGAGTTGGAATTAAATTATCTTTAAAGAATATAATTCTTTATTATAATTTTATTCCTATTAGAACTTCTCCTATCTTCTTGGAATTTAATTCTTCTTTAATCTCTGCATGGCAATCAAATTCCTTTGGGCTTGGGCCTTGCTCCATGTCATCTTGGGCTTGTAAAGTTATGAATTTCGACATCCATATTGCTTTTGGTCTTTGTCGACAAATGCCATGGCAACTGGCTCGGTGTCTCCTTCATGCATTGCCCTAGCAACTAGCTCGGCATTGCTTTGGCAAGTGATCCTGCACATACACACACAAAAACACACCAAAGCAGCATCTATTTCCACAAAAATCACCAAGTTATGTAATCAAGCTCAACGATTGAAGGAAACATGGATTAATGCATGAATGGCTAACTATGCAACTAATATGAGCCTAAGTCTAACAATAATATGAGTAAAAAGGGTAAGAAAAATAGTACTTTTGAACACTTATCAGTAGCCATGTAGGCATGAATCTAGTTATTTGGTCAGCAGCTTCATGTTGAAAAGGTGGATCTTATTGAAGATTTTTTATTAGTAGCCATGTTGGCGTGAATTCAGTTATTTGGTCTACAGCTTCATGTTGAAGTGTGGATCTTATTCAAGATTTTCGATTGGTAGCCATGTTGGCGTGAATCTAGTTATTTGGTCTGCAGCTTCATGTTGAAGAGGTAGATCTTATTGAAGATTTCTTATTGGTAGCCATGTTGGTGTGAATCTAGATTTTAAGAAGGATATTGGTAACCATGTTGATGTGAATCCAGATCTTAAGTCCTTCGGGCAATCAGTAAGACCTCTGGGCATGATGTTAACCTTATTTTGATGTCAAGACTGGTAGAAACATAGGTATCGTTTTAAGGGATTTTGGTAGCCTTTTGGGCATGAATCCAGTTCTTAAGTCCTTCGGGCCATAAGTAAGACCTTCGGGCATGGTGTCAAGCTTTCTTTTGATGTCAAGATTGCCAGAAACTAGGGCATCCTTCAAGGTTTTCCAGTCTTTAGCTTTCAAGGAAGTAGTGAAAACCATTTGGTAGTCTCAAAGCAAGATACCCTTTGATGTCAAGACGATCAGAAATTAGGGCATCCTTTAAGGTTTTCTAGTCTTCAGCTTTCAAGGAAGCAATGAAAATCATTCGATAGTCTCAAAGCGAGATACCCTTTGATGTCAAGATGGTCAGAAATTTGGGCATCCTTTAAGGTTTTCCAGTCTTCAGCTTTCAAGGAAGCAGTGAAAACCATATGGTAGTCTCAAAGCGAGATACCCTTTGATGCCAAAACGATCAGAAATCAGGGCATCCTTTAGAGATTTCCAGTCTTCAGCCTTCTGAGAAGTAATGGAAATTTTTTGGTACTCACTCTATAGAAAACATGGTGTCATTTTCGAAGAGAAAGGTTCTATATAGGAAGAACCCGTATTTTTAAGACATCGAGGTGAAAGGTTCTATATAGGAAGAACTCGTGACTTCAAGATTTTAGAGCAAAAGGTTCTATATAAGAAGAACCCGTCAAGTTATATATAGGAAGAACTTGTAGCGCAAAGATTTGAAGCAACAGGTTCTATATAGGAAAAGCCCATAGCTTCAAGATTTCAGAGTAAAAGGTTCTATATAGGAAGAACCTGTCAAGTTCTATATAGGAAGAACTTGTAGCTCAAAAGATTCGAAGCAAAAGGAAGAGCCCGCAGCTTCAAGATTTAAGAGCGAAAGGTTCTATATAGGAAGAACCCGCTGCTCCACCATTTCAAAATGAACAGTTCTATATAGGAAGAACAAGTAGCTCAGAGATTTCAGAGTCAGAAGTTCTGTATAGGGAGAACTCATAACTCTAGCACTTCAAGGCAAAAGGTTCTATATAGGAAGAACCTATAGCTCAAAGACTTCAAAACGGGGAGTTTTATATAGGAAAAACTCACCACTCTAGATTTTAGAAGAAAACAAATTGAAAAAAAGAAGAAAGAAAGGAGAAGAAAAAAAGAAGAAAAGAAGAAAAAAGATAGAGAAAAGAAAAAAAAGAAAAAAAAAGATAAAAAGAAAAAGAATAAAAAGAAAAAAGGAAAACAGAAAAAATAGAGAGAGAACTAAAGTGAAAATCTGAAATGGCACTTTAAAAAAGGAAACAAAGAGATAATCAAAGTCGATCGACCAAAAATCTATATGCAAAGACCAGCAAAGATTTTGATCTACAACCTCACATTTTTTATAAATAGATCTCATCAAAGATTTTTATTCGCGACTTCGCCTGTGAAAAGGTAGAACTTAGCAAAGAATCAAGAGTCTTTTGTACTCGCCCAATTATGATATTTCATTGTTGTTGATGCCAAGACGATCAGGAATGGAACATCACCTTGAGAACTTCCATTTCTTTAGCCTTTTGGGAAGAATCAGGAATTCTTGGTGCTCGTGCCATTAGAAAATGGGGAGCCGTGTTTGAATACAAAGGTTCTATATAGGAATAACCCACTTCTTCAAAATTCCAAGACAAAAGTTCCATATAGAAAGAGCTAGTGGTCCTAAGATTTCAGAGTAAGAGGTTCCATATAGGAGGAGCTCATGAGTCTAAGCGAAAGGTTCTATATAGGAAGAACCTGTAGCTCAAAAAACTTTGAAGCAAAGAGTTTTGTATAGGAGAAACTAATGCTTCAGGATTTCACGACTAGAAGTTCTATATAGGGAGAACTCTTAGTTTGAAGAATCCAAGACGCAAAAGGTTTTATATAGGGAGAACCCGCAGCATTGATAGTTGAAGGCGAAAAGTTCTATATAGGAAGGACTTGCAGCCCAAAAACTTTACCGAGGACAAGCTAAAATTCTATATAAGGAGAATTTGCTTTTCCAAGGCTCCAGTCAGAAGAAGAAAGAACATTTCTAAATAGAAAGAATTTGCGACCTCAAATTTTTGATTTGAAGATTTTGTCTTCCCCAACGGGTCCTCCATTTAGAATAATGAAGCTTGAAGAGCTGGCCGAGAAAGAGCGGAAAGTTCCAGAAAAACCTATGATTCCGACGCCAAGGACATGTAAGTAGGACAAAAATGAGTGCTTTTGATCTTTGCTTTGTTCTCGCTTCACAAGATCAAGCAAAGAAGGGCAGCTGTAATCACTCATTTTTGTCCGGGTTTTAGTATTATTAGTATTATTTTAATAATATTATTATTAATATAAATTAAAAAATTAAAAAAATGGGAAAAAAAGTGGAGCATAGAGCTCCACTTTACACCCCCAAATTACCTATAAAAGGCGGGGGGTGGGTAGCCAAGAAGCAAGCATGAGAGCTCCAAAATGTGGGACCTCGAGCGGCATGGCCCGAGCAAAGCCTGCCTAGGGCTGGGAGCAGTGCTCTTGGCCCCAACTAGTTCGATCCAACATTCGCTCGGGGGTTCCTTTATGGTCCAATCGAGTTAATTTTTATGCCATGACAAGATGGCACAAAGATCTCAATGGAGGTCGATCGAAGATTTTCATTCGAGCTTCTAGTGGGGTAAAATTTTGATCTTTATCTTTGTATTTATTTTAATTTAATGTTGGTTTAGATATAGGGTAATATATATTTTATTTGATTATATTTTTAATTAGTGGAATGTTTTTATAATAGATACATTTTGTATGTTAGATCTAGTTTTTAGGGTCTCGGTATCCGGTTAGGAGTGGCATCCCGGGTCTCTGGGTGTCATCTCTTTTGGTAGCGCAGACTATGAATTTTTTTATGCATTAGAATTAATGTCATGTCCATGCATTTATTATGATGTATATAGTGATAGGCCTTTTATTTTGGTATTCTAGTAGGAGTGTCATCCCAGTTTTCAGGTGTCATCTCCTTTGGTACCGTGGAGATCAAAGCAAGTTTAATATTCGAACCATGCATTTTAGAAATTAATTATTAAATTAAATCAAATTTTGAATTTTTCTTAATAATTACAATACGAACCCTTAGGTACCAATTTTGGGCATAGCGGGGGTGCTAACTCTTTCCCGTACGTAACCAACTCCCGAACCCAATTCAAATCTCTGGTTTTCTTTTCGATGTCCGGTCTACCTTATCCAAGTGACTGGTGGAGACTCCATGTTTTTTCTAAAAAAATAATATGATTTTTCTTAAAGTTACTATTTTTAAATAAATTTTCAATAAAAGCGGGAAACTTCCTCTCCAATATGATTTTATAATTTTTGTAGCGGCTCGAAAAAAATAGTCGTACAATAGAGGAAAGAGAAAAGGAAAATGTGGATAGTGGGAGAGAGAGAGGGAGAAATGAGAGAAAAGTTAAAGGAGGAGATTTCAAAATTCGATCAATAGAGATTCGGTCGTCTATTGTCAACACCTCTACCGCCGTTGTGTTCACCTCATCAAGACGAGTTCATTCGCACCGTTGTTGTCACCATCGGAGTCATTGTCGAGGGGTGAGAGAGACAAAGTTTCAGGTTATTGAGTTGAGGGGGTAGAATGCTTAAAACGAAGAATGGAGGCCACCATCATGCTCACCTACATCGAGACAACCAATCTGGCATTTGCCGTCACGATTCGACCATCAAAAGTCACCGACACACATCGCCGCTATGCTGCGTGGCGACGTTCGGGCCGAGGATACAACTTATCCAACTGCTAGGCTGGGCAATCTTGGGTCGAGCTGAGCCGACTACTGCCACCACGCCAAGCCTACCCAAACCGGCCTTTAAGCTACAAGCTGAGCCAGCTGTTGCGTGTAATAAGTGCTACGCAAATGTGCAAGTATACACGTCGCAAGTAATAAAGTGATTCGAGTATCGTCTCCACAGGGATTGGTTTGGGCCACTTTGCTTAAGTTATCGCACCGTGAAAATAAAAACACAATTGATAATAGAGGTTTTAATTAACGAGAAAACTAAGAGCAATAAACTAAAAGAATAGATGAAATTAAAATAGAGTAAATAGGCCAGGTTATCGTGAGTTGAGGTGTGATAGCCGATTGGATCGTCTTGGTAAAAGAGTGCAAGGGAAACTCAGTTTCCGGGCAACTTGCACAGCGGGTTACCTTGGCAACTAGTCGATGGTTGCTGGGGCAACTAGTCGGGCAACTACTTGGGAGGTCGGACAGCAACTTCAAGGTTCGGCGGAGCGTTCTTCAATGGTTTCTTCTTATCCCTAAGTCAAAACTCTAGCTACTTGTGCATGCCTTTATAATACATCCTGCGTGAATCAAGGGTGAACAACAACCAATCTTGCGCTCCTCTTAGCCGTTGAAATCCTTAACTTATTCCTAAGCCGGATTAATCTTCACCATCAATAGATTGAATAAAGACCATACTCATTCGTTTATTGAATCTAACTCTCCCGATATTAGATAAATAGATGAAGTTACGAGATCCTCTCCCAATTCACTGCAAAACAAGAATAAAAGCCAAGAATGAGTAAACCTTGAATAGAAAAGTGCAAACTCTTGTTACCTAAACAAAATCCAATTGTTTCTCACAACAACAAAACACAATAACCCCAACCAATCAAGTTAGTTCATGGTTGGGTTCAAAAGATATACAAAGAATAATCCCCAAACCATGAATCTAATGGAAGCAAAGAAGAAGAAGAAGAAAAATCGAACTCTCTCCCCTTGCTTTCTTGTCGAAATTTCTATCTTCTTGCCCTATGGGGTTGTCAAATTTTCCCTCATATTGCTCTCCCTCAAGTTGACGATATGGCCTCTAATATTCTTTATTATAATTATATTCCTACTAGAACTTCTCCTATCTTCTTGGAATTTAATTCTTCTTTAATCTCTTCATGGAAATCAAATTCCTTTGGGATTTGGGAAGAACCTGCCAAGTTATATATAGGAAGAACTCATGACTTCAAGATTTTAGAGCAAAAGGTTCTATATAGGAAAAGCCCATAGCTTCAAGATTTCGTAGTAAAAGGTTCTATATAGGAAGAACCCGCTGCTCTATATAGGAAGAACTTGTAGCTCAAAAGATTCAAGCAAAAGGAAGAGCCCGCAGCCTTTCAAGATTTAAGAGCGAAGGTTCTATATGCGGTTAACCCACGCTTCCAATTATTATTATTTCAAACTAATGTACTGTATATAGGAAGAACAAGTAGTCAGAGATTTTGTGAGTCGTGGTTCAGAGGTGAGAACTTCATAACTCTAGCACTTCAAGGCAAAAGGTTCTATATAGGAAGAACCTATAGCTCAAAGATTTCAAAACGGGAGTTTTATATAGGAAAACTCACCACTCTAGATTTTAGAAGAAAACAAATTGAAAAAGAAGAAAGAAAGGAGAAGAAAAAAGAAGAAAAGAAGAAAAAGATAGAGAAAAGAAAAAAAAGAAAAAAGATAAAAAGAAAAAGAATAAAAGAAAAAAGGAAAATGTAAAATGTAGCAGAATTCAGTGAAAATTGGAATGGTACTTTAAAAAAGGAAACAAGGATTTATCAAAGTCGATCGACTGTAAACTGTATGCAAAGACTCAAAGAAAGATTTTGATCTACAACCTCACATTTGCAACAGATCTCATCAAAGATTTTTATTCGCTTACTACTGTGAAAAGTGCAAAGAACTTAGCAAAGAATCAAGAGTCTTGTACTACCAATTATGATATTTCATTGTTGTTGATGCTAAGACGATCAGAATGGAACATCACCTTGAGAACTTCCATTTCTTTAGCCTTTTGGGAAGAATCAGAATTCTTGAGCTCGTACATTAGAAATCTGGGGAGCCGCGGTTTGAATACAAAGGTTCTATATAGAATAACCTAATTTCTTCAAAAATTCCAAGACAAAAGTTCCATATAGAAAGAGCTAGTGGTCCTAAGGATTTCGTGAAAGTAAGAGGTTCCATATAGAAGACTATGAGTTCGCTTAAAGGTTCATATAGGAAGAACACAGCTCACGAATTTAGAACCTTAAAATTTCTATATAGGAAGGAACTACAGCCTGTGATTTCAATGAATAGAAGTTCTATATAGGAGAACTTTAGTTTGAAGAATCCAAGACTAAAAGGTTTTATATATATAACCCGCAGCATTGATAGTTGAAGGCTAAAAGTTCGTATATAGGAAGGATTTAAATAAAAATTTTTAATGACAAGCTTAAAATTTATATAAGGAGAATTTGCTTTTCCAAGGCTCCAAATAAGAAGAAAGAACATTTCTAAATAGAAAGAATTTAAGTAATTCTCAAATTTTTGATTTGAAGATTTTGTCTTCCCCAACTAGTCTCTCCATTTAGGAATAACGGCCAAGAAATGTCGAGAAAGAAGTGTGGAAAGTTCCAGAAAACCTATGATTCCGACGCTGCGACATTGAGTAGACAAAATGAGGAAGTGTGATCTTTGCTTGTTCTCGCTTCACAAGATCAAGCAAAGAAGGCAATTGTAATCACTCATTTTTGTCCGTTTTAGTATTATTAGTATTATTTTAATAATATTATTATTAATATAAATTAAAAATTAAAAATGGAAAAAGTTGAGCATAGAGTTTCCACTTTACACCCCCAAATTACCTATAAAAGGCGGTGGTAGCCAAGAAGCAAGTATGAGAGCTCCAAAATGTGGGACTCGAGCATGGCCCGAGCAAAGCTCCGCCAGTGGTCGAGCAAAGTGTTTTGGCCCCAACTAGTTCGATCCAACATTCGCTGGGGTTCCTTTATGGTCCACTGAGCACTCATGTGCTATGACAAGATGGCACAAAGATTCAATGAGGTCGCATCAAGATTATTCGAGCTTCTAAGGTAAAATTTTGATCTTTATCTTTGTATTTATTTTAATTTAATGTTGGTTTAGATATAGGTAATATATATTTTATTTGATTATATTTTTAATTAGTGGAATGTTTTTATAATAGATACATTTTGTATGTTAGATCTAGCTTGTGGCTCCCTGATCCTATAGAGTGGTATCCCGGGTCTCTGGTGTCATCTCTTTTGGTAGCTACAGACTATGAATTTTATGCATTAGAATTAATGTCATGTCCATGCATTTATTATGATGTATATAGTGATAGGCCTTTATTTTGGTATTCTAGCAGAGTGTCATCCCAGCTTTTCAGTACATCTCCTTTGGTACCTGCGGAGACGTATGTTTAATATCTGAACCATGCATTTTAGAAATTAATTATTAAATTAAATCAAATTTTGAATTTTTCTTAATAATTACAATACGAACCCTTAGGTACCAATTTTAAATAATAAAAGTAACTTTTTCTCGCATTTAATCAACCCAACTCCAATTCAAATCTCTCCTGTTTTTCATGTCCCGCCTACTCATTCAAGTGACTGTGGAGACTCCATGTTTTTTTCTAAAAATAATATGATTTATCGAGTTGAGGTGTGATAGCCGATTGATCGCCTTGGTAAAGAGTGCACGGGCAACTCAGCTTGCCGTGGGCAACTTGCACAACGGGGTTGCCTTTGGCAACTAATCATCTAGTTATTTGGTCAGCAGCTTCATGTTGAAAAGGTGGATCTTATTGAAGATTTTTTATTAGTAGCCATGTTGGCGTGAATTCAGTTATTTGGTCTACAGCTTCATGTTGAAGTGTGGATCTTATTCAAGATTTTCGATTGGTAGCCATGTTGGCGTGAATCTAGTTATTTGGTCTGCAGCTTCATGTTGAAGAGGTAGATCTTATTGAAGATTTCTTATTGGTAGCCATGTTGGTGTGAATCTAGATTTTAAGAAGGATATTGGTAACCATGTTGATGTGAATCCAGATCTTAAGTCCTTCGGGCAATCAGTAAGACCTCTGGGCATGATGTTAACCTTATTTTGATGTCAAGACTGGTAGAAACATAGGTATCGTTTTAAGGGATTTTGGTAGCCTTTTGGGCATGAATCCAGTTCTTAAGTCCTTCGGGCCATAAGTAAGACCTTCGGGCATGGTGTCAAGCTTTCTTTTGATGTCAAGATTGCCAGAAACTAGGGCATCCTTCAAGGTTTTCCAGTCTTTAGCTTTCAAGGAAGTAGTGAAAACCATTTGGTAGTCTCAAAGCAAGATACCCTTTGATGTCAAGACGATCAGAAATTAGGGCATCCTTTAAGGTTTTCTAGTCTTCAGCTTTCAAGGAAGCAATGAAAATCATTCGATAGTCTCAAAGCGAGATACCCTTTGATGTCAAGATGGTCGAAATTTTGGGCATCCTTTAAGGTTTTCCAGTCTTGACTTTCAAGGAAGCGGTGAAAACCATATGGTAGTCTCAAAGCGAGATACCCTTTGATGCCAAAACGATCGTAAATCGGGGCATCCTTTAGAGATTTCCAGTCTTGACCTTTTCCGAGAAGTAATGGAAATTTTTGGTACTCACTCTATAGAAAACATGGTGTCATTTTCAAGAGAAAAAGGTTCTATATAGGAAGAACCCGTATTTTTAAGACATCGAGGTGAAAGGTTCTATATAGGAAGAACTCGTGACTTCAAGATTTTAGAGCAAAAGGTTCTATATAAGAAGAACCCGTTAAGTTATATATAGGAAGAACTTGTAGCGCAAAAGATTTGAAACAACAGTTCTATATAGGAAAAAAGCCCATAGCTTCAAGATTTGAGTAAAAGGTTCTATATAGGAAGAACCTGTCAAGTTCTATATAGGAAGAACTTGTAGCTCAAAAGATTCGAAGCAAAAGGAAGAGCCCGCAGCTTCAAGATTTAAGAGCGAAAGGTTCTATATAGGAAGAACCCGCTGCTCCACCATTTCAAAATGAACAGTTCTATATAGGAAGAACAAGTAGCTCGAGAGATTTGAGTCGGAAGTTACAGATAGGGAGAACTCATAACTCTAGCACTTCAAGGCAAAAGGTTCTATATAGGAAGAACCTATAGCTCAAAGACTTCAAAACGGGGAGTTTTATATAGGAAAAACTCACCACTCTAGATTTTAGAAGAAAACAAATTGAAAAAAAGAAGAAAGAAAGGAGAAGAAAAAAAGAAGAAAAGAAGAAAAAAGATAGAGAAAAGAAAAAAAAGAAAAAAAAAGATAAAAAGAAAAAGAATAAAAAGAAAAAAGGAAAACAGAAAAAATAGAGAGAGAACTAAAGTGAAAATCTGAAATGGCACTTTAAAAAAGGAAACAAAGAGATAATCAAAGTCGATCGACCAAAAATCTATATGCAAAGACCAGCAAAGATTTTGATCTACAACCTCACATTTTTTATAAATAGATCTCATCAAAGATTTTTATTCGCGACTTCGCCTGTGAAAAGGTAGAACTTAGCAAAGAATCAAGAGTCTTTTTGTACTACCAATTATGATATTTCATTGTTGTTGATGCCAAGACGATCAGGAATGGAACATCACCTTGAGAACTTCCATTTCTTTAGCCTTTTGGGAAGAATCAGGAATTCTTGGTGCTCGTGCCATTAGAAAATGGGGAGCCGTGTTTGAATACAAAGGTTCTATATAGGAATAACCCACTTCTTCAAAATTCCAAGACAAAAGTTCCATATAGAAAGAGCTAGTGGTCCTAAGATTTGAGTAAGAGGTTCCATATAGGAGGAGCTCATGAGTCTAAGCGAAAGGTTCTATATAGGAAGAACCTGTAGCTCAAAAAACTTTGAAGCAAAGAGTTTTGTATAGGAGAAACTAATGCTTCAGGATTTCACGACTAGAAGTTCTATATAGGGAGAACTCTTAGTTTGAAGAATCCAAGACGCAAAAGGTTTTATATAGGGAGAACCCTCAGCATTGATAGTTGAAGGCGAAAAGTTCTATATAGGAAGGACTTGCAGCCCAAAAACTTTACCGAGGACAAGCTAAAATTCTATATAAGGAGAATTTGCTTTTCCAAGGCTCCAGTCAGAAGAAGAAAGAACATTTCTAAATAGAAAGAATTTGCGACCTCAAATTTTTGATTTGAAGATTTTGTCTTCCCCAACGGGTCCTCCATTTAGAATAATGAAGCTTGAAGAGCTGGCCGAGAAAGAGCGGAAAGTTCCAGAAAAACCTATGATTCCGACGCCAAGGACATGTAAGTAGGACAAAAATGAGTGCTTTTGATCTTTGCTTTGTTCTCGCTTCACAAGATCAAGCAAAGAAGGGCAGCTGTAATCACTCATTTTTGTCCGGGTTTTAGTATTATTAGTATTATTTTAATAATATTATTATTAATATAAATTAAAAAATTAAAAAAATGGGAAAAAAAGTGGAGCATAGAGCTCCACTTTACACCCCCAAATTACCTATAAAAGGCGGGGGGTGGGTAGCCAAGAAGCAAGCATGAGAGCTCCAAAATGTGGGACCTCGAGCGGCATGGCCCGAGCAAAGCCTGCCTAGGGCTGGGAGCAGTGCTCTTGGCCCCAACTAGTTCGATCCAACATTCGCTCGGGGGTTCCTTTATGGTCCAATCGAGTTAATTTTTATGCCATGACAAGATGGCACAAAGATCTCAATGGAGGTCGATCGAAGATTTTCATTCGAGCTTCTAGTGGGGTAAAATTTTGATCTTTATCTTTGTATTTATTTTAATTTAATGTTGGTTTAGATATAGGGTAATATATATTTTATTTGATTATATTTTTAATTAGTGGAATGTTTTTATAATAGATACATTTTGTATGTTAGATCTAGTTTTTAGGGTCTCGGTATCCGGTTAGGAGTGGCATCCCGGGTCTCTGGGTGTCATCTCTTTTGGTAGCGCAGACTATGAATTTTTTTATGCATTAGAATTAATGTCATGTCCATGCATTTATTATGATGTATATAGTGATAGGCCTTTTATTTTGGTATTCTAGTAGGAGTGTCATCCCGGTTTTGTGTCATCTCCTTTGGTACCGTGGAGATCAAAGCAAGTTTAATATTCAACCATGCATTTTAGAAATTAATTATTAAATTAAATCAAATTTTGAATTTTTCTTAATAATTACAATACGAACCCTTAGGTACCAATTTTGGGCATAGCGGGGGTGCTAACTCTTTCCCGTACGTAACCAACTCCCGAACCCAATTCAAATCTCTGGTTTTCTTTTCGATGTCCGGTCTACCTTATCCAAGTGACTGGTGGAGACTCCATGTTTTTTCTAAAAAAATAATATGATTTTTCTTAAAGTTACTATTTTTAAATAAATTTTCAATAAAAGCGGGAAACTTCCTCTCCAATATGATTTTATAATTTTTGTAGCGGCTCGAAAAAAATAGTCGTACAATAGAGGAAAGAGAAAAGGAAAATGTGGATAGTGGGAGAGAGAGAGGGAGAAATGAGAGAAAAGTTAAAGGAGGAGATTTCAAAATTCGATCAATAGAGATTCGGTCGTCTATTGTCAACACCTCTACCGCCGTTGTGTTCACCTCATCAAGACGAGTTCATTCGTACCAGTGTTGTCACCATCGGAGTCATTGTCAGAGGGGTGAGAGAGACAAAGTTTCAGGTTATTGAGTTGAGGGGGTAGAATGCTTAAAACGAAGAATGGAGGCCACCATCATGCTCACCTACATCGAGACAACCAATCTGGGCATTTGCCGTCACAGTTCGACCATCAAAAGTCACCGTACACATCGTCGCTTGCGCGTGGGCGACGTTCGGCTGAGGATACAACTTATCCAACTGCTAGGCTGGGCAACTGTTGGGTCGAGCTGAGCTGGACTACCAAGCCACAGGCCAAGCCTACCCAAACCGGCCTTTAAGCTACAAGCTGAGCCAGCTGTTGCGTGTAATAAGTGCTACGCAAATGTGCAAGTATACACGTCGCAAGTAATAAAGTGATTCGAGTATCGTCTCCACAGGGATTGGTTTGGGCCACTTTGCTTAAGTTACTGCACTGTGAAAATAAAAACACAATTGATAATAGAGGTTTTAATTAACGAGAAAACTAAGAGCAATAAACTAAAAGAATAGATGAAATTAAAATAGAGTAAATAGGCCAGGTTATCGTGAGTTGAGGTGTGATAGCCGATTGGATCGTCTTGGTAAAAGAGTGCAAGGGAAACTCAGTTTCCGTGGCAACTTGCACAGCGGGGTTACCTTGGCAACTAGTCGATGGTTGCCTGGGCAACTAGCTGGGCAACTACTTGGGAGGCTGGACAGCAACTTCAAGGTTCGGCGGAGCGTTCTTCAATGGTTTCTTCTTATCCCTAAGTCAAAACTCTAGCTACTTGTGCATGCCTTTATAATACATCCCTGCGTGAATCAAGGGTGAACAACAACCAATCTTGCGCTCCTCTTAGCCGTTGAAATCCTTAACTTATTCCTAAGCCGGATTAATCTTCACCATCAATAGATTGAATAAAGACCATACTCATTCGTTTATTGAATCTAACTCTCCCGATATTAGATAAATAGATGAAGTTACGAGATCCTCTCCCAATTCACTCGCAAACAAGAATAAAAGCCAAGAATGAGTAAACCTTGAATAGAAAAGTGCAAACTCTTGTTACCTAAACAAAATCCAATTGTTTCTCACAACAACAAAACACAATAACCCCAACCAATCAAGTTAGTTCATGGTTGGGTTCAAAAGATATACAAAGAATAATCCCCAAACCATGAATCTAATGGAAGCAAAGAAGAAGAAGAAGAAATCGAACTCTCTCCCCCTTGCTTTCTTGTCGAAATTTCTATCTTCTTGCCCTATGGGGTTGTCGAAATTTTCCCTCATATTGCTCTCCCTCAAGTTGACGATATGGCCTCTAATTTATAGGGCTAGGTCAAAGTCCTTCTTTGAGGAGGAAGTTAAGTTGGAATTAAATTATCTTTAAAGAATATAATTCTTTATTATAATTATATTCCTACTAGAACTTCTCCTATCTTCTTGGAATTTAATTCTTCTTTAATCTCTTCATGGAAATCAAATTCCTTTGGGATTTGGCTTTGCTCCACGTCATCTTGGGCTTGTCTAGTCATCAATTTCGACTACCATATCACCTTGTTCTTTGTTGACAATTGCCCTGGCAACTGGCTCGGCGTCTCCTTCATGCATTGCCGTGGCAACTAGCTCGACATCTTCTTCATGCATTGCCCTGGCAACTGATTCTAGCCTTGTTTAGGCAAGTGATTCTGCACATACACAAAAACACACCAAAGCAGCATTTTTTTCCACAAAAATCACCAAGTTATGTAATCAAGCTCAACGGTGGAAAGAAACATGAATTAATGCATGAATGAATAATTATGCAACTAATATGAGCTTAAGTCTAACAATAATATGAGTAAAAAGGGTAATAAAAATAGTACTTTTGAACACTTATCACCAGCCGCCAATCGCCAGCCTCCATTAACTACTGCTGCCGCTGACCGTCGTTAACTTTTTTAGGAGACCTTACCCAGGGGTTTCTCGACGTTTTGAGTCTGTTGGCGTAGTTTTTTTCGCCAAATTCAAACCTGGTAAGTTGTTTTTATGCATTTAACCCTTGAATTCATTAAAGTATGTGATTAAGAGATACTTATGGTATTAATTGATATACGAGGATTTTTCAAGATCAGATATCAGATTAAGTGGAATATTTGAGAAGCTTGGATGAGGATTTTAGCAATAACGACTTAAGGTTAGTACTCCGCGAACTCTATAATGCTTTATAAACATCATAAGTGTAATTGCCTTGCTTGTCAGTGGTTGCAAAATAGGTTGTTGATAGATAAGCATGTATCAAGACCGGTGTCGCGACACTTGGTAAATATTGAGATGCCTGATGTGTTGAGAATATTCGAGACTGCTATGAACTTTAGAGACTGTATATGTTCATTGAATATTCGTATAAGTATCTGATTGGTTGATTTACTTGTTGTGTTGATTGAATGCTTGAGGTATGAATTGGCATGTTTGATGGAAATTATATTAAATAGACTGATAATTGGTAATATTCGAATAAATGATCATAAAGTTAGTAACGAATATTAATTGAATGAATGCGTTAGTAAACAAACCCTAATAACTTTCATAAGCTTTAGGGATCGAATAAGCCTTGTAATATCGTAATTCGAAGAATTGTATGAACCCGTGAATAGGGTATCAGTACAAGCCTTGGCCGTACCGGTACACTTTTGGGAGCCATATCAGTACGGGTCAACCCGTACCGATACTTGTGAAAACTAAAGACTTTAAGTAAGCAGTATCAGTATCGATACGCATATGAGCACCGATACCTGAGGGTACCGTATTGATACTTGTGTATGAGTACCGATACCAGATATGATAAATAATCTATAAATGCAAGTTAAGGATAGAAATTGATGTGAATATTAATAATTGAATTATGCCTTGAATAATGTGATAACATAGATTAATGGAGACAATGAATGAGTTTAATTGTATACTTCTCCATAATGTATTAACAACTCGGTAATGTAAAATAAATAACGTGATAATAATTAGCAACAATAGGGGATCCTTGGGATCACGTTGCTTGCATGTTGGACAGGCATTTGATTGGTTGTGTCTTCTTGATTGATGGGATCTGTATACCCAGTGAGAGTTTGAGTGTGTTGCAAAACCATGGTTGAAGATTTCCGAATGTAGGATCCCGATATTGTGTGGACCTGGGACTCATTCGGAGTGTAGGATCCCGATGCTATGTGGGAGCTGTAATTACTCATTTTTGTCTGGATATATTAGTATATTATAATAGTATTACATATTAGTATAAGTATCACTAAATATATTAATGCATGTATACGTATTGTCTAAATGTATGTGTATGATATGTTATGTATTATTGTTATTCAGTGTATTAATATATATAAAGGTATATGTGTATTATATGTATGTAATATGTATGTATACCTATTGTATGTACTGCGTGTGTCTAAATATATAGTCTATAATAAAAAAAGATAATTTAAAACCCAAAATTTATTTGAATCCAATCCATTTTATTAACGTCCAATTACAAACCCAAATTTAAATAATTTTACAATAGCCCAACCGGCCAAGCCTAAATATTACCTAAAACCCTAATAACCTAATCTGGTAATCAACTCTTGTTTATTTTTTGCAGTCACCTAAAGAGGACCGTTGGATCAAACTAGATCCAACGATCCAGATGCAATGAAGAATGGCTCTCATCTGCGCTCGTGAGGATCACACCCCGTCTCATCGTCTTCCATGCGCGCGTGTAACCCACGCATTGGCCCTTCGGATCCCGCGCTCTACGTGGCTTTGTTGATGGCTTCCACGTCATCCTTCTAGATCGAATCTCGGTCGTCCAATCCATGCAGGATCTTAGCCGTTAGATTAGATCTGATCCAATGGCCCAAATTAAATCTGGCTGTAAGAATCCCTTCCCCTCCCCTCACCGATTAACGTTGCGTGTCAAAATCGACAGCCGTCCGTTCACCGAAGAGCATCATACCGTCCTTCACCAGCTCTTTCAACCACCGAGCATGCACAAAACAATAAAAAAATAAATGTCAGAACTCAAATCATCTACAGTTTTTGCATTTAAAGATGACTTATTTTTGTAAACAAGAAATGTGAATATATAGATATAAATCCCTTTCTATCTGTAGAAGTTTTTCATATCATTAATAAACAAAAAAATCCAAAAAACTTCAGTGGTAATTCTCTTGTCCTTTTTTTCTTTTTGCATGCATCCATAAACCGAAAAAAAAACAAAAATATAAAAGTAAAAAAAAGGGTTTAAAGTTTATTAAGGGGTTTGGTCTCTTCCTTTGTCGGTGAAAAGCCTTCGATCTCTGATCGAACTTGGTGAATTGGTGAGGGCCGAGCTTCTTGGTAAGGGGCTAGTTTTTGGTTTTAAAAGCAAACAAGGGTTTTAAAAATAAAGGTTTTTTGGTTCATTTTTGTGCCGATAAGCGGCGATCGATGATGGCTTGAGGCGGCCGGCACGGTCGAGCCTCACCGAGATCTGGAAAAATACTGCATTTTTTGGGGGAAGGGTTTAAATTTTTAGGTTTCGGTTTAGGTTGAAAAACAGAGAAAAAGGGGTGTGTTATTTAGGGGTAAAAAAATGCCAAAGATCTTAAAATAAAGCTGGGTGTCTTTTAAAGTTTTAAAATTTTTAAAAATGGTATAATCACATTTTAAGGACCTCCACCCTAAGATAATCACACCGTGGTCCTTTCGATTTATTTTATTGCTCTAGTACCCTTCCACAGGGTAAAATTACATGATTAGTGCTTCCAGGTTTTGAAACGTTTTCAATCGAGTTCTTAAATCATTCTTTATTTGTTTTTATTATTGAAATTTTTAGTTTTGGTCCCTGAAGGTTGTTTACAGTTTTAATTGAGTCATTTCCAGTGATTTAATTATTTCTTTTTAAGGGTTTAATTAACTTTTAGTCCTTGTTTTATTTTTGTTTTTCAATTAAATATTTGTAAATATCCGTGTTCATGCATATTATTGTTTTAGTGTAATTATTCGTATCTTGTGATTGTGAATATTCTTTTAGTCGATATACCTTGTTTATTATTGCTTTGTTTTTAATTTGTTCACGCGGGTGTGCTTCTATAATATGACACATGTATCATATATGTATGTATTGTATAGGGACCTATATGTATATGTATATTAATATTATATTTGTGTTTGTTTTTTATTATATATATATTAATGTATATATACGGTTTGTATATACATTTTTTTAGTTATATTCATTTTAATATATATATATATTTATCTATATGTGTATAACTATATTTTAAGTACTTTAATATGCTTCTTGTACAATATAATTTACATATTATTATATCATCATATTTAAAATCTTTTTTATATAATTTTAAACTATAGTAGACTTTAATAATGTTATTATATATATAATAATTATTTAATAGAGTATTAGATTTTTTTTATATAGTTTGTGTATTATATACAATTTTGGAATGTAATTATATTTCATGTATATTTTATGTTTTTGTGTTATTATTCGATTAATATTTATGTCTGTCCATGCATATAATTGTTGCATATAGTACTAGGCCTTATCGTTTCGGTATTCTAGTGGGAGTGTCATCCTGACCTCCGAGTGACATCTCTTTTGGTACCGTGGATATCAAGGCAAAAAAATTTATTGTCATCCATACGCACATTTTAGGAATAATTCTTGAATTAAATCGAATTTTATTTTTCTTAGTAAATACAATATGAACCTTTAGGTACTAATTTTGGACGTAGCGGGGGTGCTAACCCTTCCTCATGCATAATCGACTCCCATACCCAATTTTTAAAACTCTCTGGTTTTTTATGGTGTCCGGTCGACCTTTTTTAAATGACCGGTGGCGACTCCCATTTTTCCTAAAATACGAAGTTTTTACAAAATCTCCTTTTAATTTAGATTTTTATAAAAAAGAAACTTTTTTCTTGAGAAATAGTCGCTATAACATGACGACTTCGCTGGGGACAATTTTTTTAAATATATAAATATATAATAAAATAAAAAGTAGTCAAGCCTTTTAATTCGGGTTCTCAATGTATCATCCAAGTATTACTAGAACCTTTAGAAGGGAGTGGTTACTTCGCTTCGTGGATTTTTTACCTTTGTATAGTGTTGTAATTCACTTCCGGATTACGAGCCTTATATTTTGTGGGGTCTACACCCCCGTATGGTATATGGATCGTATTTCCCCGAATCGATGTCCTAGCGATAGTTCAGGTACCGCTTGCTTTAGAACATTAATCGCATATAGTGAACTGTAGGAGCCTACCTTCTAGAGCCTCGTCGTTATGTTGCCCGTTTAGAATTAATCCTTTTAGGTCTTGTTTTTATTGTTGTTATACATACCTTTTATATGATTTTAAATGATTTCTTTATTTTATTAATTGAGCATTTAAGGTATGTAACTTATTTGTTTGATTATTTCACCATACTGACTTATTTTTATTTATCATTGTTTTTTCTTTTCTTTTTTGTCTTTCTGCATGTAGTTTGCATATCATATCAGTGAGGTGTTGATTCAAAACTTTAGAAGGCATTCAGCATGGAAGAGAGGTTCTGTAATGTCAAAAGCAGTAACGCTATAATATGGGGATGGTCTGAGCAAATACAGATGAAAAGGGGAGATAGCTTGACAGTAAAGCATGTGTCAGAAATCACCGGGTACACTCTGATTGTTTCCAAACAGAATGATCTTCATGAGTTAAAAGAAGTATGGCAAGGGTGGGATTCAGGCATGAAGCACGTCTTCCAACAAGAGTTTGGTGACATAGCCCTTTTACTCGATGTTCAGAATGACATGCAATTATTCAGGGCTCTGACGCAGTTTTGGAACCCAGGTTACAGTTTTTTCACTTTTGGGAAAGGAGATATGACTCCCACTATAGAAGAATATACGACTTTACTCCGTTGTCCGAAGATCAAGGCATGAAAGGTCTATGTCAATCCTAAAGATTCACCACCGTTTTTAGAGAACTTGATTGATATCATCGGGATGAGCAGATAGTGGTTTCAAGGAAAAATTGAGAAAAAGGGAAAGACTGACTGCATAGCTTGGGCCCACATTCAAGACTTAATCTGTCTACATCTTGATTCGCTGAAAAAAATGTACTTGTTTGCTTTCAGCATCTACGGGTTGGTTATCTTTCCAAAAGTTTTAGGGCACGTAGATTATGCCACAACAAATTTGTTTGAAAAGTTCAAAAAGGGTATTAATCCAGCACTAGCTATTTTAGCAGAGACTTTTCGGTCACTAAATTCATGTATAAGAGTTAGGGAAGGTTGATTCTTAGGGTGCGTCCCATTATTGGAAATTTAGATTCGAAGTCACTTCTGGGGTTTAAAGTTTTCCTACCGCATGTGTCTCACTACCTTTCTCCTATACGGGTTTTTCTAGAAGAATATCATGCAGAAACCATGATTGAAGAACAGTGGGTGGCCACCTTCCGAGACCTCCGAGATGACACTATTAGATGGAAATTTTTGTGGCTAAATCTGGGTAAATTTCTCTATCACTGCAGAGAATACGACTGGGTGCCATTGCCTGGTATCTGGGGTATAATAGGATATTTTCCTTTGCTCGTATCTCGTCAATATGGATCGATGCAATTTATTTCTTCCACTCATGGTCTGAGTACTTATGATTTCGAGCACCAAGGTGGGGGTTATAAAACTAATGTTCAGAAAATGAATAGCTCCTAGAAAAATATACATTTGATTGAGATTTTGAAGATGATTCGTAGTTTACTCCAAATTATGAGCAGTAGAGACTCAGCCGATTTAATGATTCCCTTCCTCCTGTGAACCAAGGGAATGTTCGATCTTTGGAAGAGCACATGAGGAGCGCTCCTTCAGATTTGGAAAAAGCTAGAAGAGCTCAAGAGAAAGAGGTTTGAGACTTAGAAAAACGTATATCCAGTCTTGAAGCGGCAAATTATTTGGCCTCAATTGATGCAGACAAATAGAAACTTCGAGAGAAGGACATCCTAAAATAGAAGATAATACTTGAATAAGATCATGAAGACCTTAGAAAAGACTGGTTGGAATTAAAGTAGAACCTGCGAAGAAATGGTTTAGGAACTACTGCCAAAGAATTGACGGGTAAGCTCATAAAAGCAAGGAAAAGTGCTGATAGTTATGCTCGAAAGTACGAATACAGTCAGAAGCAAGTTGAGAAAAAGACGAAGGAATTAAAAGTTGTCACTCAAGAGCTAGCTACCTTTTAGGCTCAAAATCAAGGATTAAAAACTCAAAATAAGGAACTTGAAGCCCAGATAATGCAATTAGAATAACTCCCGCATGAATACCAAAACCAAGATAATGTTGTTGCTTTAAAGTTGGCTAGAGATGAGAATGAGTTGTTGAAAACAAGGGTAACCAAACTCGAAGATGCCCTTCATGATTGCAAGGAAATACTAGTCTCTTTTGAAGGAGCTTTGCAGGAAGACAATCGTCGGATAGTGTATGGGCTTCAGCAAGCAGGCCAACTGATTCGAGACCAGCATAGGGCAATGACGGATGTCATGGTACAGGCACAAAGGGTAGCCCAGCATATCCAAGGCTTAGCAAGGGAAGCAAATATGTTGCGCGCACGTATCAGCCCAGAAATGACATTGGGATCCCAAGTGCACGTCGTACTTCAAGAAGTTAAGGTCTTAGGAATAGAAGCTAGACAATATCTGTAATTCGTTATCTATGCTTTTTGTAATCATACCTCTTCATCTAATGAAAGTCTTTCTAAGGATAATTTAAGAATCAATGCCTCCATTTAATTCATCTTAGCTTAAAATTTAATCATTTTTCATTTTTTACATTATATTTTGCATACTTTAAGAATAATGGAATTAATTGTGAAAAATATCATGACAGAAAGTTTAACATCGAAACTACAAACATTTTGCATCAGTACAATACCCGTTTACAATTCAGGATAATGGAGGATAGAGTAGTTAATTTAGAGCAAGGAAAAAAGAACTTTGAGGCTCGTTTCGATCGAGTAGAGCGGGGCATTAGTGAACAAATCTCTCAATCACAAGATGTAATCTTGTCTCAGATATCTACAATGCTCAGAAAAATGGACGGGAAAAAAGGCTTCAGATGGTACCATTCAAGAAACATAAGGTATTGCATCTCACGTTAGGGTTCGATTAGAGATACTGATTCTTGAAAAGGAGAATGTACATCAATGCCATGGGGATATCTTCCAACCATCAAGCAGAAGCATCTACAGGACAACCAATTGATTTAGAGGCAGGCCATGAGGATGAAGTACCTGATTTAAACATGATGGGAAAAATTAGAGCCAAAGTAGAAAAGAAATATGAAGAAAGATTCTGTATATTGGAAGAACAGTTTAAAGTTATGCAATGACCAAGAGAGCAGGGGAACGAGGCTAGTGATCTGAGCCTTGTAGCTAATTTAGTTCTCCCGCCTAAGTTTAAAGCACCAGATTTCGATAAGTATGACGGGACTAGCTGCCCATCTTCCCATATAACAATGTACTATAGAAAGATGGCAGCTTTTATAAAAGATGAGAAGCTACTAATTCACTGTTTTCATGATAGTTTGACGGGTCAGCAACCCATTGGTATACCCAGTTGAGTCGGGCCAATATTAAATCATGAAATGACCTTTCTAAAGCTTTTATTGAACAATATAAGCATGTTTCTGACATGACTCCCAACCAAATCATGTTAGAAGGAATAGAGCAACGGTCAAATGAAAGTCTGCGGCAACATGCACATAGATGGCGAGATATAACTGCTTAAATTTAGCCATACATTCCTGAACAAGAGATTATGCCCATGTTTGTCAATACTCTAAGGGGCATTATTTGGCCTTCTGATAAACAATACCACTCAGGCCTTTGTCGATTTAGTGAGAATAGGGGAATCAATCAAAACAGCAATAAAAAGTGGTAGGATCGACAGTTGGGAGAATTCTCAAAAGTATTATAAGAAAAAGGATAATGAGGTGAATACTGCTAGCATTTACAATGTTCCGGCAAACATCACCATTTCTCAGCCGTAGGCTGCTACTGGAAAACACAAAGTTAAAACAAGAAAGAGGATAGAGCCCCCAAAAAAGAAAAAAAGTTGTCTTTTATTCCCCTATCAGTATCATATGCAGATATGCACTCTCAATTGTATAAGCCGACTTGGTTCGACCATATCATGTTACTCTATTCAAGCCCCATTTTCCTGGTTGGTATGACGAGAATGCTCATTGCGATTATCACGCGGGTATCCCAGGTTATTGTATTGAAAATTGTGTAGCTTTCAAAAAGTTTGTTCAAAATTTGATCAACACTGGGTTTCTAAAATTCGATGACCCAAGCGTGGCTGCCAACCCTTTACCCAATCATGGACGACGTAGTGTGAATGCTATTGAAAAAGAAGGTAATAGAAGAGGAAAAATAAATGTGGCTAAAGTTAAATCTCTTCTCAGATGGGTGTTCCAGCAACTATGCATGGCACGTCTCATAGAGAATGGTATGGAATTAGTACAAGAAGGTTGTGGGCCCTACTACGAGTATCACCAGAAAGAATGGCACGATATTCAACAATGTGAAGAATTTAAGCAATTGGTCCAAAGATTAATGAACAATAAATAAATAGAGTTTTTCGAGAAGGTGGAAGGAATGAAAGAATTGGACGTGTACACGTCAGGCAACCCCAATATCAAGTACGGGGCAGACATGCCATTCATTATCTCAACTAAACTAAAAGATGGAGGTTCATCCCATGAAGAAAGCTCAAAGGTGTTCTTAAGCTTATCATTTCAGCTCCACCTCCATTCCCATCTAAGGATACGCAGAAAGTTTCTTTGAATTATGCCGTCAATGTGTCCATGTCAGAAGGATCAGAACTTTAAGAGAAAAAGAAATCGACAATGGAAAAAAATCTCGCACCAAAAGAATAATTAAAAGAGTTGAAAGATGAAGTTGTGAATGAAGTGGGTCATTTTACCAGAAGTGGCCGATGTTATTCTCCAGAGCCTTTGAAAGCTATAGAAGTTGACAAGGATAAAGGGAAGGATACAACGATTGGCCCAGGAATTTTTTTTTGAAGAACCCTATCCAAAAATTAATGAACCAATAACTGAAGCATAGGCACAAGAATTCTTGAAGTTTTTGAGGCATAGTGAATACAGGGTTATGGAACAACTTCGCAAGCAGCAAGCAAAGATTACGGTGCTCGAGCTACTTTTGAGTTTGAAAAAACATTGTGATGCACTATTAAAGGTGTTAAATCAAAAATTTATGCCGGATAACATCTCTGTGGCCAAGTTGGATCGAATAGTGGGCCATATCACTACGTACATTTACATCACGTTCAGTGACGATGAAATCTCAGAAGGAGGTATGGGATCTACTAAAGCTTTAAATATCACCACCCACTGCAAGGGTTATGTTTTGACAGGTGTGCTTATTGACAATAGGTCTACACTGAATGTATTACCGATGGCAACTTTGTAAAGGCTACCGACGTACAGTTCTCATATGAAACCCTGTCATAATTTTGTAAGAGCCTTTGATGGAACTCAAAGAGAGGTGGTGGGAAAATTTGAGATACCTTTAATTATTAGGCCAATAGATTATACAGTTGATTTTGTGGTGATGGATATTAAACCCACATATAACTGCTTACTAGATAGACTGTGGATCCACTCTGCTGGCAATGTTCCTTCGTCACTATACGAAGTTAAAATTTGTAATTGAATTCAAATTGATCAGCGTAGGAGCCAAACAAGAGATTATCGATTCAGTTACATTTGACACTCATTACATCCAAAATGATGAAGACGTTGTGGAATGCTCTTTTCGGGCTTTAGAATTTGTGAATGGCATATTTGTTGTAGAAGAAAGTAGGATTCCTTACACCAAGTTGTCTAACTGCACTAAGATGATCGTTCAAGAGATTTTAAGACGCGTGGCTAAAATTGGAAAATGTCTTAGAAGGAATTTGCAAGGAAGTCTACACGCTCGGCCTTTCGTTATCAAGAAGGGTCGATTTAGGCTGGGTCATAGGCCTAGTGTGTTGCAAAGAATAGAAGAATACAAAAGGAGAGAGGAACAAAGAAAAGCCAGATTCAATGGGGAAGATATCCCATGAAAACCTATGACTTTTCCTCACCTGCAGGATATCTTTGTGTTTGGTGGCATTGTCAATCCTAAACAAAAGATACATGAAGCAACCCAAGAGAGGAATAGGCTTAATGATGAGGAATTGTTCAGTGAGTCGCTAGAGGGAATGCTAATGAACATGGTATCAAAAGGTGGAGAGGATAACAAGCTTTTAACCGGGATTCACCCTTGCTTTTCAGGCGAGAAGCTTGATAACTGGAGCAGTGTTGAGTTGCATGTAGTTTTTAGGATGAAATCAGAGTAATGCTCTGAACTAATCCTATTACTTTTGCCCACGAGCATTAGGGATCTTTTGTATAAGGGTTGCTCTGTTAACCTACTTGCTTTCTAATGTAATAAAAATGATACTTTCTATGTTTTCTCAAGTAGCAAACATTTCATACATTTTATCTTCCAATTTTATATACATTCATTCTTTATACAAGTTTCCATTATTTTTCCAAATACATATTGGTTCCTTTTTTAATGTAGGATCCTTTTGGGTGACTGCATGAATGATTCTGAATTTGATCTTGAGACAGACTTTGATCAGCCTATATGTTTGGTAGAGACATATGAAGAAGAAGATGAAATAGAATATGAAGTCCCAGAAGAGCTTCTAAGGATGATAGAAAGTGAGGAAAAGAAAATCCTACCCCACTAGGATGAGGTAGAAACTCTAAATTTGGGGATTGATGAGGAAATAAGAGAAGTAAAGATTGGTACCACCCTTTCCCAAAAGAACAGGCACAACTTGACAGCTATGCTTCAAAAGTTCAAAGACGTGTTCGCTTGGACTTACAAAGACATGTCGAGGCTAAATACATATATTGTGGTACATAAGTTGTCGATGAGAGCAGAATGCAAGCTTGTCCAATAGAAGCTTAGAAGAACGAGGGTCGATATGATGCTAAAAATTTGAGAAGAAGCGAGAAAGCAATTTGATGCCAAATTCTTGAAAGTTGCCAAGTACCCAAAATGGGTCGCGAATATAGTCCAGTACCAAAAAAAAGATAAAAATGTTCGAATGTACGTAGATTATAGAGACCTTAATAGGGCGAGCCCCAAGGATAATTTTCCTTTGCCGCATATTGATACCCTAGTTGACAATAAGGTGGGACATTCATGGTTCTCTTTCATGGATGGTTTTTTCGGATACAATCAGATAAAGATGCACCCAGTGGATATGGAGAAGACCACGTTTGTGACCTTGTGGGGCACGTTCTATTACAAGGTAATGCCTCTTGGACTTAAAAATATCGGGGCAACTTATCAACGGGCTAAGATGACTCTCTATCACGGTATGATGCACAAGGAGATTGAGGTATATGTAGATAATATGATTGCCAAATCTTGAACTGAGAAAGAGCACATTCAAAACCTGAGAAAGCTTTTCCAAAGACTGTGAAAGTATCAGGTGAAGCTCAATCCAGCTAAATGCACATTCGCTGTGACAACTGGTAAGCTCTTGGGTTTTGTAGTGAGCTAAACGTAAATTGAAATCGATCATGACAAAGTGAAAGCCATAGAAAATATTTCACCACCTCAAACACAAAAAGAAGTTCGAGGTTTCTTGGAAAGACTAAATTATATATCTCGTTTCATTTCCCAGTTAACCGACAAATGCGACCCTATCTTCAGGTTGCTACAGAAAAATAACCCAGGAGTATGGGATGAAGAGTGTCAAAAGGCTCTAGACTGAATTAAGAAGTACTTGACGAGTCCTCCAATTCTAGTGGCACCAATACTAGGTAGACCGTTGATTTTATACTTGACAGTCTAGGAGAATTCAATGGGCTACATACTGGGACAACACGATGAGTCTAGAAAAAAAGAAAAAAGCTATATACTATTTGAGTAAAAAGTTTACTGAGTGCGAGACACGGTACCCACCAATTCAGAAATTGTGATGTGCTTTTGTGTAGGCTACAAAAAGACTCAGATAGTACATGCTATATCACACCACGTGGCTGATATCCAAGTTGGACCCATTGAAATTCTTTATGGAGGCTCCAACACTAACTAGAAAGATGGCCCGATGCAAATGTTGTTGTCCGAGTTCGACATCGTGTATATGAATCAGAAAGCTATAAAGGGAAGTGCTATAGTTGATTTCTTAGCAAATCGTACCTCATAATATTATGAATCCCTGAATTTCAATTTTCCAAATAAGGACCTAATTGTTGGTTTTCATAGGAAATAAATTGATCTAATCAAGTAAATAAACGCAGCGAAAAAAATATCCTATGAAGAATTTCCAGGATCTCAGGAAATCATATTAATGTACGAAGAGGAGATCAAAAATTACCTTAATTTTGATTCATGAATCCAGTTGTGTTGAGGCGCTGCCTTTTGTGAAAGACGGCCGCCTTTTGTGAAAGACGGCCGCCTTTTACAAGTATCCACAAGCGAATGGACGACGAACGGCTATCAGAATGCTAGTTCCAATCAAGATTTCAAAAATCCAGTTTTGTAGTTTTGGTGGCTATTACAAAATACCTAGATACCTCTCAAAACCCTTGGCATACATACATATATATATGACTTGAATGGGGTTAGGTTGAGTTCACTATTATAATTTAATTAAAACTCTTTTTAAATAAATTATAATTAAAAATGAATTCTTTTATTTTATAAAGAATTCAAATTTAACCCACTCTAGATAAAATGATTTATTTAATAAAATGATTTATTTAAAATAA
Organism: Hibiscus mutabilis; assembly: GCA_019671005.1. NCBI lineage: Eukaryota > Viridiplantae > Streptophyta > Magnoliopsida > Malvales > Malvaceae > Hibiscus > Hibiscus mutabilis. Next base: position 36,731,463 of record CM033728.1, read on the forward strand.
ATAAATAATAGATTCTAAAATAGATTCCTTATCTGATATGGAATTTAAATTCAATCAAATCTAGATAATAAGATTATTTGATAATATTATTTATTTATATTATTTTCGAAAAATAATAAAATAAATAAGATATTATATTATAAATTTAACCTTTTAAATTCGACTAAATAATCTTTAATAATATAATTTAAAATAATCGCATTATCTTAAATTTATTATTGAGAGTAATAACCACAATCATTCTTATCCATTCTTAGTGTGCGACCCTATAGGTTCATTTAACGTTGGTAGTAGATAAAATCACATTTTATTCTACAAGTCATAAGTGGCCTCTAGCAAGACATTATGACTACCCAAGTTAAATGAAAAGCTCATAATCTGAGACAACCTTAATTCAGTTTCTGTCATAATCATTTTATCTCACGATATCTTCATAGAATACAAGCCATGGAAAATATTAATCTTATATCGTTCTATCTTTAGTTTCTCGATG